>CM069165.1:27686584-28161584 GCA_035221665.1 Okamejei kenojei | reverse complement strand
CTGAAACATCACCTTTACAGATCCTCCAGACATGCTGCCTGACCCGCTCAGTTCCTCCAGTACTCTGTCCTTTTTTTGTGTAAGTCGGCAGCTGCAGTTCCTTGTGTCTCCACACCGCGTCACGGTTTAGGGTTGACCCTCCGCTAACTCTGGCCAGCGATGGGAGGGTCCCGGAGATCGCTGCCCCTGGGGTTTCGGGTCAAGGTTTGATGGCCGTTTCAGAATTAAAGATGTGTCGAGGAGACATATAAGAAACATATACGATTGTTAAGGGTTTGGACACGCTAGAGGAACACGCTAGGAAACATGTTCCCGAAACATGTTGGGGGAGTCCAGAACCAGGGGCCACAGTTTAAGAATAAGGGGTAAGCCATAATGGAGACGAGGAAACACTTTTTCTCACAGAGAGTGGTGAGTGTGTGGAATTCTCTGCCTCAGAGGGCGGTGGAGGCAGGTTCTCTGGATACTTTCAAGGGAGAGCTAGATAGGGCTCTTAAAGATAGCGGAGTCAGGGGATATGGGGAGAAGGCAGTAACCGGGTACTGATTATAGATGATAATATTGAATGGTGGTGCTGGCTGGAAGGGCCGAATGGAGGAGAGCCAGCAATGGTGTTCTATGTGTCTGAGCTGGGCGGACACTTGTTGACTGTGTGCTCTGTCTCTAGGGGATACATCCAGCGTTCATTGGAGCCCAGTACCCCTACACTGTGGCCACCACCACACACCCGGCCATGTCGGCCCCACCCGTCACCTTCGCTGGTGTTCCTGTACCCCCAATGACCCCCATGGCCGTGCACCCCTACCAGTCCGACCCCAACCTGCCCCTGACGTCAACCGTAGCAGGTATGGACCACAACAAACGCTTAGTTTACCGTGAGTTTGGTTTACCATACAATACAATAACACTTTATTTATCCCAGGAGGGAAATTGTTCTGCCAACTGTCATAAAAATGAAAAATACTCTGTCTTAACCTGTATCTCTCTCACTTAACCGCTCTCTCTCTCTCTGCCTCTCTCTCTGCCTCTCTCTCTCCTCTGCTCTCTCTCCTCTCTCCTCTCTCTCTCACTCTCTGCCTCTCTCTGCTGCCTCTCTCTCTGCCTCTCTCTGCTTGCCTGCTCTCTCTTCTCTCCTGCCTCTCTCTGCCTCTCTCTGCATTCTCTCTGCCTTCTCTCTCCTCCTGCCTCTCTCCTCCTCTCCTCTCTAGCTTCTCTCTCTCTCTCTGCCTCTCTCTCTGCTCTTGCCTCTCTCTCTTGCCTCTCTCTCTGCCCTGCTCCTCTCTCTCTGCCTCTCTCTCTCTGCCTCCTCTCTCTCTCTCTTGCCTCTCTCGCCTCTCTTCTCTGCCTCCCTGCCTCTCTTCTCTTTCTGCTCCTGCTCTCTCTCTCTCTGCCCCCCTCTGCCTCTGTCTGCCTCTGTCTGTCTGTCTGTCTGTCTGTCGTGACTGTCTCTTGTCTGTCCTGTCTGTCTGTCTGTCTGTCTGACTGTCTGGTCTGTCTCTGGTGGTTCCTCTCTGTCTGTCTCTGTCTGTCTGGTCTGTCTGTCTCTCAGCTTGTCTGTCTTCTGTCTGTCGCTCTGTCTCTCTGTCTGTGTCTCTCTGTCTCTCTCTCTGTCTCTGTTGTCTCTGTCAGTGTCTTGTCTGTGTCAATGTGTCTGTCTCTGTCTGTGAGCGCTGTCTCTTTCTGCTGTCTGTGTCCTCTCTCTGTCTGTGTCTCTGTGTCTCTGTCTGTGTCTTTGTCTGTTTCTCTGTCAGTGGTGTCTGTCTCTCTGTGTCTGTGTCTGTCGGAGGTAGTCCTCTGTCTGTGTGTCTGTGTCTGTCTCTGTCTGCTCTCTGTCTGTCTGTCTTCTTGTCTGTCTCTCTGTCCTCCTCACACCACTGTGTCTCTCTGTCTGTCTCTCTGTCTGTCTCTCTGTCTCTGTCTCTCTGTCTCTCGTCATGTCTCTCTCTCTGTCTGTCTCTCTGCTGTCTCTCTTTGTCTCCAGTCTCTCTGTCTGTCTCTCTGTCCTGTCTGTCTCTGTCTCTCATCGTCCCCACCTGTCTCTCTGTCTCTTCCCTGTCTGTCTCTCTGTCTTCTCTGTCTGTCGCTCTCTGTCTCCAACCTGCCTGTGTTCTGTCTACTCTCCTTCTCTCTGCCTGTGCACTCTGTTCTTTCTCTGACTGTCTCTTCTGTCTCTCTCTGCCTCCTGTCTCTCTGGAAAGTGTGGTGTTCTGCCTGCTAGACCTTGTCTCTTCTGCTGTCTCTCTCCTGTCTCTCTGTCTCTGTCTCTCTCTGCCTCTATACTCTGCCTAATATAATCTCTCTGCTTCTGTCTCTCTGCCTTGTCTCCTCTGTCTTCTCTCAGCCTGTCTCTCGCGCACTCGCCCCCCCACCCCGCTTACTGTCTCTCTGCTGTCTCTCTGCCTGTCTCTCTGCTGTCATCTCTGACCTGAGTCCTCTCTGCTCTCTCTCTGCCTAGCTGCTCTCTGCTGCTGTCCTCTCTGCTGTCTCTCTCTGCTGTCTCTCTGCCGGTTCCTCTGTCTCTCTGCCTGCCTGTGTCTCCCTCTGTCCTGTCTCTCTGTCTGTCGTCACCTGTCTCTGTCTCTGTATATCTGTATCTCTGTCTCTTCTCTGCTGTAGTCTGACGTGGCCTCTCTCTCTGCCCCTTGCAGCAGCATCTAAGGAGCGAAGGAGATCTTTCTGCCCCTTCTGCTGCCCCTCTCTCTCCCCAGGGAAACTCTCTGCCCCTCTCTCTCCCCTGCCCCTAAGGAACTGGAGTGAGTCTCTCTCTGCTCTCTCTGATTAAAGCCCCTTCTCTCTCTGCCCCTCCTCTCTGCCCCACAACTTCTCTCCCCTGCCCCTGCCCCTTGTCTCTGGGTTGCGCGACTGGGGTGGGGGAGGGAGAGGATAGAGATAGAGGGAATGCCAGGGCCCGAGGCTGAGGGAGAGGTGGAAGGGGAGGAGACAGCAAGGGTTAACAGAATTGACTGGAAAATTCAATATTCAAGCCCAGAGGATGCAGACTCCCAAGCGAATATGATGGTGCTGTTCATTCCTCTCCACTTGCGGTGTTGCTCACTCTGGCCGTGGAGGAGGCCCAGACCGACGAGGTCGGATGTGCGAATGGGAGGGGGAATTTGTTGAGTGCTGAGCACCGGAGGTCGGGTTGGTTATTGCGGACCGAGCGGAGGTGTTCGTCGCGAAGCGATCCGCCAAGCCTCCGCTTGGTCTCACAGATATAGATTCATCTGGCATCTGGAGCAGGTCGAGATGCAGAGAATTGAGGTTGGAGGAGGTGCAGGTGAACCTTTACGGACCTGGAAGGACTGCTTGGGTCCCTGAAAAGGAGTGGAGGGGGAGGTGAAGGGACAAGTGTGCATGTTCATTTCTTGCGGTTGCAAGGGAAAGTGCCCGGGGAAGGAGGTAGAGCGGGAGGGGAGGGAAGAATGACAAGGGAGTTGCGGAGGGAGCGGTCTTTGCGGAAGGCAGACAGGGGGGCGATGATGGGAAGAAAGTGGCGGGTGGAGGGGTCACGTTGGAGGTGGCGAAACTGGCGGAGGACTATGTTTGTATTTTGCCGGCTGGTGGGGTGAAAGGTGAGACCAGGGGGACTCTGCCCTGTTTGCGAGTGGGGAATGGGGAGAGAGGGCAGTGTTGCGGGTATGAGGAGACCCTGGTGCGAGCCTCATCAATAGTGGGGGAGGGGAATCCCCGTTTCTCTGAAGAATGAGGCCATTTGTGATGACCTGGTGTGGAACACCTCATCCTGGGAGCAGATGCGGCGTAGACGGAGGAATTGGGAATAGGGGATGGAGTCCTTACAGGAAGCAGGGTGGGAGGAAGAGTAGTCCAGGTAGCTGTGGGAGTCAGTAGGTTTGTAGTGGATGTCGGTCAGGAGTGTATCACCTGCAATAGAGATGGTGAGGTCAAGGAATGGTAGGGAAATGTCGGAAATGGTCCAAGTGTATTTGAGTGTATGACAACTGCTCCCTCTGCTGACTGAATCCTGAACATAGACAGGATCTCCCCATACCTCCATAGATTCCCTTAAAAGCACACATCAGCAATATTGTACAATGCTTGCCTTTATTATTCTAATCAAGCTGTTAAATAATATATATTTTAATCATTTCCATCAAAGAGAAGACAAGCATCATCTGAAAGTATGATGACAAAATGTCGACGATATTTGGACAGGAGAGGTTTCGAACTACAGGCGCAGATGCTGGAGTAACGCGTGGACAGGTGGCATCTCTGGAGAGGACACGCTGCCCGTCCCGCTGAGTTACTCCAGCATTTTGTGTCTACGGTTAAAACCAGCATCTGTCGTTCCTTCCTACAAGGTTTAGTGGCATATCAGCCATGTGGGGCCAGTGTCATACAGTGTGTCAGACAGTGTGGAAACAGGCCCTTTGCATACCTGGCCCAACTAATTCCGATTGGGCGGAATTTCTTCTTCGAACTGCCTTTTTTTCCTCAATATTCCCGAAAAAAATTTGAATTCAACGTGCATGAGACAGCGCCTGCGGCGGCGCTTACCTTGTACGCCCATATACAACGTGCAGATTGGAGGTTTACAAAAATTGGGTTTACCTCAGACAGAAAGTCTGAAGAAGGGTCTCGAAGAATGCAGCTTTTTTGTGTAACCGCCTTGAGGTCCACTTTTCTCAAACCTAATATACCTACGTCTTGCCTTTGGCCCAACTTGCCTTATGCTGACTCCCATCCACCTCCCGACCTCTAAACCTAATCTACCTTTATACCCGTCTGAATATACCTCTCCTCCGGCAGCTCGTTCCACACACCCACCACCCTCTGTGTAAAACAAAAAGGTGCCCATCAGGCTCCTATTAAATCTTCCCCCCCCTCACCTTGAACCTATGTCCTCTGGTGCTCGATTCCCCTACTCTGGGTGAAAGACTATTAACCTGATGTAGTGTAGATGGGGCATCTTGGTGACAGCAAGTTGGGCTGTGTGACTCTAGATTATGTAAGCATCAACTCTAACACTGTTCTGAAGGCTGATCTATCTTTCCCTCTCAACCCCATCCCCTGCCTTCTCCCCGTAACCCCTCACACCTGCACTAATCAAGAATCTGTCACTCTCCACCTGAAAGACTATCCACTGTCGTCCTCCATGGCCGTCTGTGGCAATGAGTTCCACAGATTCACCGCCCTCTTTCTTGCAATTGGTGTGGAAAGGCAGGTACATATAGAATAAACCATCGTTCCTCATCAGCCATGATCACAATGAATGGCGGTGCTGGCTCGAAGGGCCGAATGGCCTCCTCCTGCACCTATTTTCCATGTTTCTATGTCTCAGTGGTGTAGTTATGCAATTTTAATCCGTAAGAACACGTAAAATTATTGAATTAACATTCTGTATTTTAACGTGTCTTTAAGTTGCTGCACCGATGCTTGATGAATGCAGTGGTTAATACTGGGATTTCCTCTCTCCCCTCCTCTCTCCCCCCTCTCTCCACCCCCTCTCCCCCCCTCTCTACCCCCCTCTCATCTCTCCCCCCTCCCCCCCTCTCTCTCCCCCCTCCCCCCCCCTCTCCCCCCCCTCTCCCCCCTCTCTCCCCCCCTCCCCTCCCCCCTCTCCCCCCCCCCCCTCTCCCCCCCCCCCCCCTCTCCCCCTCGTCCCCCAGTCGCCAGTGTACAGACTGGCACTACGTTCCAAGCTGTCCAGGGTCCGTCTCTGCCCAGCCTTTCAGCACAGGGCCCCTCCATTGTGGCTGCAACGTTCCCCACAGAAGATGAGAT
The DNA here is from genome assembly GCA_035221665.1 of Okamejei kenojei. NCBI lineage: Eukaryota > Metazoa > Chordata > Chondrichthyes > Rajiformes > Rajidae > Okamejei > Okamejei kenojei. The sequence goes on along the minus strand of CM069165.1, from coordinate 28,155,842 downwards.
GCACTCTCAGCCCGTCAGCCCGCAGGGCTTGCACTACCTGCACTCCGCCTACAGAGTCGGTGAGTCCACTGCGGTAGGCATTTTGTTTAGAGGTACAGCACGGAAACAGGCCCTTCAGCCCAGAGTCCGCACCGACCAGCGATCTACTGCTGGCCACCATGCAGCCCAATAGTGTGTTGTCTGATGGGGCCACACAGTCCTGGAGCTCCAGAAAGACTTGTCTCTGAGGCAAGAAGGCGACACCTGTGGCAGGGTCAACACCTGACTACAGGTAGACTGACTCACCTGGCCACACTGCGGCCGCTGCCACCTTGTGGCCTTGCTGTGAATTACCCTCCCCTACTCTACCCATTGCCCTTACATAGTGCAAAATACAACATAGCTGGCCAGCACGGTGGCACAGCAGTTAAGTTGCTGCCTCACAGCGCCAGGGACCCGGGTTCGATCCCGACTACGGGCGCAGTCTGTGTGGAGTTTGTACGTTCTCCCTGTGACCGCGTGGGTTTTCTCCGGGTGCTCCGGTCTCCTCCCACACCCCAAATACGTGCAGGTTTGTAGGTTAGTCGGCTTCTGTCCCCAGTGTGTGCAGGATTGTTCTGGCTTTTTGCCGGTTTTATTTTTGTCCGTTCCACCACGTGTGTCGTTCCTCACGCCTGCTCCTTGTTCACAGGAATGTTGGCGCTGGAGATGCTGGGGCGAAGGGCTCACAACGACCACCCAAATAATTACTTCTCTCGGAGTCCGCCCTACACAGAGGATGTCAAGTGGCTGCTAGGATTAGCCACGCGGCTCGGTAAGTATATCTAAAGCAAAGTTGTGGAGGAACTCAGCGGGCCAGGCGGCAACTGCGGAGACCTCTTGTGTTGAGACCCTTCTAGGCTGTGCTTGGTTGAGTTCATTGTCACGTGTGCCGAGCAGGTGAGCCCGTCTACCTGCACTCAGGTGTTGACCCTGCCACAGGTGGCACGCTCCTGCCTCAGAGACAAGTTTAATCTTTCTAACCAGTCAGCGGAAAGACAAATTACAATCGAGCCATTGACAGTGTGTAGATACGTGACTAGGGAATAATGATGAGTGCAAGGTCAAGTCCAATACGGTCCGATTAGAGATCGTTTGAGGGTCACCAAAGAGGTAGGTGGGAGGTCAGGACCGCTCTCTAGTTGATGAGAGGGTTCAGATGCCTGTAACAGCCGGGGAGAAACTGTCCCTGAATGTGGAGGTGTGCGTTGTCACACTTTGAACATTTCTAGGTGAGTGTGGCTGTTGGCGGCGTGGTGACTTGTCACACTCGTTGGTATTTAGCGGCTGCGTCTGGGGATGTTGAGCAGTGACTTTCTGTGTCTTGTGTCTCCAGGTGTGAACTATGTCTACCAGTTCTGCATGGGGGCGGCCAAAGGGGTCTTGAGTCCATTTGTCCTGCAGGAGATAATCATGGAGGCCTTACAGCGTCTAAATCCTGCTCACATCCACACTCACCTGCGGACGCCAGCCTTTCACCAGCTTGTTCAGAGATGCCAGCAAGCATACATGCAGGTAAATGAACAATCTATACAAGCTATGCAACTGATCGTGGCGGGGTGTCGATGCATTGACCATGCTTGCCGTGTACAAGCTTGTTCACGCCAGCGTTTGGGTGAAAGACTCCGCATTCATCCAATCTATTCCCCTCGTGGTTTTGTACACCTCAGCCTCCTGCACTCCAAGGAATAGTCCCAGCCTCTCCCTGTAGCTCAGGGCCCTCGGGTCCTGGCAACATCCTCATTGGCCAGGTGGGCTGAAGGGCCTGTTTCTATGCTGTACTGTTCCATGAAGCTTCACAGCAGTGGGCAATAAGGTGGAGGAGAGGTCAAGTCTGAAACGTGACTATCCAGCACATTGCAACACATCTCGTGCAAAGCTGTGACCGACACGCTCACTTGACCGGGCAATCTGTCCCATGTGGGGCCTCATCATGTGGTTATTATGGTTTACTTATAGAGGACAGTCTAGCCCAATGTGCCAATTTGGTTGGCAAGATGGGCCGAAGGGCTTGTTTCTGTGCTGTTTTAGATTCATGGCAATCTAACTGGCACAGCTGGCGAGTAGAACTGCTATCTCACAGCGCCAGAGAGCCGGGTCCTGTCTGGGTGGAGTTTGCACGCTCTCCCAGCGAGTTCCCAAAGACGTGTGGGTTTGAAGATTAATTGGCCCTTGTAAAATGTCCCTGGGAGTGGATGGGAAAATGAGATAAAACAGAACTAATGAGGTGGTCGGCATGGACTGGTGTCCAGAGTAATACAGCGGGAGACGGGCCCCTTGATGGTCAGCGTGGGCAGGGAGGGCTGAAGGACCCGTTTACATTTTATGTGTCAGGCAGCATCTGTGGAGAACAAGGACGGGTGATGTTTCGGGTCGGGACACTTCAGATTGTCTCCATCTTGTTTACCTCTATAGATCCGGGTGAGGAACCTTGAGTCAACATTGTTTAGAGTCTGACTGTGGCTGTGTGTCTTGTTGCTTTGGCTGTCTGGTAACCCAAATGTCAGTGTACCTTACTTGGTGAAGTGACAATGGCAATAGGGGCGGGTTGACGGCTGTGTAGCCTGGACCTTTCCATACAAAGGGTGGTGGCTGTCTGGAACAAGCTGCCAGAGGAGGTAGTTGACGCAGGGGCTATCCCAACGTTTAAGAAGCAGCCAAGTACATGGATTGTGGAGGAAGGAACTGCAGATGCTGGTTTAAACCATAGGCAGGAGTAACTCAGCGGGACTGGCAGCATCTCTGGAGAGAAGGAATGGATGACATTTCGGGTCGAGACCCTTCTTCAGGCACATGGATAGGACAGGTTTGGAGGGATGTGGACCAAATGCTGGTAGGTGGGACGGGTTGGGCTGAAGGGCGTTTCCGCACTCTATGACTTGCTGGGTGTCGCCAGGCCCAGTATTGCTGCACGCCAGTTGGCCGTTAAACCCTTGTGTCTCCGCAGTGCATCCAGTACAGGCTGTACCACATCACGCCCACAGACTACGATGACTTTGTCAACATCATCCGCAGCGCTCGCAGCGCCTTCTGCCTGACGCCCGTGGGAATGATGCAGTTCAACGAAATCCTACAGAATTTAAAACGAGCAAAAGGCCAGAGCAAGGACTTGTGGCAAAGGATCTCGTTGGAAATGGCAACCTTCTCCCCTTGATGTCTGTCTGCCGCTGCGTGAGGCTCTAGGGTTCATATTTTTAACCTCCCTACCCCCCCCCCGTCTCTCTCTTCCACCTTGACCACTGATCTGATCGTCCGGACGGCCTCATTCCTCCTCAAAGGCTTTCGATGTCGGCGAGGCACGCACAGGTTTCCTGTCATCACTGTTGTGACGTTCAAATCTGGCTCCATCAGGTTTCACCCGTCTCTCCTCCCACCCCCATTTAACAAAAAAAAAAGACTTTTGTATGAAGTAGTTAGTTTTCATGTAAATGTTCTTAACTGTGTGTTTCGAAAAGGCTGCAGACTGTCTCGAGACAGAGGTCCTGGAATATGGTGAATGGACAGTTCATTCCAGGTGGACCCATTGCTTCTCCTGTCTAAGTGCAGCTTTGAGCCAGAAAGCAAATGCCCATATCCACTCTTGTTTGTATTATCTTGGTTCTGTGCTTCCTCCCCTCTTTGTTTCTCACTTGTTCATGTTTTTTCATACTTAAAAAAAAAAAGGAATTTCAATTGTTTGATATTCAGATTCCAGCCACGTTGAGCAAAGACCCAATAGCGAGCAAGATCGATCACTCGACGAGAGAGACATAGTACGGTCACGGACAATTTCCAGCCCCATTTCCGTAACCGGCTTCCGTCTCCGCACCAAAGATCCCGTAGCGGAGCGAAGATAACTAGTGCGGAGACGGAAGCCGGTTACGGAAACATCCTCGTAAAAATAAAAGTTATTTGGTAAAAATCTTCTTATTTTCAGAATTATAATTTATTAACACAAACTGTTCCCCCGCAACGTTGATTATACCGGGAGTCGGGTCACGGAAAAGGATGAAAAAAAGGCCCACGTTCCGCTCTACACGTCAGCCCGTTGCATTTAGCAGGAGTGGTCTATCTTGCCCCGCTATATGATCTTTGGCGTTGAGTGCCGGGATAGTTCTAAGCTTTGACACATTTTAAAGTGTTACGGATCAGCTGACGTGTAAGACATTAGCCACAGTACTGACCATCAGTCTTCCTCCTGTAACCTGTTAATATTTTTTTTTAAAGAAAAACCTCTTCCTTTTAGATGTGTGTGTGTGTGTGGTCCACATCACTTGTGTCCGTTCCTGCTGTGGCTCCGACATTGTCACGGCTCGGCTCGGAATCATCGTGAGTGTGCCTGGTTTAGTGGTCAGCAGGATGGTGTGGATTTTAGAGGGAGGACATTGAGGAAACACTTCTACCATTCTGTGCTGTGCTGGATACATACAATTATTTTTGATTAAAGTATAAAACAGAACTGCACAACTCTTGAGCAGATCCTATATTATTTTTCCCCCCCAAATGCTGAGCAGTAGAACGGAGATGATTACATTGTTGTACTGATGGTAACCACAGATCAAAGAGGTTGCAATTATCTGACCATAGATTTTTGGTTTTAATTCACAGTTGAGGATTCCCAGGCACATCTCCTCATTTTGGCCGGACCAGTTTTGTACGGTATCATATTTACACACATCTGCCTTGCCTCAGCCAATGTCGAGAATGTTTTAAGTTCTTACAAAGTACATCACATTTAACCACAAAATTTACACCCAAAGTGAAAAACAAAATCCTCGGTCTCCACTGAATGCTGCAAATTAGAACATAGGATCAGCTGTCTGAGAGTAAAATTCTCCAATCGCATCATTCAATGTGAATGACATACAATAGTGAGATGAAGCAAGTCCAACATGGGGGGAAGGGAGGAGGTACATCTTTCCCGAGACCCCCACAACTTGAGAAAGGACAAGTTGGCCTTGATGAAATGTAGTAACCTTAACTGTAGTAAGGCTCTTAGACAAGACACAGATATAGAACTGTTAAACACTGGCACTGATTACTCTTGGTTCCCTGGTCCTCCAAAATATTCCAAATGGAATTTAAACTGGTGGAGGGAGGACTTAAGCCAGAGAGGGTTCTTGGGAAGAAATTCTTGTGTCTTTGCAAACTAAAGTTGAACGTGAATGTCCAAATACCTTCAGGGACTGTTTGGGATGGAGGAATGGGACACAATCATTTCCCTGGTCTGCAGCTGAGAATTATTGCCTCAAAAAAAGGAAATATGTACATGTTTAATAATTAATTGGTATCCACATGGTTAGTACCTGGTTGCCAGCAAGTGTCACTAACACTATCTGCTGTGCATCAATGTCCCTGCTTTTAGTGGACAGGACATTCCTGGTGTAAAAGCAGCCAATGCAACACTCATTCCACAGTTTGATGAGGATATACTTCAGGGGTTGAGGGGTGCTGCGTTGCACGTTCCAGTATCTGGAAGCAGTCAGGTGCACGGTGACCCCACGGTCGGTCCAGTGTTGTTCTGTCTCTGGCCCAGCAACCCAGTGGATGGGAACGCCACACAATCTCCACTACCTCCGCCTGTGAAGTTCGTCAACGGAAGGGAGAGGCCAGTGGCTGTTCAAATCGGCAGCGAGGGAACGAAGGAGCGAGCGCCAGACTCTCAGCTCCAGCGGTTGTGTTGTAGCTCCTCTCTCAGCCAGCTGGGCAACGCCTGTCCCAGTCGATTCAGCTGCTTGGAGAGTTCAGCGTTGTGTTCCCTGTAATAGTTCGTCAGGAACGTCCGTGACTGAGAGGAAAACACACCGAGTTTGTGATTAGCGTTACGTTCATTCTTCATACGATGAAAAGCTTTGCTGTTCAAACATCAGATACACCATAAATGCAATCCTTTCAAACTCAAGTACAATAGATAGAGCATAGGGGAAGGCACAGAGAGTGCAGAATCTTTCCCCACTTGTTAGATCCAACCAAGTTGGGTCAAAACAACAGTTTTTTCATATGTTTTTATGAGTTCAGAAAACTTTTTCTGAGTTTCTTAGAACTCTTTAGAGGGTTAATCACATGGTGTAGAGGGTATCTGGCCAAATAAAGGCAAGCAACATGGAAAGAGGCCCTTCGGCCCAACTTATCCATGCCAACCAAGATGTCCCATTGGCCTTCATCCCTCTAAGCCTTTCCTATCCAGGTACCTGTTCTTGTAAACTACCTCCTCCGGCAGCTTGTCCACGTACCCAGCAGCCTGTGTGTGACAACGTTACCCCTCAGATTCCCAGTACAGCCTTCCCCTCTCACCTTAAACCCAATGTCCTCTGGTTTTTGACGCGTTCGATAGTTGTCAACATATGCAGTACAGTCTATGTGAGACTGGCTTATCCTTCCCCATGTAGTTCACCTCAGGTACCGACATGAAGTCAAACAGCAAGCTGCTGAAAGGACTTAATGAGTAACCCCACCCCCACATCAGTCTGAAGAAGGGTCTCAACCCGAAACGTCACCTATTCCTTCGCTCCAAAAATGCTACCTCGCCCGCTGAGTTTCTCCAGCATTTTTGTCCACCAACGAGTAACCAATTTCTGTGGACAGAAAGGTGCCGTTCCTTGCTGACAATAGACAATATTTAATAGGTGCAGGAGTAGGCCATTCACTGTGATGATGGCTGATGTACTAGTGTCTATATCAGACCATCATCCTATAGCTGTTTAAGGATCTGACCTCACTTAATACATTCTATTTCTTTAAACTATAGTAATCTTGTAATATTAGAAATGTGGAAAGCTATTTTTTTAAAACACTTTTTAGTGCAGTTGGAATGAAGAACTGTGCATCATTGAGGTCCATGGTTAGACCAAGTTGAGATGCATCCACCCACCCCTCCTGGGTCGGACACAGAGGCCTGCACCAGCTTTAGTTCGGTTTAGTTTATTGTCACGTTTACCGAGGTACAGTGAAAAGCTTTTTGTTGCGTGCTATCCAGTCATCGGTAAGACATTCAACACAAAAAGCTGGAGTAACTCAGCGGGACAGGCAGCATCTCTGGAGAGAAGGAATGGTGACGTTTCTGGTCGCGACCCTTTGTCATCAGCGGTAAGACATACATGATTACAATCAATCTGTCCACAGTGCACAGATACAGGATAAAGGGAATAATGTTCTGAGGATCTCCAATAAGGTCAGGACCGCACTCTAATTGGTGATAGGATAGAAACGTAGAAAATAGGTGCAGGAGGAGGCCATTCGGCCCTTTGAGCCAGCACTCAATATAGAAACATAGAAAATAGGTGCAGGAGTAGGCCTTTCGAGCCAGCACCACCATTCAATATGATCATGGCTGATCATCTAAAATCAGTACCCCGTTCCAGCTTTTTCCCCATATCCCTTGATTCCTTTAGCCCTTAGAGCTGAGTCTAACTCTTGAAAACATCCAGTGAATTGGCCTCCACTGCCTTCTGTGGCAGAGAAGTCCACAGATTCACAACTCTGGGTGAAAATATAATCATGGCTGATCATCCCAAATCACTACCCCGTTCCTGCTTTCTCCCCATATCCCTTAATTCTGTCCACCCCAAGAGCGATATCTAACTCTCCTGGATGGTTCAGTTGCCTGATAACAGCCGGGAAGAAACTGTCCCGGAATCTGGAGGTGTGCGCTTTCGCACTTCTGTACCTCTTGCCCAATGGGAGAGGGGAGAAGAGGGAGCGACTGGGGTGAGACTGGTCCTTGGTGATGCTATGCTGCTGGCCTTGAATCACCATCTCAGATTGGTCCATAATGTGCAGCCAGCAGTGCCTCAGCCAAACGTATAGTTTGCTCAGAGCAGCTTCGCTGTTGGTCTAAGCCCATCGTGCCTTTTTTTAAAAAACTGTTTCTGATTAAAAGAGACTATTGAAAGGCATTGGAGTCATGTGAAATGAGAAAGAACTGGCTGGAATCACCATTTCCCATTTAATCATCCTGTTAGAAATCCTAATTCCGTAGCTCAAATGGAATTCATTAGGGCTGTAGTTGCTCTTGTTCTGGGTTCATTCTAGATCCAGGTATACACACCTGCACCTGTCGTAGACTAACCTGCCATAGTTAGCTCCAGGTAACCCTGCTATGGTATACAAGATCATAAGGGGCATGGCTAACTTTAGAAATACAGCACAGAAAGAGGCCGTTCGGCCCACTGAGTCCGTGCTGACCAGCCTCCCCCGGACATCAACATGCACTCAATTTTTGAACCAAAGCCAATTAGTCTAAAAACCTCTGGCGTGTGGGATAAAACCAGAGCTCTGGGAGAAAACCCACGCGGTCACAGAGAGCGTACAAACTCCACACAGACAGCACCAGGGGTCAGGAATTGAACTTGGGCTTCTGGCGCTGTGAGGCAGCAAGTCTACCGACGTACCGCCCTTTGGTGATGACGTAAACGGTCACAGTCCTTTTCCCCCAGGATGGAGGTGTCTGTAGCTGGAGGGCAGAGTCTTGAGGTGAGATGGATGAGGGACTCAGAGCACGGTCAGTATCTGCAATGAGCTGCCAGAGGAAGCTGCAGATGTCAATACAATCAATAAAAGACACTTTGGCTAAGGGCTATCGGAACAAGCCCAGCGTGCCAACATGTCCTGTCCTTAGTTATAAGGGGTTTTACTGATGGGTTACAAACCTTATATAATACAATGACTGCACAAAAGATCCTCTAAGATGCCGGTGAGTGGGGAGACAATAGACAATAGGTGCAGGAGAAGGCCATTCGGCCCTTCGAGCCAGCACCGCATTTTAAGACATTTAATGATGATGTGCACTCACCAATGAATCCATCTCTGGGTATTTCCTGCCTTTACTTTTGCCCAAACACTTGGACTTGCCGCCCTCTACGATCTGGCACCAGAAACTCTTGTTGTCATCGAACCTGAAACAAACGTGTGTGGAATTAATCCCATTGGACAGGGTCACGCTCTTCCAAACACCAAATACTTGCAAAACCATTCCGCAATAAAGTACAGAAGTATATAGAGTTATGAGGAGCCTAGATATGGTAGACAGTCAGAGCCTTTGCCCCAGGATGGAAATATCCATATCCGCTGTCTAACCATGAGCCTATTCAAAGGCCTCTCATTATCATATCTGCCATTAAACTTGGCAGCACAAGGACTTCACAAGCCAGTTGGTGGAAAGAAAGCCCATTCGGCCCATCAGCCCAAGGATAGCCCACCATCCTGCATCCCTCAAAGCCTCCACCATCTTTCCCCTAATTTTTCCACAAGGGACCGTATCGATAAAATTCTGTTTGTGGTGATCTTAGTTGAGTTTGGAGATACAGCGCGGAGACAGGCCCTTCGGCCCACCGGGTCCGCGCCGACCAGCGATCCCCGCACGCCAACACTATCCTACACGCACTAGGGACAATTTTTACATTTACTAAGCCAATTAACCTGTACGTCTTTGGAGTGTGGGAGGAAACCGAAGATCTCGTAGAAAATCCACGCAGGTCACGGGGAGAGCCACCGTGACCGCCCCGGACGGCTTAAGTGTTACATCTCTTGCTTTATGGTTGCAATTTGCTAGACAGTCACGTTTCAGATTTGAACTTGTGCGGCCGTTGTGAAGCTTCATAGAGCACAGGAACAGGCCCTTCAGGCAAACCTACCCCGAATAGTTCCTTTAAACTTCCCCTCCAACATCAAGCTATGCCATTTGCTATTTGATTTTTCCATCCTGGGAAAAAGGTTATGACTGTCTACCTTATCTGGGCCTCTCATCATTTTATAGACTCTATCTGGTCTCCCTACAACCTCTGGTGTTCCAGACCTTGTCTTGTGGCCGATACTCCCAATCTAGGCCTCATTCTGGTAAACCTCCACTGCACCCCCTCCAAAGCCGCCACACTCTTCCTGCAATGGGGCCACCAGAACTGCACAAGACCCTTGAAACGTGGCCTCACCACAGTCCTGGTGAGCAGCATCGTGACTGTGTGACTCTTATGTTCAATGCCCTGACCAATGAACGCAAGCCTATTGTTTGCCTTCTTTGCCAGTCTCCTGATTGAAAGCAAATAACGGATTTTGTTGGAGATACAGCAAGTAAACAGGCCCACCGAGTCCACGTAGACCAGCGATCGCCCCGTACACTAGCACTGTCCTACACGCTGGGGACAACTTTACAATCTTTACAGAAGTCAATTAGCCTACGAGCCACCACATCTCTGGGATGTGGGAGGAAACCGGAGCACCCGGAAAAAACCCACCCACAGGGGGAACGTACAAACTCCACACAGACAGCACCCATAGTCAGGATCGAACCTGGGTCTCTGGCGCAGTGAGGCAGCAGCTCTACCGCTGCGCCACCGCTCTGCCTGACATGCATCAAGGTACAAGGAGAACACATTCTCCCTGGTCAGTTCGTCCCTTCCCACCCAAACCACCCCCTCCCCTGGCACTTTCCCCTTGCAGCCGCCGGAGATGCTACACTTGTGGCTTTACCTCCCCCCTCGACTCCATCCCAGGACCCAGGCAGTCTTTCCAGGTGAGGCAGAGGTTCACCTTCACCTCCCCCAACCTCATCAACTGCATCTGCTGTTCCAGGTGTCAACTGCTCTACATCAGTGAGACCAAGCGTAGGCTTGGTGATCGCTTCTCCCAACACCTCCGCTCAGTTCGCAATAACCAGCCTGATCTCCCGGTGGCTCGGCACTTCAACTCGCCCTCCCATTCCCAATCCAACCTATCTGTCCTGGGCCGCCGCCATTGCCAGAGTGAGGCCCAGTGCAAATTGGAGGAGCAGCACCTCATATTTTGCTTGGGCAGTTTACACCCCAGCGGTATGAACATTGACTTCTCCAATTTCAGGTAGTCCCTGCCTTCTCCCTCCTTCCCCTCCCCTTCCAAGCTCTCCCACTGTCTCCGCTTCTTCCGTTCTTTCCCCCCCCCCGCCGCCCCCGACATCAGTCTGAAGAAGGGTCTCGACTCGAAACGTCGCCCATTCCTTCTCTCCAGAGACGCTGCCTGACCCGCTGAGTTACTCCAGCACTGTGTGTCTATCTTAGGAGTAAAAGCCCATTGGTGTGGCAGCTGGTAAAGTGAATCGTGGAGGCGTTGAGCTAAGCACCATGCAGAACTGGGAGTTACCAGAGAGGCCCTTTGTCCTGGGACTTGCAACAGTAGATTTTATCCCAGATCAATGATACTTGCCATCTCATAGCAGAATCTTTCTTAGCTGTATGAGGAAATAGAGAGGCGAATTAACTCGAATCAAAACTCAATGTTATATAAAATGTGCAACAAATCCACATTCTCTTCAAAGAATCACCTTGATTGGACACCCTGATCTCTATCTTGTTAAAAGTCCAGAATTATTTCTGATTGCATCCAGGGAGGAGCTTTGTGTAATATAAGGCAGACACAAAAAGCCGGAGTAACTCAGGGGGACAGGCAGCATCTCTGGAGAGAAGTGGAGAGGGTGATGTTCAGACTGGTCTCGTAGATCTCTTTGCCATTAGGAGGAGGTTATTTGTTGGCGTGTGCGGGATTGGAGATGATCCTACCCCACTTGCTACCTGCTAACTTGGGCGGCACGGCAAGATGGGCCGAGTGGCCTGTTTCCGTGGCGCGCAGCTCTATGTCTCTACGGCTCTGCATTCAAGTGCCCCCCACTCATCCTGCCCCACACTCTGTGCTCTGTCACGGGGCCATGAACACGCGGGTGATTCTCCTGTCGTCTATCAGTACGAGGGACAAGCGTCGGCAGCCATTACACGACCAGCGCGCGCTTGGGGCGCGGGAGAAACATGGAACAATTTGGGGAACGGTCACAAGGGAGAACCTGCAAACTCCACACAGACAGCATTAAGATATCCATCAACCTCAGCATGCCAAGCCTTTCCCACTCTGAGAATAGGACTGACATATGGATAGAAAGGGTTTAGAGGACCAAGGGCAAGAACAGGATTAGCCCAACCTGCTAACTTGGGCGGCACGGGCAAGATGGGCCGAATGGCCTGCTTCCGTACCATACAGCTCCATGTCTCTACGACTCTGCACTCAAGTGTCTCCCCACCTCACTCCCAAAAGGTGAAGCTCAACATGTAGCCCTGGGACCATGGTTTCCCCATCCGTGTTTAGTCCATAAGCAGTAATTAGTATCGGTGACCTTGGAACGACGAGGTCGCTGCAAGAATGCGTCTGGTTCACAACTGTCCTTCACAGGAGAAGATCTCCCATTGTTATTCTGTCCACCATCTGCACTGCTCCAGGCCCAGGGCAACACCGACCAGCGTACGCAGGTGAGTGCCAGCAAGGTGGAAGCTTGTGTCCATGCTGCACCCCTCTAGGGAATGTGGCCGACTCTAAAATGGCGGAGAATGCCTCTCTGTTGAGGCGATCTAACCCCCCCCCCCCCCCCCCCCCCCCCCCCCCCCCCCACCCCACTCTACACATCATGGAAAAACAAATAAAGATAAATACTCTTTAAATAAGAACTGCAGATGCTGGAAAAAAGCGAAGATAGACAAAAATGCTGGAGAAACTCAGCGGGTGAGGCAGCATCTATGGAGCGAAGGAATAGGTGACGTTTCGGGTCAAGACCTAAGGTGATGTTTTGGATCTACCCAAGATAAATACCGTGTTCTGCCCAACACTCCCCCCCCCAACATTTCCCTTGAATCAAAGAGCCTTCTAAACCCCAAGGAATGTCAACTTCTCATCATCTAAGCTTTGAGTCCAGGGAATATTCTGATAAATCTACATCTCCAAGATCAATAAGTCATCAGTAAAGTGTGGTGTCCTGAACTGCTCGCAATACTGCCAGGTGTAGTTGAACCAACGTTTCATGTACTTCCATCACAGCTCTCCAACTCTGCCGCAAATAAGTTACTGGAGCAGAATTAGGCCATTCAGCCCATCCCATCTACTCCACCATTCAATAATGGTTGATCTACCCCTCTCAACTCCATTCTCCTGCCTTCTCCCCTTGACCTTGGACACCCTTAATAATCAAGAACTTATCAATACTCATTGACTTGGCCTCCACAGCCATCTGTGGCAATACATTCCACAGATTCACCACCCTCTGACTAAATGAATTCCTCATCATCTCCTTTCTAAAGGTACGTCCATATATACTGCGGCTGTGCCCTCTGGTCCTAGTCTTCCCCTTTCAACGCCCCATGCAGTGGTCAAGCCGCAGTCCCGTGACAGTGCTGGTGAAGCTGTGTATCCGCACCTGAACCCATCATAGACGTCACCATGAGGGCATGTCACACGCTGTGACAAGCAGAGGCACTGTCAGCAAGCTCTACGCAAAAGGGACACAGAAAATGGCTTTGGTGGAAATACATACATCAGTGCCTGAGTGTAGTTGAAGTGGAGGGTGACACCGAGGAATTTCTGCACACTGTCCATGACGGCCACTGGGTTGTTTCGTAACTGTAAGCCATTGACAATAAGGAGCTAGGATAAAACAACAGAGCATCTTTGTCAATTAATGCAACGCTGTCATGGTTTGCGTTTTAGATACCATGTTTGGCACATCATGATAGCCAGAGTCATCGAAAACCCCCTGCACGGTCATCGATACAGTGTGGAAACAGGCCCTTCGGCCCACCGCGTCCACCAGCCATCCCCCGCGCACTTGTTCTATCCCACACAATGTTCTATCCCACACCACCTTGCATAAAACTCTGGGTGTCTATATCAGTTCCAGCTTCTAACATCTTTTGTCAACAGAATCTATTTTTCCCATTGTGCGTTTATCCAGCTTAAATGCGCCTCTGCCCACCAGCTCCCTGTTGGAACATGTACCATATTGAAGGATGGGTTTGCTGTGAGAGAGCGCAGAAGAGATTCACCACGATCAGTCTGAAGAAGGGTGCCAATCCCAACCGCCATCTATCTAAGCTCCAGTAGACACTATGCTATCCAGTGTATCTAGAATACTACTATCTACCTCATTGGTGACCCTAGGACTATCCTTGATCAGACTTTGCTGGCTTTACCTTGCACTAAACATTATTCCCTTATGTGTACACTGTAAATGGCTCGATTGTAATCACGTTTTGTCTTTCTGCTGACTGGCTTGCACGCAACAGAAGCTTTTCACTGTACCTCGGGACACGTGACAATAAACTAGACTGAACTGAACAGGCTATTCCTGGGCTCATGGATGCACGATTTACGGACAGCTCTATCTATCATTAAGCTCCCAAAATATTATTCATGTTCATACGTTATAGGAGCAGAATTGGGTAATTTGGCCCATTAAGTCTACTCCGCCATTCAATCACTGTTGATCCATCTTTCCCTCTCAACCCCATTCTCCTGTCTTCTCCCCGTAACCCCCGACACCCGCAGTAAACGGCCTGTCCCACTTGGCGATATTTTCAGCGACTGCCAGCGTCATTAACTGACGTATCAGGTCACCGAAAAAATCGCGGCGTGATGACGTATTGACGCGCGGTGTCTCCTCAAGCGTCGCAACATTTTTTTTGTCGCCGCTGGATTTCGAAATGTTCAAAATCTTTCGCCGACCCTGATACGTCAGTCAATGATGCCGGCAGCCACTGAAAAAAGCGCCAAGTGGGACAGGCCCTTTACTCCAGCACTTTGTGTCTGTTTTTCCCTATTAGAACTGAGGGTCGAGTTGGAACATCTCACTAGGAGACATCTGTGTTGTACTGAAATAACATTATATGGAGGAGCATCCAGGCTTCTCAAGGGTCGCTGTCTGAGCTGTGTGACTGTGCCATCCACCCAGTGCTGATAAAGGAGGTCTCATACAGTGGAGAATGGATGGTTGGGCAGTTCCATCAGTGGTCCACCTGCAGCAGAAAGCCGGCCAGCTCAACCTTGTCTTTATTTAACTTAATTAATTAAAGAGAAACAAATACAGCTTTGCACTTATGGAGGAGAGGCACAGAAGGCTTGAGTTTCTACTGTGGTTTTCAAGGACAACCTTAAGTGCTTTAGCCTTTGTAATGTTTGCAGATAGAGTTACAACACTGATAGGCTGTTGGACAGGGAGCTGGTAACGGTTCTGGTTGATGACTGCGCTAACACCTCCATAAGTGATTATTGGGCGCAGGTCGGAGTGAGTAGAGTAATGAAGGGCAGACAGGGACTTGTGCTAATGCAGGCGGATGTCTTTAGTGCAGACAGGCATGACAGGATGGGCAGACTGGGCCCGCTTCTGTTCTGTAACATTCACGGAGTGAAGCAGGTTTGAAGAACAGTCACTGTTGTGATGTAGGGTGCACGGCAACCAACCAGGGTGTTGCAGCGGGTAGAGCTGCTGCCTCACAGCGCCAGTGACCCGGGTTCAATCCTGATCACCCGTTCACACTAGTTCTATGTTATCCCACTTTCTCACCCACTCCTTACACACTAGGGGCAACTTACAGAGGGCCGATTAACCTACAAACCCGCACGTCTTTGGGGCGTGGGAGGAAACTGGAGCACCCGGAGGAAACCCACGTGGTCATGGGGAGAGCGTGCAGACTCCACGCAGACAGCACCCAAGGTGCCTGAAGCTGTGAGGCAGCAGCACTACCCGCTGTGCTAGAGCGGCCGCAGAAATACCTCCTGTTGCCTCACCGGAGACATTTGGCCAGTTGATAGAGAACTAAAAGCACAAAGTGCTGGAGGAACTCAGCGAGTCAGGCAGCATCTGCGGAAGGTGAAGGGAATAGACAGGTGATGATGTTTCAGGTCAGGTGTGCAGAAGTGTCCTGACATCAAACGGCCTCTGTCCATTCCTTCCACTGATAATTCACGGGGGCCAGGAAATGTGTGAGAATGTGTCAGGATGCCTGGGTTGTGGCCGAGGGCACAAGCATTTGTTAGTTGTATATGATGTGTGAGTGCACAGTGTTTTAGAGCTGCGTCAGAATGTGATTGTTCTGTTGTTGATACATTTGACAATTCAGTTCATTGTCACGCGTGTCAAGGTACCGTGAAAAGCTTCTATGTTAAACCCTCTCGATTCTCTTGGAGTGCGTGGCGAGTGGGGTGCAAGGAGATGTGTGCGCCATCCTCTCCTGACCCCAGGGAGCGGACAGCATCAGTTCAGTTTAGTTCATTGTCACGTGTACCGAGGTATGGTGAAAAGCTTCTGTTGCGTGCTATCCAGTCAGCGGAAAGACAATACTTGATTACAATCGAGCCATGTACAGTGTATATGGGAATACACAAGGTATATGGGAATATATGGGAATAAATTTTAGTGCAAGGTAAAGTCTGATCAACGATAGTCTGAAGATCATCGATGAAACATAGAAACATAGAAAATTGGTGCAGGAGGAGGCCATTCAGCCCTTCGAGCCAGCACCGCCATTCATTGTGATCATGGCTGATCGTCCCCAATCAATAACCCGTGCCTGCCTTCTCCCCATATTACCTTGACTCCACTAGCCCCTAGAGCTCTATCTAACTCTCTCTTAAATCCATCCAGTGACTTGGCCTCCACTGCCGTCTGTGGCAGGGAAATTCCATAAATTCACAACTCTCTGGGTGAAAACAGTTTTTTTTCACCTCAGTCTTAAATGGCCTCCCCTTTATTCTAAGACTGTGGCCCCTGGTTCTGGACTCACCCAACATTGGGAACATTTTTCCTGCATCTAGCTTGTCCAGTCCTTGTATAATTTTATATGTTTCTATAAGATGAGGGAGATAGCAACTCAGGACCTCTCCAGTTATTGATAGGATGGTTTGGTTGCCTGATAACAGCATATCAGGCATCGGGATAGCAATGTTTGCCAATTAACAAGACATCCCATCGCATATCAAGCGTGAATAACGTTTAGTGCAAGGTTCAGCCCAATCAACGATAGTCTGAATGTTTAAGAAAGAACTGCAGATGCTGGAATAATCAAAGGTAGACAAAAATGCTGGAGAAACTCAGCGGGTGAGGCAGCATCTATGGAGCGAAGGAATAGGTGACATTTTGGGTCGAGACCAGGAACATCACCTGTTCCTTCGCTCCATAGATGCTGCCTCGCCCGCTGAGTTACTCCAACGATAGTCTGAAGATCACCAAGGAGGTAGATAGTAGCTCAGGACTGCTCTCTAGTCATGATTCAGTTGCCTGATAACAGCGGAGAGGAAACTGTGCCCGAGGTGTGACTGCGGAGACCTTTAACGCTGGCGGACACAAACCCTACCTGGGAAGGCTGATAGTGCGCCAGCCACCTTTCAATGTGTGTGGCGTACCAGCCTGGAAGCAGGCAGCGACTCTGCAGAAGGCGAACCTCCCTGGGGGCATCCGGGCTGGCGCTGATCACCTGGTGGAAGGTGAAGTTCAAAGCCGCGGGCAGCTGGTGGGCTCGCTGGTGCTGCAGGGAAACCAACATCCATGAGTACGCAGACGGAACTTGAGCAGGTGTGTAGCAAGGTAGTGCAGATGCTGGTTTAGACAACATATTTATTTTTACAGATGGACCTGGGTACCTTTATCAGATCTGATTAGAATTCCTTGGATGGACACAAAAAGCTGGAGTAACTCAGCGGGTCAGGCAGCATCTCTGGAGAACAGGGATAGGTGACTTTTCGGGTTGAGACCCAACACGTCACCTATTCCTTTTCTCCAGAAATGCTGCCTGACCCGCTGAGTTCCTCCAGCATTTTGTGTCTGTCTGGAGCAGGTGTATCGCAGGCAGTGGGACAGTTAGTGAAGGTGTTGCCAGGACTCACGGTTCTGAGCTGTGGCGACAGGCTGAGCTGGCTGGGTCTCTATTCCTTGGAGCGCAGGAGGATGAGGGCTGATCTTATAGAGGCGTACAAAATCATGAGGGGAATAGATAGAGAGAATGTACAGTCTTTCACCCAGAGTAGGGGAATCAAAAACAAGAGGAGTGTGTAAGAAGGAACAGCAGATGCTGGTTTATACCAAAGATAGACACAAAATGCTGGAGTAACTCAGACCCTAATGAAGGGTTCCGACCGAAACGTCACCCATTCCTTCTCTCCAGAGATGCTGCGTGTCCCGCTGAGTTACTCCAGCACTTTGTGGCTGTCTTTGTAAATACAAGAGGACATGGGTTTAGCAGGAACCCAAGGGGCAACGTGGATCGAGCTGGTTGAGTCAGGTTCTACGACAGCTTATCAAAGCCTCTTGGGACAAGTACATGGATAGGAAATGTTTCGTGGGATACGAGCCAAATTCAGTCAAATTAGATTACCTTAGATGGGCAGCATGGGCTAGCATGGATAAGTTGGGCTGAAGGGCCTGTTTCCGTGCTGTGCAACTGCATGTCGACATGCCAGTACCCGGAGGGATTCACAAACAGAACTCCGTCACAGCAACAGTTGAGGCAGGTACTATCATCATGCTTAAGAGACATTGGGACAGGTACACGGACAGGAAAGGCTTCGAAGGGATATGGGCCTTGGAGGGACATGGGTGGGACGTGCAGATGGGGCTTTCTTGATTAGTACGGGTGCCAGGGGTTATGGGGAGAAGGCAGGAGAATGGGGTTAGGAGGGAGAGATAGATCAGCCATGATTGAATGGCGGAGTAGACTTGATGGGTCAAATGGCCTAATTCTGATCCTATCACATGGCATGCTGGTCAGTGTTGGCAAGTTTGGCCGAAGGGCCTGTTTCTGCGTTCCGTGACTATAAGTTGCTACATAATGGTTGGGTTTGCTGCCCCCCCCCCCCCCTGTAAGGAGTGTGGGCCCCTCTCTCTACCTGGGGCGGGGTGCCGGGGGCCAGCGTGTACCTGGTACCAGGAGTAGGCCCTCTCTGCCGGGTTGATCAGGATGGCGATGATCTTCGCTCGGGGAAGCAGGGCTGCTGCCCTCCTGGGGACCACCTCCGACTCAAAGTAATTGGCACTCTTCTCAAACGTCAGGTCTGTGCTCACGTTTGACGGGATGGGGAAGAACTCCATGTACCTGAGATATGATGCAGGTTGTTGGAAGCAGAATGGTGGAGAACTCATCCCCCCCCTCCCAGCCCACCCAACTCTCCCCCCCCCCCCCCACTGCATGCTCCGTCTCCTCTTTCCCCCTCCCCCCCAACACCCTCCTCCCCTCCCTCCCACCCGCCTACTTTATGCCCAATCTCCTCTCCCCCTTCCCTTCCCCTTTTCCCTTCCACCCCTCTCACCCTCTCCCTCCCCCACCCCCTCGCCCCTACCCCACCTCCCCTCCCCGCCACTCCCTCCCCTGTCTGCATCCACCCCGTGACAAGCCAGTAATGACGTTCGCTCACCAGTCTATCCCTTTGCGATAGTTGGCGCCGTTGAAGAACTGGATCTCCTCGTAGGTGACAGGGCTGGGGAAATTACTCATGATTCCAGGATGTAAGGACAGGAAAAAGTGCAAGGCTGTGGTACCTGGGGAAAAGAGGTTCTGATCACCCAGGCAGCATTTTCAGACATCCAGCTTTCTTCCACTCTGCATTGAGCTTCACAGTTAAACCTTCCTCCAATATCGCCCACGGTGGCGCAGCGGGTAGTGCCGCTGCCTCACCGCGCCAGAGACTCGGGTTCGCCCCCGTCTACGGGTGCTGTCTGTGTGGAGTTTGCACGTTCTCTCCGTGACCTGCGTGGGTTTTCCCAGGGGCTCCGGTTTCCTCCCACACTCCAACGACGTGCAGGTTTGTAGGTTAATCGGCTTGGGTAAAATTGCAAATTGTCCCGAGTGTGTGTAGGAGAGTGTTTAGTGTGTCTGGGGATCACTGGTCAGCACGGACTCAGTGGGCCGAATGGTCTGTTTCCATACTGTATCGCAAAAGGCCAAAACACCAAGGGTCAGCAGGGAGCTCTGATCGTGGCAGAATATTTAATCTGGAGGAAGACTCTCTGATAGTGTGACACCTCCCCTAGTACACGGGACATCCCAGATCCTTCTGAAACTAGAGGAACTAATTGGTTTTGTCAACAATAAGTTGACAAAAATGATGAAAATAGTCTCCCAGCAGACGTTTCCACTCTGATAAATATCAACACCCATGTGTATCATGGTACGACCACTGGAAGATTCCAATGATTCAACTGGACTAAATCAGAGAATGTAGTTACCAGTTTTTTGAGGGCCGATGATAAGGAACTTTGGCAGCCTGTCGCAAGTCTTTTCTTTCGACCAAATGTCCTTGTGTCGTCTGTCATCGCACGGATTCTGAAAATCAAGATTGACTGCGAGGAAATAATCATCTAATAAATCGATAGTTTTTTTTAAAAAAAGAATGTACTGCCTCTCGCACACACACACACACTGATGGAGTACAAGAGCACTCTGATACTTCACTGCTGGGACACACACACGCTCTCAGACTCGTGTACACGCACAGTCAGCGTACATGGACGTGTACATTGAAGACTTGGTTCGATCCCCAACTACGGGTGCTGTCTGTACGGAGTTTGTACGTTCTTCCCGTGACCGCTTGGGTTTTCTCCGAGATCTTCGGTTTCCTCCCACACTCCAAAGATGAACAGGTTTGTAGGTTAATTGGCTCGGTAAATGTAAAAAATTGCCTCCAGCGGGTGTAGGATAGTGTTAATGAACTTTTTCATTCAGAGGGTGATGGGTATTTACAATAACTTGCCTGGGGAGGTAGCCGAGATAGATAATGCATTAAAAGAGACTTAGACATGTACATGGGTGGGAAAAGTTTAGAGGGATAAACGCGGGCAAACTGGACTATCTTAGATGAAGCATTTTGTTCGACATGGACGAGTTGGACCAAAGGGCCTGTTTCCACACTGTATGACTATTTTCCTCAGGCATCTCACTTCAACATGTTACGGGTTACGGGGAGAAGGCAGGAGAATGGGGTTAGGAGGGAGAGATAGATCGGCCATGATTGAATGGCGGAGTAGACTTGATGGGCCGAATGGCCTAATTCTTCTCCTATCATTCGTGAACATCTCCTCCCACGGTCGGCTATGACCTGTGGAGACAAGGGCAACAAGGAGCTCGGGGGGCATTTGCTTGCGGTGCCTGCCCTGTCTAACCTTCAGAGGGCTCTCTGCACCACAACGCTGCATCTCATCCCAAAGTAGAGCAGCGCAGCAGCCCTTGTTACTTAAAAATGGTAAAAACATTGATTTGCTGAGAGCAGTGGAAGAATCATGTTACCTGGGTCAATTAGGCCAGAGGCAGGCAGCAATGCAAGGCACTTCACTTACTTGCTGATCCCAAAGGGCCCTCTACAAAATCAAACCTGGTTTCAAATCCATTGTTCTGTTTCCCAGTGCTGCCTTCTCAACGAGCGGTCTTTATTGCGCACGTGCACAGCATGCCTGTATCTCCTCTCAACTGAGCTAACGGCATTTCCCCATCTCCATCTCACGGAGATGAAATCTCTGACAGTTCTGAGCTGAGCTTCTGAAAGCTTCAATAACAGACATCTGACAGTCCAGATACCGACTGTGTTCCCCCAGGTAACATCTCCAAATCTATTTTCAGCGTGGATTTTGTTCCAGGTAATTGCAAACAGCTACAGCAATAAGCAGATCCAAAATGGGTGTACTCAGGAGACAGTGTCGGTTGTTCAAGTGGAATATTAAATCGAGCACACAGGACTGGATTATAATCGGGCCAGAGGGGTTTAACAAGCTTTGATAGTTTAGTTTAGTTTAGAGATACAGCATGGAAACAGGCTCTTTGGCCCACCCCCATTGACCACACACACACACGAGCTGCACGTTATCCTACTGTCACTTCCTACACACCATGGGCAGTTTATAGAAGACAATTAATCTACAAACATGTACGTCTTTTGAGTGTGGAAGGAAACCGGAGCACCTGGATAAAACCCACGCGGTCACGGGGAGAACGTGCAAACTCCGTACGGACAGCACCCGAGGTCAGGATGGAACGCGGGTCTCTGACGTTGTGAAGGGGGCAGAGTGGCGCAGCGGTAGACCTGATATCAGGTCTCCCCTCAACCTCAGGCGCTCCAGAGATTAACAATCCAGGTTTGTCCAACCTTGCCTGGTCACTGATACCCACTGATCCGGCCTGAATCCCTGCTAAACCTTCCTGTAAAGGGGTGACCAGAACTGTAGGCAATGCTCCAAATGTGGCCGAGCCAATGTCTTGTGGTGCCTCTTCACAGAGAAGGTGTTGTGTATGTGGAACGAGCTGCCAGAGGAGGTCGCTGAGGCCGGTACAGTAACAACATTCGAAAGACATTTGGACAGGTGCATGAATAGAGGAATGTGGGCAATGTGTGGGCGGGTGGGACTAGTGTAGATGGGGCATCGGTCGACATGGACGAGTTGGGCTGAAGGGCCTTTTCTGTGTATGACTACTGCTCTGTGACTTTAATATTAGTATTGGTTTAATATCGTCACGTTTGTAGTAATTCAGTCAAAAGCTGTTTGTGGCGTTTTTCAGACCATTGATCGGGCTGCATGCTTGAACAGGTTTGATGGGCTGAATGTGTAAGAAGGAACTGCAGATGCTGGTTTGTACCAAAGATAGACACACAGCGCTGGAGTAACTCAGCGGGACAGGCAGCATCTCTGGAGAGAAGGAATGGGTGGCGTTTCGGGTCGAGACCCTTCAGAAGAAGATGCTGCCTGTCCCGCTGACTTACTCCAGCGTTTTGTGTCTATCTTTGCTGGGGTGAATGACCCACATGGAATCAATGGTTGGATAAACTAATCAGTAGCAATGGATGCAACAGCCTCCAGGATGAGTAACTTGGATTACAAACTCAGTGCAGAGCAGTTTAATATGTTGGCCCTTACCCTGGGGAATCTTGTGAATCACTGGAGTTTATTTTCAGTCAGAGCTTCTTTAATAAACAGACAGTGTAATTAAGGAATAAGCAGCATGTTGCAAAGGTAATCAAGCAGGGGCTGCCAGCTCGTGACAGGATCGCTGCACCAGCACTTCCTCACTGTCTGGTTATCAGATTTATTGCCTGATCGACAGATTCACTATCTCGCTGCAAACTAATCAAAGGGTGGTCACGGTGGCACAGCGGTAGAGTTGCTGCCTTGCAGCGCCGGAGACCCGGGTTCGATCCCAACTACGGGTGCTGTCTGTGCGGAGTTTGTACGTTCTCCCCGTGACCGCGTGGGTTTTCTCCGAGATCTTCGGTTTCCTCCCACACTCCAAAGACGTGCAGGTTTGTAGGTTAATGGGCTTGGTGTAAGTGTAATTTGTCCCTAGTATGTGTAGGATAGTGTTAGTGTGCGGGGATCGCTGGTCAGCACGGACCCGGTGGGCCGAAGGGCTGCATCTCTAAATTAAACTAAACCGTCTGGTTTCTGGAAATTTAACACTGAGGATCCACAGAACATTGCAGCATCAGGAACAGGCCCTTCGGCCCATAATGCCCGTGCTGAACATGATGCTTCCCCCCTGCTTCCATTCCCTGCATATCCCTGCCTACCATCCACGCCACTATCGTATCTGCTGCCACCACCATCCCCAGCAGCGCGTTACAGGCACATCCCTACACTCTTCACCCTTCAGCAGTGCCCTCTAGCTCGTCCCATATGCCTGCGTTTGGCTTGTATCTCTCCAAACCTTTCCAATCCATGTACTCATCTAACTGCCTTTTAAATGGTAACATAGACACAGAGTGCTGGTGTAACTCAGTGGGTCAGGCGGCATCTTTGAAGAGAAAGGATGGGTGACGTTTCTGGTCAGGACCCGTTTCTGGTCAGGACAGAGTAAGGGTTGGGGGTTTGGGGGGGTGAAGGGCACTACCCCACAGGTACAGCTTTGAGGGTATTTTTGATCAGACTATCCTTGATCGGACCTTATTGGCTTTTCCTTGCACTAAATTGCCACAGAAGGCAGTGGCAGTCAAGAGAGAGTTGAAAACATCTAATGAATTGGCCTCCACTGCCTTCTGTGCTGTAATAGATTTAGCTGTTAGGGCTAACGGAATCAAGGGATACGGGGAGAAGGCAGGAACGGGGCACTGCTTTTAGATGATCAGCCATGATCATATTGAATGGCGGTGCTGGCTCGAAGGGCCGAATGGCCTACTCCTGCACCTATTGTCTATGTTTTCTATTCCCTTAAGATGTATCTGTACACTGAATGGCTCGATTGTAATCATGTATTGTCTTGCCGCTGACTGGTTAGCACTCCAAAGACCATATATAACCATATAACCATATAACAATTACAGCACGGAAACAGGCCCTCTCGGCCCTTCCAGTCGTGCCGACCATTTGTTTTCCCCTAGTCCCATCTACCTGCACTCAGACCATACCCCTCCATTCCCTTCTCGTCCATATACCTATCTACTTTACTTTTAAATGTTAAAATCGATCCTGCCTCCACCACTTCTGCTGGAAGCTCATTCCACACAGCCACCACCCTCTGAGTAAAGAAGTTCCCCCTCACGTTACCCCTAAACTTCTGTCCCTTAATTCTCATGTCATGCCCTCTTGTTTGAATATTCAAAACGTGGTCTCACCAACATCTTATACAACTGCAACATGACCTCCCAACTTCTATACTATATACTCTGACTGATGTGCCAAAAGCCTTTTTCACCACCTTATCTATCTGCGACTTAACCTTCAAGGAACCGTACACGTACAGGTTTGTAGTTTAATTGGCTTGGTTTGAGTGTAAATTGTCCCATGTGTGTGTGGGGTAGTGTTAATGTGCGGGGAACGCTGGTCGGTGGGTCGAAGGGCTTGTTTCCACACTGTATCTCTAAACTAAAAGCTTTTCACTGAACCTCGGAGCACGTAACAATAAACTAAACAGATTTGGCCTTTTATATCCCATAGTGTCTCCATCTATTTTCCTCAAGCTTGCTGGCTGCAGCCAGAATGACCCGATTCAACGCACAACGCACGCGTTGGGAAACAGCAAATTCCTGATTCAGTGACCCATCCACATTACTGGCCATCTTTAATCCTCCAGAAGCATTTTAGCACCTCCTGGGATTTCTTCATAGAAAAACACTGACTTATCTCTGGGTGGGTCGAAGGGCTTGTCTGAAGAAGGGTCTCGACCCGAAACGTCGCCTATCTCCTTCGCTCCTTAGATGCTGCTGCACCCGCTGAGTTTCTCCAGCTTTTTGTGTACCCCCTGACTTATCTCTAATCCACCCACAGCACTAAACCAATGAAACGTCTCTCAAGATCGCAGTTTATTGCTCTTGAACCGAGTGCCCCTGTTCAGAAGAGGAAACCACAGCAACACGTAGCCCTGACTGGGTAAGGACATCCTGGCCCTGCCCCACACGGACATTAACCAACCTGACAACAATCCACTCAGAATCACCAACAATATCGGAGCGTTGCTGTTGCCACTCAGCCCATCTGTACCAGCACCCAGCTGTACATCATGGTTAGTCCCAGTGGCCCGAGAGGCCCATCGGCCCACTGACTCCATACTGACCATCAGCCATCCATTTGTACTGGCCATTTATATCCATTATCCATTTTTAATCATGTATTGTCTTTCTGCTGACTGGGTAGCATGCAACAAAAAGCTTATCACTGTACCCCAGTACACGTGACAATAAACTAAACTCAGTACAAGTCAGGCACGGGTTATTGATAGCGAACAATCAGCCATGATCATATTGAATGTAGATTGAGTGCAGGTAGATGGGACTAGGGGAAAACAAATGGTCGGCACGGACTGGAAGGGCCGAGAGGGCCTGTTTCCGTGCTGTAATTGCTATATGGTTATATGGTGAATGGCGGTGCTGGCTCGAAGGGCCAAATGGCCTCCTCCTGCACCTATTTTCTATGTTTCTAAGTCCTACATTAATCCCATTAGTAGTTCAGTTTAGTTTATTGTCACGTGTACCGAGGTTTCGTTGCGTGCTGACCAGTCAGCGGAAAGACAATACATGATTACAAATGGATAATGGATTTACGAAGATAATGTCCACAGATAAAGGGAATAATGTTTCGTGCAAGTTAGTCCAGTAAAGTCCAATTAAAGTCTGAAGAAGGGTCTCGACCCGAAACGTCGCCAATTCCTTCTCTCCATAGATGCTGCCTGACCCGCTGAGTTTCTCCAGAATGTTGTGTCGACCCCAGGTTTGTAGGTTAATTGGCTTCTGCAGATTGTCCCTAGTGTGTGGGATAGACCTAGTGTACGGGGTGATCATTGGTCGGTGCGGACTGTGGGCCAAAGGAACTGTTTCGGCACTGTATCTCTAAACTAAACATCTGCTAACAGCTGGATGACTAAATGGGATTAGCATAGGTGGGCATCTTGGTCAGCATGGATGAGTTGGGCCAAAGGGCCCACTTCCGTGCCACTCTAAATGGGATTAGTGCAGTTGGGGCATCTTGGTCTGCATGGACAACTGTTTCACTCCATGACTATACAAATAGTTGCTTTAACAAAAAAAAAAAAATGAAATTAATGCTGACATCTAGAAGCTCAGTGAGTGTCTCATGGCACTGCAGAAATTCTATAATCGTGAAAGAATTTTTTGAAAAAAAAAATCTATTTTGCCAGCTGTGATTTTTCATCAATAAAAAAATGTCTAAACCTCATTAATTCCTTGGCACAACATTATCTCTGTAAAGGCAGCTCAAGATAGTTGCTTTCTCAAGATAAATGTGTCAGGAAAGTCTAACTACTTTGGCTTTAACAGTAATGATTAATGTAAGGGCCTTAGGTTGAATAGACAATAGACAGAGGCAATAGGTTGGCATTAGACCCAGATGGATAGGACAGGTTTGGAGGGTGGTGAATCTGTGGAATTCTTTGCGACAGACGGCTGTGGAGGCCAGGTCAATTGGTATTTTTACGGCAGAGATAGATAGATCCTAAATTAGTACAGGTGTCAGAGGTAATGGGGGGAAGGCAGGAGCATGGGGTTAGGAGGTAGAGAAAGATCAACCATGATTGAATGGTGGAGTAGACTTGATGGGCCGAATGGCCTAATCCTACTCCTATTCCTTATGACCGTATCACCTTAAACGCAGGCAGGTGTGACTAGTGTAGATGGGACATGTTGGCCGGTGAGGCAAGTTGTGCCCATTTCCAAGTTGTATGACTCTGTGAAGCTATATATCTGTGACACTGGAGAGGAACTCTGAGGCCAGGTGACTGGTCCCTACCTGCCACAGTGGGTCCTTTTCCTCTGGGAAGAGCTCGAAGTATTTGGCAGCCAGTTCCACTGGGGGCAGTGTCTGCAGCTTCAGGTTGGTCCAGCACTGCACAAACTTCACCAGGCTCTCGAAGGTGTACAGGCCCAGGCGGTCATTACCGTAGTTCGACAGGTGAGTCATGAAGATGCTGATCTGCAAGGCAAACGCAAGCAAGTGGTCAGCTTCAAACATCACGTTGGACCACATTGCACCTTGAGCAACTACCTTGGTGGAGAACGTATCTACATGTCATACAATCACCCTGGCCGAGCTGACACATTCTCGGGGGGACTTCAAGTGCGTGGATAGAGTGGGTGTGGAGATGATGTTTCCACTAGTGGGAGAGTCTAGGACCAGGGGTCATAGCCTCAGAATTAAAGGACATTAACGGGGTGTCAGAGGTGTCAGGGGAGACGGCAGGAGAATGGGGTTAGGAGGAGAGATAGATCAGCCATGATTGAATGGGCCGAATGGCCTAATTCTACTCCTATCACTTATGATCTTACGACATTCCTTTAGGAGATGTGGAGGAATTTCTCCAGTCAGAGGGTGGTGAATCTGTGGAATTCTTTGCCACAGAAGGCTGTGGAGGTTAGGTCAAGTGGATATATTTAAGGCAGAGATAGATAGATTCTTGATTAGTGCGGGTGTCAGAGCTTATGGGGAGAAGGCAGGAGAATGGGGTTGAGAGGGAGAGATAGATCAGCCATGGTTGAATGGTGGAGTAGACTTGATGGGCCAAATGGCCTAATTCTGCTCCTATCACTATGAACTTATGAACTCTTGTCATTTTGTCCAGATTTAGGGATGCCCCCAATTGCTGTAAAATCGGAGGGGGACCTGTACTCTTCAGAGTCTTTCTTTGTTGCATTTGCCACAACTGGTAAAGATTTTGTCAATATATTATTTAAATGCGTAAGGCATCGCACACATTGACACAAAATTGATGCCACAAGATAACTCCATGTACTTGCGGCACATCACCGAGCCATCTCCTGCACTTATCACTAGAACCACTGGTGGAGCCAGAGGCTGCAAATCCAGTGGCTCACAGCCAAGTCGAGAAATATGTGGAATAATGAGACGATCCAAACCTCTTCCGCTGGACAGAATAATCAAATACTAGAGGGCACAGCTTTAAATTGAGAGGGGCAAAGTTTAATGAGGAGCAGCACGGTAGAGCTGCTGCCTCACAGCGCCGGAGACCCAGGTTCGATCCCGACTACGGGTACTGTCTGTATGGAGTTTGTACGCTCTCCTCGTGACCTGCGTGGGTTTTCTCCAAGATCTTTGGTTTCCTCCCACACTCCAAAGACGTACAGGTTTGTAGGCTAATTGGCTTGGTGTAAATGAGAGTGTGTAGGATAGTGTTAATGTGCGGGGATCGCTGGTCGGCACGGACTCAGCGGGACGAAGGGCCTGTTTCCGTGTTGTATCTCTACACTAACGTTACGTAACACACGCTTGAAGACGCACACCTCCAGATTCAGGGACAGTTTCTTCCCAACTGCTATCAGGCAACTGACCCATCCTCTCACCAGCGAGAGAGTAGTCCTGAGCCACCATCTACCATCATATGGGAGATCACCAAACTACCTCTAATCTGATTTTACTGGACTCCACCTTGCACTAAATATTATAGCTTTCATCCGGCATCTGTGCACTGCGGATGGTTTGCTTGCAATCAGGTAGTCTTTGCCCTGATTGGAGAGCTACTGTACCTTGGTACACCTGACAATAATAAACTAAACTGAAGAAGGGTTTCGGCCCGAAACGTTGCCTATTTCCTTCGCTCCATAGATGCTGCCTCACACACTGAGTTTCTCCAGCATTTTTGTCCACCTTCGATTTTCCAGCATCTGCAGTTCCTTCTTAAACTAAACTAGACTGAAGGTTTCAGAACTTCTCGACTGTGAGGGTTGTCGTAGAATTAGAATCTGCAAGTCACAGGTAACTGCTCTGAGGTTGTCTTGCCTGCTGGGGTACAGACAGCTCAGCTGGTCACAGACTTTTCACCCAGGATAGGGGAGTATAACACTAGGGGAAGACACAAGGAACTGCAGATGCCAGAATCCTGAGCGAAACCCAAAGTGCTGGAGTAACTTAGTCAGGAAGCATCTGTGGAGAAAATTGATAAACGACCATTTCAGGTTCGACACTTTGTTCGACTCAACTAAAGGTGATTGCTTTAAGGTGAGGGAGGTGTGGTGTAAAGGGGAGCAGAGGGTCAGGTTTATCACACAGGGGGTGGTGGGTATTTAGAACGAGCTACCGGAGGAAGCGGTAGGGGTTTGTCCAATGACAGCATTTAACAAACCTTTGGACGGATTAATGGATAGGAAAGGTTTAGAAGCGGATGGGCCCAAGGCAGATATATGGGCTAATCTCAGGAATGTACTTTGGTCAGCATGTATGGGAAGGGCCGAAGGGCCTGAAAAAACTCGGACATCCCTTTATCATGAGGTTTCTAAGGATCAATGTAATTGCTGACAAAGATTTGGGAATGAAACTCATCTAACTGACTTAGTTGGTGAAAAGCAAGTCCAGCACAACTACCTGCCTCGGCTGCCATCTCTGGCACTTGTTTCGTAAACCCATTACCCTCTGTGTACAAAAATGTTGCCCCTCAGGTTCCTATTAAATCTTGCCTCTCTCATCATAAATCTATGTCCTCTGGTTCTTGTGTAAGAAGGAACTGCAGATGCTGGTCAAAATCGAAAGTAGACACAAAATGCTGGAGTAACTCAGCGGGTGAGGCAGCAACTGTGGAGAAAAGGAATGGGTGATGTTTCAGGTTGAGACCAATAAGTGACCAGCCATGATCTAATGAATGGCAGAATGAGAATTGAGCATTGAGCTATCTATTCCTTATGCTTGCTTTCACCCAACAAGAAGGGTCTCGACCCGAAACGTCGCCTATCTCCTTCGCTCCTTAGATGCTGCTGCACCCGCTGAGTTTCTCCAGCTTTTTGTGTAACCCTCGATTCTCCAGCATCTGCAGTTCCTTCTTTAACAGCTAACAATGGCCTGTTTCCTTTATCATCGGGTTTTTTTTGCATATCTTTCATTCATTGTTCTTTATCTCTCCACATCACTGTCTCTATCTCTCGTTTCCCTTCTCCCAACTAGTCTGAAGAAGGTAGACACAAAATGCTGGAGAAACTCAGCAAGTGAGGTAACATCTCTGGAGAGTAGGAATGGGCGACATTCCGAAGAAGCGTCTCAACCCAAAAAAATGTCACCCATTCCTTCTCCCCAGAGATGCTGCCTGTCCCGCTGAGCTACTCCAGCATTTTGTGTCTATATTCCATACGCTTTACAGCTTCAGAATAAAATTCAGAACTAGTTTATAATAGCAGGCAACACCAGTCATTGGTATATTAAGTAAATGCAACGAATTATCCAGTAATTGGAATTAGCGTTTGAAATCAAAAAGGAAACGAGACAGTTAGCGCTGAACAAAAATTGAACGATCTGATATTCTTACTAAATTGCTTCTGAATTAAAATGAGATTGTACATCTTTCCACTATGCTAAAAAAGGGTTTATTTTAGTCTGAAGCTTATTCAAGCAGCAAATGATTGAAGCTTAATTACGGTCTCCTTTCAACTTTACTATGGGAGTTAATTCAGAGATCCTAAATTACGATTAGGTGCATCTAATGAAGGCATTCTAATCTTGCGTAGGAAGGAACTGCAGATGCTGGTTTAAACCGGAGATAGACACAAAAAGTGCTGCAGTAACAGCGTCTCTGGAGAGAAGGAATGGGTGAGGTCTGGCCCGCTTGGTTACTCCAGCTTTTTGTGTCTATCCAAGGAAATCTAATCTGATCAGGTCAAAGGTCCATCTATATAAATAAGTATTTTGTAATATGTCCACAACACATGCATATGTGTAAATCAACGGTATATATATTGTACAGCAGATAAACAAGCCTGTTGTCCATCACACCCGCTGCCCTTCAGTTACCCATCTAAACTAATCCCACTGATTCACATTAGGACCTTATCCTTCTATGCTGCGCCCATTTATATGCATCTTAACCGTAGTAATTGCATCGGTTTCCATCACTTCCTCTGGCAGCACTTTCCAGGTATGCAGCACTGTCTGTCTACGCCCTCCAATCCCCCCAAACTCCCTCCTCTCACCTGAAACCCATGCCCTCTTGTTTGTGATACCCCATCATTGGGGAAAGGCTTTGACCACCGACCCTATCCATGACTCTCCCAACTTCTACATATTCATTGATTGAAAGATACAGCATGGAAACAGAACCGACCTCCAGTCCAACGGGTCCACACCGACCATTTTACAGAGGCCACTTAACCTACAAACCCGCACGTCTTTGCGATATGGGAGCACCCAGAGGAAGCCAGCGTGGTCACAGGAAGAGCATGCTAACTCTGCACACACAGCACCTGAGGTCAGGATCGAACCTGGGTCTCTAGCCCTGCGAGGCAGCGGCTCTAACACAAAATAGTAAAATAACAGTTCTTTCTTACACACCTCTACCAGCTGTTACACTGTGCTACCCGACATATTTGTCCCCAGATGCTTGTTCTAAATGCCTATTATTGTACAGTCATAATCATAGAGTGATACAGTGTGGAAACAGGCCCTTCGGCCCAACTCGCCCACACCGGCCGACATGTCCCAGCTACACTAGTCCCACTTTCCTGCACTTGGTCCATATCCCTCCAAGCCTGCCCCATCCATGTACCTGTCTAACTGTTTCTTAAACGATGGGATAGTCCCAGCCTCAACTACCTCATCTGGCAGCTTGTTCCATACACCCACCGCCCTCCGTGTGAAAAAGTTACCCCTCAGATTCTCCGAGCTTCGGTTTCCTCCCACACTCCAAAGGCGTGCAGATTAATTGGCTTGGTATAACTGTAAACTGTCCCTAGTGTGTGTAAGTGTGCGGGGATCGCTGGTCGGTGCGGATTCGGACTCGGAGGGCTGAAGGGCCTGTTTCCGCACTATCTCTGAACTAAACTAAATGTACCAGGCTAGAGTTGGCTCCATTCCAAGGACAAGCAGGGGCACGCCATGTTTGGACGAGGCACTTCATTACAATGCAGAATGTTTTCAATAGGATCAGTTGAAGCTTTACACACATTTTTGGTCATTTAATTTAGTTTAGCTGTCAGCAAACGTGTCTTTATGTGGGGAAGATTGTGCTGCCTGTGGGCTCCGTACAGTTTCATTTTCAAGAAGCAGTTTGCAGAGTTGTTTGCTTAGCGCTCGGCCAGAAATCTGACCTATTCACGGCAGGGATTTCACATAAGTGGGTTAAACAGTAACTTAGCTGCAAACTTCAGTGGCGGCTTCCAGAACTCATCATTGTCAGGCCAGTGGGATAGACATTGAATTCTATCATTCTAGTAACATTCTACAACCCCCACCCCCCACCCTGGCCGTTTAACCCGCTCCACAGTTCACAACCATGTACAGTGTGATAACACATGGCCCCACGTCTACACAAAGTGGCGTGTGTGTGCAATGGGCTGCTGGTCGCGGGTGGTGGCTGGGACAAGTACATCAATGGCGTTTAAGAGACTTTAGAGTGGCGGCGTGGACACACAGCAAATGGAGGGATTATGGGTGATGTGCAGGCATACCAGTTGGTCTCAGTCTCATGGTAGGACCAAGCATGCTGGAGAAACTCAGCGGTGAGGCAGCATCTGTGGAGAGAAGGAATAGGTGACGTTTCGGGTCGAGACCCTTCGTCAGACTGATCAGAGTTGGTCTCAGTCTCATGCTGTGTCCAGACATTGTGGGCCGAAGGGCCTGTTCTCGTGCGGCATTCTTCTGGCAGGTGGTGGGAGTCGGTGTCGGACACCGGACAACGAACGGGCCGGTAACAGGAACCGGGGAGGGCCTTACATTCCGTGCCCTCAAGCTCGGCTGCGAGAGGCACCCCGGGCGGGGCACGGAGGCTGAAGGTGGGCGGGCGAGGAGAGGGACGAGGATGGAGGAGATGGCTGCAACGGGACTTCAGCTGGGACTGGGAAATGCCAAAACCGGTCGACTACTGCATGTAGACTCAGTGGGCCGGATCTATGCACGATGTGCTCAAACAGAGGATTGTAGTTATGTCTTACTGAGCTGCAGGCTGAAAAAGAATCTCACCGCATCTTAGACTCATAGAGGGATACAGTGTGGAAACAGGCCCTTCGGCCCAACTCGCCCACACTGGCCAACAATGACCCAGCGACACTAGTCCCACTTGGTATTCTGGTACACGTGATGATGAAGAGGCCGTTGACCATGAATGCTGACAAGGAAACTAAAGGATCATCATCAATGTTTGACTTGTTCACCGATGGCTAGGCGACCTTGGGCTGTACGTGACTGTGAAGCCAGAACAAGCAACTGCCCATTGA
Source organism: Okamejei kenojei (assembly GCA_035221665.1). Classification (NCBI taxonomy): domain Eukaryota; kingdom Metazoa; phylum Chordata; class Chondrichthyes; order Rajiformes; family Rajidae; genus Okamejei; species Okamejei kenojei. The sequence continues at coordinate 28,122,440 of CM069165.1, read as the reverse complement.
GCTGATCCAGCACCATAACTCAGCCCAAGGGCACTTAGGGGTCGGGATGAAGGCAAGCAATCATTTTCAATCGTGAACAAATAAAAAGCAGTATTTATCAGCCCAGTAGATTTCACAACACCAAACAGAAGGGGAATAGTCATCAAATATACAGACAATGTTGAGCCAGCTGATCAACATTCAGTTACAGAACCTTGGATCGCTTTGCCCAATGGGTTATTCGCTGTTGACTATATACAAAGCTGGACGTGGTAGAGATTTGGATGCGTGGGAATAACTGGAGAAGAGGATCAGTTGGGAAAGTAAGGTTGGGGCAGAATCTGATGAATGGCAGGGCTAACTCAAGGAGACAAGTGATCCACCTGCCCCACCGCATTCACAACCAGAGCCCCCAGCTTCAGGGCGGCACAGTGCCTCACAGCAACAGAGACCCGGGTTCCATCCTGACCAAGGGTGCTGTCTGTACGGAGTTTGCACGTTCTCCCTGTGACTATATGGGTTTTCTCCAGCCGCTCCGGTTTCCGCCCACACTCCAGACATGTACAGGTTTGTAGGGCAATTGACTTTGGTAAAATTGTACGGTTGTCCCTTAGTGTGTGTAGAATAGTGCTAGTGTGCGGGGATCGCTGGTCAGTGCGGACTCGGTGGGCCGAAGGGCCTGTTTCTGCACCGTATCTCTCAACCCTAACTAAACTAAACTAACTGAAAAATCAAAATGTAGGTGCGTTCATGACCTATCTACCAACAACCCACATGGACATTAATTTGTACGTGGGATTGTGATCTTCCATTTACGAAACGACGCTCGCTCTTTGAAAGACACTCTGAATTACTCTGAAATGGTTTAATGTCTGACCCTTTGTACATTCCCATTTCACACTAACTAACACCACTAGTTACTAACCAACACCACTAGTTACTAACCAACACCACTAGTTACTAACCAACACCACTAATTACTAACCAACACCACTAGTTACTAACCAACACCACTAGTTACCAACCAACACCACTAGTTACTAACCAACAGCACTAGTTATTAACCAACACCACTAGTTACTAACCAACACCACTAGTTATTAACCAACACCACTAGTTACTAACCAACGCCACTAGTTATTAACCAACACCACTAGTTACTAACCAACACCACTAGTTATTAACCAACACCACTAGTTATTAACCAACACCACTAGTTACTAACCAATACCACTAGTTACTAACCAACACCACTAGTTACTAACCAACACCACTAGTTATTAACCAACACCACTAGTTACTAACCAACGCCACTAGTTATTAACCAACGCCACTAGTTATTAACCAACACCACTAGTTATTAACCAACACCACTAGTTACTAACCAATACCAACACCACTAGTTATTAACCAACGCCACTAGTTATTAACCAACGCCACTAGTTATTAACCAATACCACTAATTACTAACCAACACCACTTCTACTAACCATCATTCAAACCACATTACAGACAAACTCAACACCACATGGTCAACATTCTCCCCGCCCACCTAAGATCCTCCAACCAACGCAAATGTCCGAATGGCAATGTTAGCATTCCAATCCCGACCCAACCCCGACCGTGACGTTGCTGTCTCCGAAGGCAGCAACTGGCAGCTCACTGCACAGACGCTCTCCTTCCCTCCCTGTCTGCTGCCGATACCCCAGGGACTGAGGGACGGCACGGTAGAGACTGGGGATTCCTCTGCCCCATCCGTGTGTACACCCGGGCTCCTCTGCCCCATCCGTGTGTACACCCGGGCTCCACTGCCCCATCCGTGTGTACACCCGGGCTCCTCTGCCCCATCCGTGTGTACACCCGGGCTCCTCTGCCCCATCCGTGTGTACACCCGGGCTCCACTGCCCCATCCGTGTGTACACCCGGGCTCCACTGCCCCATCCGTGTGTACACCCGGGCTCCTCTGCCCCTGAGCTTCAGCTGTTGTTGAACCTGCGTTAGTCCAGGCTAGTGAAGGACAGCATGTCACATTGCTGGCATGTTTCTGACAAGCATCACTCGGGCATAATAACCAGCCTCTCAACTATTCTCTAACCACACTGTTTATGAGGGGCAATTCCTCCCCTTCTGTCGTGGGGTAGACTGAGACTGATTCCCCCCCCCCCCCCACCCAATCTTTGCACATCCCCAATCTTTTCCACGCGTCACTTTAATTTCATGTCTCATTAAATTAAAGTGGAGATAATTGTTTTTGGTGCTAAAAAAGAAAGGCTTAAAGTAACCCAACACCTTCACTCTTTGTCCCTGAAAACCTCAAAGTCAGAAATCTTGGGGTTATTATGGATTCAGATTTACATTTCGACAGTAACATTAAATCAGTAACAAAATCGGCCTACTATCACTCAAAAACGTAGCGAAGACTAAGAGGACTCTTGTCATCTCAAGACTTAGAAAAACTTGTACATGCCTTTATTACTAGTAGGCTAGATTATTGTAACGGTCTCCTTGCAGGTCTTCCGAAAAAAACGGTCAGGCAGCTACAGCTAGTTTAGAACGCTGTTGCTAGAGTTCTAACAAAGACCAAAACATCTGAACACATTACACCAATTCTTAAATCCTTATATTGGCTCCCTGTATGTCAGAGAATTGATTTTAAAATCTTGCTGCTCACCTTCATGGTTTAGGGCCAAAGTATATCACTGACATGCTTCCACTATATAAGTCTTCTAGACCGCTAAGATCTTCAGAGACCAATCTGTTAGTGATTCCCAGAGTAAATACAAAACATGGGAAAGCACGATTTAGTTACTATGCATCAAATAACTGGAGTAAACTTCCTGAAGATTTAAGACTTGCCCCAACTTTGACCACTTTTAAAACAAGACTGAAAACTTTTATGTTTACTTTCGCTTTCAGCTAAATCCTAACTACATTGCACGCTTAACTTTTGCACTTTTCTATAATGCATGTTTTACTTTGCTTTTATTTTCTTTTAATTCTTATATTTTATTTCTTTCTTTTTTTTTTAATTATTTATTTATTTTTAATTATTTCATTTTATTGTATGACATGTTTTTATGTGAAGCACTTTGAGTCTGCCTCAGGTATGAAATGTGCTATATAAATGAAGTTGCCTTGCCTTGCCTCATGTATTTTGCGTTTTTTTATGACTGTGCGTTCTAGTTCTTGATTCGCTTACCCTGGAAAAAAGACTCTCATTCACCCTGTCATTGGCCCTTGCGATTTTATACACCTCTATAAGATCACCCATTAAAATCATGTTCACTCTTGACTTTGAAGATGATTATATCACAGTCACAAGGAGATAAGATGCAGGAAAAGGCCCTTCGGCCCACTCAGTCCATGCCGACCATCGTTCTACTCCCCTTCACACATTTCCTTAGTCGCTTGTATATAGACAGATGTTCACAACAAACCGTTGCAAGTAAATTCCCGGGACAGTTTCAGTGTTCCTTCTACAGTAGGAATGCAATATTCTGAAGATCCAAACAACAGATGAATTTATTTACAAAATAATCTGCAAATCTACAGTATTTTGAAGGTCAAAATCTCGCTCTCTATATTTGCATTCTCCGACAGAACAACCACTTCTTATTGCAAGTAGCAATTTGCTGCCAACTTTGGCGGAGTTTACACAGGGCTCTTCGTTGCTGCTGGAACTGCAGGATGTTTTAAAGAGAAGGAATGTTCCTAGCTGGACTATTTTTAACATTGTTACGTCTTTAAATGAACAAAATCATTATTGGAGCTAAGAGACAGCAAGTCAACGTGAATCAGCCAGTGTTACCATTGGCAACTTGGGAGCTCCCCAATCTTAGAGTCCCTGGAATGGCCCAACGTGTGAAGTATCTTGTTGTCCTGACCCAACTTTGCTCGTCCCACTGAACCCGCGCGGTTGGAATAATTCCGCTCTCAATCTGGCAGCAGGATATTGACCATCTCCCTCTCCCAAGAGCGGAAGGAACAGGAGAAGGTTTATGCCTCGGCCCCTCATACACACGCCACCATTCACTCAAGCCCATGTGAAGTCTGCTTGTACGGATTTCCTGGTTCCCATGGCATCCAAAATAAATCTATTAATAGTAGGTTTAAAAATGCTTAATGACTATCCTTCTCAGCTAAGTATCAAAGAACCTCCTTCCTTCAACAGGAGCAGAAAACATCCTAACTCCAATTCTCATCACCAAGAAAAGAAATGTTGTCATCGCGATGTCAATGGTCAACCCTTATCCACTGGTTACTGATGTCTCCCTCACCTTCTCAGCCATTGCAAACTATTTTCTTCCATCAAAAGTACTGGCAGTGTGAATGTTTGATTAAGACAGATGACGCATCAAATGTCAAGCCCATTATAAACAAACTGACTTTCTACAGATGCAACAAATGCATAAAAAATACAAGCTGATGCACTTTTCTTAGAAACAAAAAATGATTTGAACCCTTGGTGTGAGAGGGGAATAGTGCTGCCCTGGCCAATGTCCCCACATACTGATAACAGCAGTGTGTTGGAAGGAACTGCAGATGCTGGTCTACACCCGAGACACAAAAATGCTGGAGTAAATCAACGGGTCGGGCAGCTCCTCCGGAGAAATGGAATAAGTGATGTTTCGGGTCGGAACCCTTCTTCAGACTGAGAGAGAGGGAAGTCGTCTTTTTCTCCAGAGATGCTGCCTGACCCGCTGAGTTACTCCAGCACTCTGTGAAACGTCACCTATCCATGTTCTCCACAGATGCTGCCTGACCCGCTGAGTTACTCCAGCACTCTGTGAAACGTCACCTATCCATGTTCTCCACAGATGCTGCCTGACCCGCTGAGTTACTCCAGCACTGTGTGAAACGTCACCTATCCATGTTCTCCACAGATGCTGCCTGACCCGCTGGGTTACTCCAGCACTCTGTGAAACGTCACCTATCCATGTTCTCCACAGATGCTGCCTGACCCGCTGAGTTACTCCAGCATTTCGTGTCTAATCGTTTATCGGTGTTACCTATCAACAATCCAGGAGGATACTTGTAAAAAAAAGCAATATCTTTACTTGAAAGTCAAAAACGACATTTTTTAGCCAGGCATCCTGCAGAACATTATGTAATTTACTGGCTTGTGTGATTGAAACTGACAAACAAGGTGATAGGTAAAGTCTGACTGATCCATTTAGACGGTAGCATAGCTGGAGAATTGGGCTTGTCCCATTTGCCTGCATTTGGCCCTCTCAACCTTTCCGAGCCATATATCTGCCTAAATGGCTTTTAAAATTTGTAATTATATCCACATCTAGTTTCTGAGGGGTCAGATTTGGCCCAAGTTCTGTAGGTGCATGGCAGAGGCAGAGGTGGGTGTGTGGAGCATATACCACGATAAACCAGCTCCTCTACACATTAGCTAAATGTCAGAGTACTTTGGCCCTCCATGGCATAATGTTTCTGAGAGCTTGCGGTCCTCAAACTGGCAAACATGTAAGTAGAATCAAGGAACTGCACAAAAAGACACAAAGTTCATAAGGAGCAGGTCTTAGGAGCAGAACTAGGCCATTCGGCCCCTCGAGTCTACTCCGCCATTCAATCATGCCTGATCTATCTTTCTTTCTCATTCGGGTCAATCCCATTCTCCTGCCTTTTGCCCATAATTCCTGACAACTTTACTAATCAAGCATCTGTCAATCCCCGCCTTAAAACTATCTATTGATTGGCCTCTAACAAATCTAGTTGTAAAGTTTTCAGAGGTTATATCAGCAAGCAATGTCATAAAGGAAGCAGTGCCAACAATAGTGAGTTTATTTGTGATACGTGCCAACAATATTCTGACTTGAATGGTGATTCTTGCAATGAAATGCTGCCAACAGCAAACCAACAAAGATATGAAAACGCACACCACCAGATCAGCGATTGTTTCTTCCAAGCTATTATCAGACAACTGAACCGTCCTACCGCATCCAGAGAGCGTTCCTGAAACACTACCCATTTCATTTGAAGACCCTCGGATTATCTTTGATCGGACTTTGCTGGCTTTATCTGGCACTAAACGTATTCCCTTTATCATGCATCTGTGCACTGTGGATGGATCGACTGTGATCATGTATTGTCTTTCCATTGACAAAAGCTTTTCACTGTACCTCGGTACATGTGACAGTAAACTAAACTAACTCAGAGTTAAAATGTGCTTTACTCACGGGGTTGAGTAGAACAGTCAGGAAGAGTTCTCCGCCCTGAATACTTTTATCCAGTTCCTTGGATCCTCCAGGATATTCGTTATAAAAGATAGTATGTGTAAACAGCCCACAGGTCTGGCGCGGAAGAACCTACAGGATTTCAAAACGAGAAGGTTTGTCAGGCCTGTGTCAAGGCAACATTTGTGTACACAGAAATTTGTTCAGATCTATCATTCGAGGGAGCGTTAAACTTTGGCCGTTTGTTCCTGCTGCTGGAATCCAGTGATGTGGAACAGCGTGAAGCGGCTGGAGGCCTGGAACAGGTCATGACCAGTGTTGTGTAAGGGCTCAATCTTTGTCTCTGCCCCCCCCCGAGCACGGCGGCATCACAAACCAGCCAAAGCCTCGCGTAAATAAATCCTTACTTGAAACAATTTTGACATCTCCTCACAACATGACAACTCCGAACTAAACTCTAAGAGAATATCTTTCAACGCGTGTACAAAAGGCTGATATCAGACATCCTTGTCCGTTTCTGACTTGCATATCTATACCATTGAAGGGCAGCACAGTGGTGGCGTTGGTGCCTTACAGTGCCAGAGACCCGGGCTCCAGCCTGCTGTCTGTACAAAGTTTATACATTTTCTCCATGACCTGCGTGCGTTTTCTCCACCATCTCTAGTTCCCTCCCTAAGACAGACATGTTTGTAGGTTAATTGGCTTTGGTATAATTGTAAATTGTCCCTCGGGTGTGTAGGATAATGTTAGTGTGTGGGGATCGCTGGTTGGTGCGGACTCCGTGGGCTGAAGGGCCTGTTTCCGTGCTGTATCTCTAAAACTAAAACTACAGCACGCCTCCTGATCTGCAACTTATTCCCAACATGTTCTGTTCTCACCCCTACTCCTGAACACCGGGTAGTGACAGATTACTTTCACAAATAGTTTGAACTCGGAATGTGTTGTAGTGTGTGCAGTGGAAATCGATTCAAGTCTCTTCCTCTGTCTTATCAGACCGTTAACCCCACAATTGCCAATCTTCCAATCTACCTCATATTGATCCTTGCGCTTTTAAAAAAAATTCCACACTTTCTGTGCAGCCGTGACGTTGTATTCTGCAGTCTGGTTATTTTCTATTCGCGTCGCCCTCTGATCCCAAAGGTATACCCTCTAGTCTCTGATATTTCCATCCTTATTGAGGTGTATAACATCATGAGAGGAATAGATCGGGTAGGTGCACAGAGTATCTTGCCCAGAGTAGGTGAATCGAGGACCAGAGGACATAGGTTTAAGGTGAAGGCTGTGCACGCCACATGCAGGGAGAAGCAGACAGCCAGGATGAGAGAGAGCTGCTGGTGTGTCCACTCACCCTGATGCTATTGTGGATGAATCCCCTGCGATATCGTGCCGGCTTCAAGTGTGGGTACTCCTCTGTACTGGTCACCTTGATCCCCCAGATGGATTTCCAGGCCTTGTAGAGCTGCGTGTGGACGGGGTACACCCCGGAATGGTGGGGGGCAACAGCGTAGCCCATGTTGGTCGGGATGCCATGGTCCTGGAACAGGCCGCACGTTTGGTTAAGACAAGTTACACTCAAATAATGTTCAGCATACAAATGTAACGTGGCCAGAACTAGCTGTTTGCTAATCGTGTCTAACTGCCCTTAAACATGAGGGCACCAACACGGGTAGATCAGAATGAGTAGAGAGAGACAGAGTGAGACAGAGAGAGAGACAGAGAGAGAGAGACAGAGAGAGAGACAGAGAGAGAGACAGAGAGAGAGAGAGAGAGAGAGACAGAGAGAGAGACAGAGAGAGAGACAGAGAGAGAGAGAGAGAGAGACAGAGAGAGAGACAGAGAGAGAGACAGAGAGAGAGACAGAGACAGAGACAGAGAGAGAGACAGAGAGAGAGACAGAGAGAGAGACAGAGAGAGAGACAGAGAGAGAGACAGAGAGAGAGACAGAGAGAGAGACAGAGAGAGAGACAGAGAGAGAGACAGAGAGAGAGACAGAGAGAGAGACAGAGAGAGAGAAGAGAGACAGAGAGAGACAGAGAGAGAGACAGAGAGAGAGACAGAGAGAGAGAGAGAGAGAGAGAGACAGAGAGAGAGAGAGAGAGACAGAGAGAGAGAAGACAGAGAGAGAGACAGAGAGAGAGACAGAGAGAGAGAGAGAGAGACAGAGAGAGAGACAGAGAGAGAGAGACAGAGAGAGAGACAGAGAGAGAGACAGAGAGAGAGACAGAGAGAGAGACAGAGAGAGAGACAGAGAGAGAGACAGAGAGAGAGACAGAGAGAGAGAGAGAGAGACAGAGAGAACAGAGAGAGAGACAGAGAGAGAGAGACAGAGAGAGACAGAGAGAGAGACAGAGAGAGAGACAGAGAGAGAGACAGAGAGACAGAGAGAGAGACAGAGAGAGAGACAGAGAGAGAGACAGAGAGAGAGACAGAGAGAGAGACAGAGAGAGAGACAGAGAGAGAGACAGAGAGAGAGAGAGAGAGAGACAGAGAGAGAGAGACAGAGAGAGAGAGAGAGAGAGACAGAGAGAGAGAGAGAGACAGAGAGAGAGAGACAGAGAGGGACAGAGAGAGAGAATACGGAAAGAGATGGGGAGAGGGAGAGATAGAGATAGAGTTTACAGTGGAGTGAGCGAGAGAGAGTCTGGTGTCTGTGCGATTCAGCCCAGACTTACGAAGTCCTTGCCAGATGCTGCTGTTTCATCTTTAGCAGAGGGTCATCTGGCAAGTTTCTTCGATGTTCCCTGCAGGCCCTGGCACGGGACCAGAGCACTGGAATTCAGGAGAGGAACCATTGTCAGTTCACCCATTGGATTGAAACGTTGTCATTTTGCAAATGTCTGATTATAATTCCCCTTGAACCTCCTTGCCGTCACCTCCCGGCACCCACCGATGCCAGGAGGTTCAAGGGGAATTATAATCAAGGGGATGTTGAATAAGGTGCTGGAAGACATTTAGACACAGTAACGCAACAGGCCACCATGCCAACCAAGATCTCCCATCTAAGTCATTCCATTTGCCTGCATGTCCCTCTCAACCTGTCCCATCCATATACCTGGCCAAATATCTCTTAACACCTGTCTATAATTTGTCTCTGGCAGCTCGTTTAGTGGACTCACCTGCATCTATCAACTGGGAAAGGGTTTAACTAACTTGGTAGTCCACGTGGGATTGCTTGAACCCCATCTGGGGTGGGTTTGGGGATGGAAATCTGTCTTTCTGATGTGTTTGGCCTTATCAACCGCAATGTGAATGGTTCCACAGTTCCTTCTCCAGCAGGTCAGCACTCTACGCGGTTAAAAGTGATAACCGGCAAAACCTTGCTAACCTCACCGCCAACACCGAATATGAAAAAAGCCTAAAGGGCCTGTCCCACGTGGTGATTTCTTCGGCGACTGCCGGCAGCATTGACTGACGTATCAGGTCACCAGACAATTTGCGGCGTGATGACGTATTGACCCGCGGTGTTTTTTCAAGGGTCGCAACATTTGTTTTGTCGCCGCTGGATTTTGAAATGTTCAAAATCTTTTTGTGACACTGATATGACGCCGGCAGTCGCCAAAAAAATTGCCAAGTTGGACAGGCCCTTAAGATAGACACAAATGCTGAAGTAACTCAGCGGGTCAGGCAGCATCTCTAGAGAAAAGGAATAGGCGATGATAGGAACTCTTCTTCAGCCCCGAAACGTCACCGGTCGGTTTTCTCCAGAGATGCTGCCTGACCCACCGAGTTACTCCAGTATTTTGTGTCCATCTTCAGTGTAAACCAGCATCTGCAGTTCCCTCCTACACATAACATAAGCCTCGGCAATTTTAACATTGGAATGACACGTGTGACTGAGTGAACCACGTGGTTCACCAGCAATAAAATATCTGCACTTTTAAAACATGTCTGCAAGGTACCTTGGGCACCTGAAGCTGTAAAGAGTTTGAGTTTAGTTTAATGTCACGTGTGCCGAGGTTTTGTCGCGTGCTAACCAGTCAGTGGAAAGTCAACACATGATTACAATCGAGCAACCCACAGTGAACAGATATACGTGACAACGGGAATGACATGAATAACGTCTAGTGTAAGGTAAAGTAAGTAGTGTAAGGTCTTTCTCTTTAAACCGGCTTCCCAGAGGAGCCAAGAGTGTTTGGTTGTTCTATGTCCAACAACAGAACAATAACACGTCTTAGTCGCAGTGGGTTAACAGCCCTGTAAACACATTGCACACAGATAACAGAATAACACCAATAACTTAATAATCACAATCTTAGTCCAAAAAAACCCCGTGTCGTTCGTGCAACCGAGCCGGTCTATGGAGGTTCCTTGTTGAAGTTTGCGATGTTTTAGTTATTATTTTAGTGATACAGTATGGAAACGGGCCTTCCACCATCCATCACCCAACCACTCATTCTATCACCTTAGTTTTGCAACCTTTACACTCGGGACAAGTTACAGAAGCCAATTAACTTACAAACCCGCACAACGTTGGAGTGCGGGAGGAAACTGGAGGAAACCCACGCAGGTCACGGGGAGAACGTGCAAACCCCGTACAGACAGCACCCGAGGTCAGGATCCAACCTGGGTCTCTAGTGCTGTGAGGGAGCTCTACCACTGCGCCACCGTGCTGCCCTTCACTTTGTACGTGTGCAAGTCAAAAATCTACATTCATCATCGTTGAAAACATTAGCGACGAAGCGGTGCTGGTTTCCGACGGGAACGGTGACGGATGCACCACACATCTCTGCTCCCCAGTTCCTGCGGACCTCCACCGCTGGAAATATAGGATGTTGCTGTGTGTGTGTGTGTGTGTGTGTGCGTTCTATCATCATTCCTTACAATGCCGTGTACGACAGTGATCGCAACTTCTACTGAAGTGCGGATGGCCGTTGGCTCGCTAGGAGCTCATCCGCCCTTTGGCAGGTCTTGTGTCTGGTCCTGCTGGGGGTCCACAGCCCCCTCCTCACCCGGCAAACCAGGTGGGAGAGCCGGTTTAGTCGCCGACTATCTGACCATGGAGCAGGTAGCACGGGTTTCATGGTACCCGTGGCGGGGGGAACTCCCCCCGACCTGATCTGAGAATCTACAAGGGTGTCTAATATCGGCCTTTCATAGCCAGGTTCATAGATATTCTCTGGGAGATTGGGTCTTGCCCACTGTGCCGTTACCAGCACTATGCGGTGTTCAGGGGCCTGGTGGAAGGTTGCAATGTGTTGTGTGCCGTGTGAGTGTCTGTTCTCCAGAGACTGCCACAGTCCCGTGGCTGATTGTGCCGTGTTCAACAGCACAGAAGCTAGCCTGCGTATAGTCAAGCACGCTGGCATCCCGGAGCTGCAGGGGTCCTGCTTTCCCCCCCACCCCCATCACATTCAGCTGGGGAGCAGCGAGCGGGTGGGAGAATCGCACTGGTGGGCTGGGGCCGTTCCACTGGCTGCTCGCGGACCTTGCATCCAGACCGTGGAGAACGGCCCCATTGTAAGCAGGCGATGGGTGATAACAGGAGCTCAGTGTTAGCGAGCAGGCTTGCTCTTTGTGTGGCTCGGAGCGGGGGGGGAACGTGGGCCCCATCAGTGTTCCAGTCTTGGCACAACTCTCCCACTCGCTGAAACTAATTCCCATTCCTCTGGCCCCCACCGCCCAGTGAAAAGCAGCCATCGCAGTGCCGGACACATCCAAGGCAGCATTACTGACTTCACAAGCATGAATTACCCATCAGCTGTCCAGAGGGGAGTGGCTTGTTCACAGTGATCAACAGCGGCTACATTTCAACACGCCTGTCAGGCCTCTGTACTGTAAAGGGGAAGTCCCGTCCAGCGCCAGCCCCCAGCGCCCAGCGCCCAGCGTCCAGCCCCCAGCACCAGCGCCCAGCCCCCAGCGCCAGCGCCCAGCGCACGCACGGGCAGCACTGCCCAGGAATATGTGAGCACGTGGGCTGTAGCCACTCACAGCTCACACTGACCACTCATTACAGTCACATCATGGTGCACCCTCACCCAGCTGACCCACCCTCACAGTGGACAATATATTATATATATATATATATATATATATACACAAATATATACACACACACACATATACACACACATAAACACACACACACATATATACACACACACACACACATACACATATATATACACACACACACACACACACATATACACACACACATATACACACACATATACACACACACACATATACACACACACACACACATATATACAAACATATATACACACATATGTATATACACATATGTATATACACACATATATACACACACACATATATACACATATATATACAAACATATATACACACACACACACACACACACATATATACACACACACACATATATATATATATATATACACACACAAACACGCACACACATACCACACACACACACACATATATATAATATATATAACACACACACAACACGCACACACACACATATATATATATATATATATATATAAAATAAATAAATATATATATATCAATATATATATACACATACCCACACACACAAAAAGCTGGAGCAACTCAGCGGGACAGGCAGCATCTCTGGAGACAAGGAATGGGTAATGTTTCGGGTCGAGACCCTTCAACAGACTGAAGAATTCAGATCAGTCTGAAGAAGGGTCTTGACCCAGAACGTCACCCATCCCTTCTCTCCAGAGACGCTGCCTGTCCCGCTGAGTTACTCCAGCATTTTGTGTCTACCTTCGGTTTAAATCACCTTTTTAGTTTAGTTTACAGATACAGCACGAAAATAGGCCCTTCGGCCCACCTACCTCATCTACCCCCTCCAGCAGCTTGTTCCATACACCCACCACCCTCTGTGGGAAAATGTTACCCCTGCTCTGCACGACTGCTCACAGTCCTGCCGTTCATTGTATAGAGTCTGACTTTGTTAGTGGTCTCAAAATGCCACACCTCACATGTCCCGGTATGACATTCCTCAGCCCACCTGGCCAAGATCCTGCCGCAATATTTGACAACCTGATATGAATATGGATGCAGAATATTCCTTTTATATAATGCATCCCAGAGGCCTTGTTCAGCTCCTGTTTAAATGAGGAATTTATTTCCAATAAGGAAAGTAGACAATAGACAATAGGTGCAGGAGGAGGCCATTTGGCCCTTCGAGCCAGCACCGCCATTCAATGTGATCATGGCTGATCATCCCCAATCAGTACCCCGTTCCTGCCTTCTCCCCATATCCCCTGACTCCGCTATTTTTAAGAGCCCCATCTAGCTCTCTCTTGAAAGCATCCAGAGAACTTGCCTCCACCGCCCTCTGAGGCAGAGATTTCCACAGACATGTACTGAGGGACCCTACCCTTATTCTGTTACTGGGGAGGGCAATGCTTTGAGACTAGACACAAAATGCTGGAGTGCTCAGCGGGTGAGGCAGCATCTCTGGAGGGAAGGAATGGGCGATGTTTCGGGTCGAGACCCTTCATCAGACTGATTTGTGACAGCGCTTTGAGGCTGATACAGAACATAGAACAGTTGTGTAGGAACAGGCCCTTCGGCCCACAATGTCTGTGCCAACCGTGGTGGCAAGATAAACTAATCTCCTCTGCCTGCACCTGATCCATGACCTCCCTGCATTGCCATGCACCCATCCAACTCCTCTTGGACACCATCACCATCGCCACCCCTGGCGGCACGTTCCAGGCATCCACCACCTTCTGTGTAGAAAAACCATACCCTGCGCAGCTTTATACAGCAGCCCTGTCATCTCAAAGCTGAGTCCTCCAGTCTTTTACATTTCCATGGGAACAAGGCACTGACATTCTACACTATCTATTGTTTAAGAAAGAACTGCAGATGCTGTAAAAATCGAAGATAGTCAAAAATGCTGGAGAAACTCAGCAGGTGAGGCAGCATCTATGGAGCGAAGGAATAGGTGGCGTTTCGGGTCGAGGGGTGTGGGGGTGGGGGACTATCTATGCCTCCCTTACAATTACATACTTCTCTCAGCTTTCCTCTCAATCTTCGAAGCTCCAGAGAGCTCCACTGTGGTGGGTGAGGGGTGAGGGGTGGTGGGTCGGGGTGGGGGGTGGGTGGCATTCGATGAGCTGCTGGAGGAGGTAGTTGAGGCAGGTAGTATCACAGCGTATAAGAAACATTTTTGACAGCTACATGGATAGGACAGGGTTAGAGGGATGAAGGGCCTGCTTCCACACTCTATGTCTGATTGCTCCTCAGCCTGAATCTCCCCAAGAGTACGGTCATTCCACTGATGGCCATGGACTGCAAATGGGAAAATAATCAGGCCATTTCTCTTCTCCTCAATAAAAGTCAGGGGCAGCCACAGGCAATTCTGTTTTCAGTTCTACAAATTCCAAAGATTAATGGAGGTACTTCAGTTCCATAAACACCTCTTCATTATTCATTCAGTCCATGGAATGTCTTCATCCAATTCCAAGAAACATTCTCCAATTTTATGTTTTTCTTTCCAAGGCTAAAAATTGCAAACCATAGAATCAAGTTGTACACACGGAAACAGGCCCTTCGGCCCACCTCGTCCATGCTGACCTCAGTCTCTTCCCGAGACTGGCCCATTTGCCCATGTTTTGCCTATATCCCTTTAAACATTTCCTACCCACGAACCTGTCTGTCTTTTACATTTTGTTATTATACCTGCCTCAACTACTTTCTTTGTCAGCTAGTTCCATGCACCCCGCCACCTTCCGTGTGGAAAAGTTACCCCTCAAGTCACCTTTAGAATAGGGCGGCACGGTGGCGCAGCGGTAGAGTTACAGCGCTTGCAGCGCCGGAGACCCGGGTTCGATCCCGACTACGGGTGCTGTCTTTGCGGAGTTTGCACGTTCTCCCCGTGACCTGCGCGGGTCTTCTCCAAGATCTTCGGTTTCCTCCCACGCTCCAAAGACGAACATGTTTGTAATTTAATTGGCTTGGTAAATGTAAACATTGTCCCAAGTGTGTGTCGGATGATGCTAGTGTGTCGGGGATCGCTGGTCGGCGCGGACTCGCTGGGCCGAAGGGCCTGTTTCCGCGCTGTATCTCTAATCTAAATAAAATATTAATCTCACGTGACAATATTAAACATATACCAATGGGCCTGGGGGACGTGCAAGGAGGACGTGCATCGGTGTTCCCATCTGAGCACGGATCAGTGTCGCTGACGCTACGAGGCAGTCGCACTACCTGCACGGTGACGTTCCCAACCGCGCACCGCGAGCCTGCTCCACCTACCAGCGCAAACTGGTTGTTGAGCTTCATCTGGTCAGCGAGCACGGTCTCGTTGTGGAAGAGGTGCGGCTGCATGTGGCTCCACATGTGGGGGAACCACCAGAACTCGTTCCTGTGCTTCAGCAGCATGTCGTCACCCGCGTCCTCCTCGCTCGCCCCTGCAAACACACAACCGTCAGCACAGCGCACGCACAGAGCACGCACACCACGGAGCAGCCAGCGCACCCCCCAGCGGTCCGCGCGCACCCCCCAGACCCACCGCCAACCTTTAACGGGAGACAGCGCAGAGAAGATTCACAAGCAGGTTATACAGTCATAGTCATCAGTGATAGGAGTAGAATTAGGCCATTCGGCCCATCAAGTCTACTACACCATTCAATCATGGCTGATCTATCTCTCCCTCCTAACCCCATTCTCCTGCCTTCTCCCCATAACCCCTGACACCTGTACTAATCAACAATCTATCTATCTCCGCCTTAAAAATATCGACTGACTTGGCCTCCACAGCCTTCTGTGGCAAAGAATTCCACAGATTCACCACCCTCTGACTAAGAAGTCATACAGGACCTTCAGTTTAGTCAGTTTAGTTTATTGTCACGTGTATCGAGGTACAGTGAAAAGCTTTTGTTGCGTGCTATCCAGTCAGCGTAAAGACTATACATGACTACCAGCGAGCCATGTTCAGTGAATGGTAAGGGAATAACATTTAGTGCAACGCCCACACTGGCCCTTCTCCACTCGTCCCACATACCTGCGTTTGACCCATATCCCTCTAAACCTGTCACAGATGCATATATACATCAACAATAGGTGCAGGAGTAGGCCATTTGGCCCTTCGAGTCAGCACCGCCATTCCAAGTGATCATGACAGATCATCCACAATCAGTACCCCATTCCGGCCTTCTCCCCATATCTCTTGATTCCGCTCGCCCTAAGAGCTCTAACTAACTCCCTTTTGAATGCATCCAGTGAATCGGCCTCCACTGCCTTCTGAGACAGAGAATTCCACAAATTCACAACTCTCTGTGTGAAAAAGTTTTTCGTCTTTCCAGTTCTAAATGGCCTGTCCCTTATTCTTAAACTGTGGCCCCCCGGTTCTGGACTCCCCCAAAATTGGGAACATGTTTCCTGCATCTAGCGTGTCCAATCCCTTAGTAATTTTATATGTTTCCATAAACTTCCCTCTCATCCTTCTAAATTTCAGTGAATACAAGCCCAGTCACTCCATTCTTTCCTCATATGTCAGTCCCGCCATCCTGGGAATTAATCTGGTGAACCTACGCTGCACTCCCTCGATAGCAAGAATGTCCTTCCTCAAATTAGGACAGGTTGGGCAGGTTCGGAGTTTATTCCTTGGAGCACAGAAGGATAAGGTGTGATCTTGTAGAAGTGAACGCAATCATGATGAGACTAGATAGGGTAAATGATCAGGGTCCTTTACCCAGAGCAGGGGTATCAATAATCAGAGGACACAGGTTTAAGGTGCGAGGGGGATGGTGGGTGTATGGAACGAGCTGCCAGAGGAGATCATAGAGGCAGGTGCTATAATAGCATTTAATAGACACTTGGACAGGTACATGGATAGGATTAGAGGGCCATGGGATTAAAAAAAAACAGGCAAATGGAACTAGTTTAGATGGGACATCTTTGTCAGCAAGCCATCCTTTATCTGTACACTGCGGATGGATTCACTGTAATCGCACGTATTCTGTTCTTTGACTGGATAGCACACAACACATAACACGGCATTCACAACGGAGACGAGGAAACACTTTTTCACACAGAGAGTTGTGAGTCTGTGGAATTCTCTGCCTCAGAGGGCGGTGGAGGCAGGTTCTCTGGATACTTTCAGGAGAGAGCTAGATAGCGGAGTCAGGGGATATGGGGAGAAGACGGGAACGGGGTACTGATTGGGGATGATCAGCCATGATCACATTGAATGGCGGTGCTGGCTCGAAGGGCCGCATGGCCTACTCCTGCCCCTATGGTCTATCGTCTATAACAGCACGTGACAATAAGCTAAAAATAAACTAACTGAATAACCTTTTGTGCAAATATTGTCCTGCCACATGTTCCTTGTACAGATGTTGAAGAGCTCTGAGCATTCTATGTGCACAAGCCAGATGATGCCGCAAACACCCCACCCACGCTGTGTCCTGCATGAAAACACACTGAGCAGCAATCAACTGTGTGCTGGAGGGTGACATGTATAATCTCCCCAGCAGCAAGAACATCTGGTTGTCAAATTATCAACAAATGTCTGAAGACCTCAGCCCCATTCTTCAGCTCCTCGTTAAGTCCTCAACTAATTGGGAATGTTTCCAGGACAATGCAATGTACAAAGGAAGTCCCCAGGGCAAGCCAAGAGGAGAATATTTCCGAGAACACTGCCTCACATTCATATACAAGTCGGATCCTACACTGATTACACGAGAGTTTAGAGATACAGCGCGGATACAGGCCCTGCGGCCCACCGGGTCTGCGCTGACCAGCGATCCCCGCACACTAACACTATCCTACACACACACGCGGGACAATTTACAATTTTACCAAAACCAACTGACCTACAAACCTGCACGCCTTTGGAGCGTGGGGGGAAACCAGAGCACCCGACGACCAACTCTTTCAATGATGTGCCGCCCCCCCCCCCCCCCCCGACATCAGTCTGAAGAAGGGTGTCGACCCGAAACGTCACCTATTCCTTCGCTCCATAGATGCCGTCTCACCCGCTGAGTTTCTCCAGCATTTTTGTCTATCTTCGATTTTTCCAGCATCTGCAGTTCTTTCTTAAACTGTGTAGGTTAGGTTATTGTGTAGGTTAGTATAGAGGGTGACCGTTGGCCAGCGCGGACACAATGGGCCGAAGGGCCTGTTTCCGTGCTGTACCTCAATAGTCTAAAGCCACTGGCTCTGGGCTCCAGATTTAGCTCTAGTCACCTTGATGGCAATGAGTGTTGGGGTCATGCTACTGATTACAAACAAGCTCAAATGCTCTGTGTCTTCCTCTGGAGACTCATAGAAACATAGAAAAATAGGTGCAGGAGGAGGCCATTCGGCCCTTCGAGACAGCACCGCCATTCAATATGATCATGGCTGATTGAACGCTATCAATAACCCGTGCCTGCCTTCTCCCCATATCCCTTGACTCCACCAGCCCCTGGAGCTCTATCCAACTCTCTCTTAAATCCATCCAGTGACTTGGCCTCCACTGCCCTCTGTGGCAGGGAATTCCACAAATTCACAACTCTCTGGGTAAAAAAGTTTTTTCTCAGCTCAGTCTTAAATGACCTCCCCTTTATTCTAAGACTGTGGCCCCTGGTTCTGGACTCGCCCAACATTGGGAACATTTTTCCTGCATCTAGCTTGTCCAGTCCTTTTATAATTTTATATGTTTCTACAAGATCCCCCCGCATCCTTCTAAACTCCAGTGAATACAAGCCTAGTCTTTTTCAATCATTAAACTCGTGTCATTCTATAACTGCATCCCTTACAAACACCCGCCCCAGTCCACCTACATTGCCCACATTATCCAACCTCTCCTTCCCCCACCCACCACCCCCCCTTCCACCCCCACCACCCCCCCTGCCCCACCCCCACTTGGGATTTGTCACATAGCTTCTCCTTATCCATTCACCAACGCTGGAGAAGCCAAACACTGCGGAAGGCTGCTTTCGATAGCAAATTTACTTCAAACCCCGTGTGAAAAACAGTAACGTTTCCCCCATCTGTCAATCCCAAATTCCTCTTCATTGTCCCACATGTTCCCATTGCTCCCCTCTGGAGTTTCACCTCCAGGGCTCCTGCAGGTCCACTCTCTGCCCCACAGACACGTCCCCGACACAGGGCCTCTACCATTGCCTGCGGTTCTCATCATTCCAAGGTTAAGTGCTGCTCGGAGACAATTACTCAGCAAGGTTCTCGGAGCCAGCTTTGTTTACAGGAGCCCAGAGACCGGTGTTAAAATTACTCATCTTAAAAGCTTGCAGATTTTCCGCTGATACTGATATCCAGCCTTCACTCACCCCCGAACCACACAGCGACCTTCCCCATGGAGGGGGCCCTTCAGCCCATTGAGTCCGTTCTATGATTCAGTAAGTTCATAAGTGATAGGAGCAGAATTCGGCCATTCGGCCCATCGTCCACTCTGCGAAGCACTCGTTGTTGATCTATCTTTCTATCACTCCATTCTCCCCATATCCCTCGACACCCGCACTAATCAAGAATCTATCTAACACTGCCTTAAAAATATCCACTGACCAAAGGTCTCAAACATTTATTTGCCAGATATCCCTCAAAACATGATGTACTTTACTGGTTTCTGATTCAAACAGCATTTTGTGGTGACCTTCAGCATAAACCAGCTTTTATGTGCAAGAAGGAACCGCAGATGCTGGTAAAATCGAAGGTAGACACAAAATGCTGGAGTAACTCAGCGGGTGAGGCAGCATCTATGGAGAGAAGCAATGGGCGACGTTTCGGGTCGAGACCCTTCTTCAGACTGATGTCAGGGGAGGGGGCAGGACAAAGATAGAATGTAGTCAGAGACAGTAAGGCTGGTGGGAGAACTGGGAAGGGGGAGGAGAGAGAAGGCAGTGGCTAGTGGGGTACCACAAGGCTCAGTGCTGGGACCCCAGCTATTTACAATATATATTAATCATTTGGACGAGGGAATTGAATGCAACATCTCCAAGTTTGCGGATGACACGGAGCTGGGGGGCAGTGTTAGGTGTGAGGAGGATGCTAGGAGGCTGCAAGGTGACTTGGATAGGCTGGGTGTGGGCAAATGTTTGGCAGATGCAGTATAATGTGGATAAATGTGAGGTTATCCATTTTGGTGGCAAAAACAGGAAGGTAGACTATTATCTGAATGGTGGCAAATTATGAAAAGGGGAGATGCAACGAGACCTGGGTGTCATGGTACACCAGTCATTGAAAGTAGGCATGCAGGTGCAGCAGGCAGTGAAGAAAGCAAATGGTATGTTAGCATTCATAGCAAAAGGATTTGAGTATAGGAGCAGGGAGGTTCTACTGCAGTTGTACAGGGTTTTGGTGAGACCACACCTGGAGTATGTGCGTACAGATTTGGTCTCCAAATCTGAGGAAAGACATTCTTGCCATAGAGGGAGTACAGAGAAGGTTCACCAGACTGATTCCTGGGATGTCAAGATTTTCCTATGAGGAAAGACTGGATAGACTCGGCTTGTACTCGCTAGAATTTAGAAGACTGAGGGGGGATCTCATAGAAACTTGCAAAATTCTTAAGGGGTTGGACAGGCTAGATGCAGGAAGATTGTTCCCGATGTTGGGGAAGTCCAGGACAAGGGGTCACAGTCTAAGGATAAGGGGGAATTCCTTTAGGACCGAGATGAGGAAAACATTTTTCACACAGAGAGTGGTGAGTCTCAGGAATTCTCTGCCACAGAAGGTAGTTGAGGCCAGTTCATTGGCTATATTTAAGAGGGAGTTAGATGTGGCCCTTGTGGCTAAAGGGATCAGGGGTATGGAGAGAAGGCAGGTAAGGGATACTGAGTTGGATGATCAGCCATGATCATATTGAATGGCGGTGCAGGCTCGAAGGGCCGAATGGCCTACTCCTGTACCTATTCTCTATGTTTATATGATTCTATCTGCAGTTCCTACTTTATTACAATCATGCCATCTGCAGTGTACAGACACAGGATAATGGGAATAAGGTTTAGTGCAAGATAAGTCCAGAAGTCCGGTTACAGATTTAGTCCGAGGGTCTTCAATGAGGAAGATGGGAGCTCAGGATCGCCCTCTAGTTGGTGATAGGATGGTTCACCAATGTTAAATCAATAAAGGACCTCTGAACCATTGGCACAAAGGTGGTGCCAACTGCATGAAGAATGGTAGAAAGTGTTCTCACATCAATAATGCTGCACATACCTGTGTGGTAGAACTTGCCGGAGAAGCCCAGGTTGAAGGTGAAGTTGGGGACCAGAGTTCTCAGCTTGTTTTGGGACAACAACAAAGCCTGTAAAAGAGAAGACACAACTCACTGGAAACTGACAATGGATCAGCGTGTGGCAAAGCGGGATCAACTGAGGGAATTTGCTTGGATGCAAACGTCAGTGCTTGACAGGAATCCCTCACACCGCACTGAACATGTCTACCATGAGCGACCAGTTAGTGTGTGCCCTCCACTATATGCCACTGGGCTACTCTGACAGTACCAGCCAAACCCATCCCTCCTCCAACATGGAGGTCAGGTCATTGGGTGCAGTAAACACCATCTCCACAGGGCTCTCTCCAAGTCACTTGCCATCCTGACTTGTCAATATCTCACTCTTCCTAAATTCTGAAACGCAGAAAGTTCAAAGTGATAGGAGCAGAATGAGGCCATTCGGCCCATCAAGTCTACTCCACCATTCAATCATGGATGATCTATCTTTCCCTCTTAACCCAATTTCCTGCCTTCTCCCCATAACCCCTGACACCCGCACTAATCAAGAATCTATCTATCTCTGCCTTAAATATATCCATTGGCTTGGCCTCCACAGCCTTCTATGGCAATGAATTCCACAGATTCACCACCCTCCAACTAAAGAAATTCCTCCTCATGTCCTTCCGAAAGAAACGTCCTCCAATTCTGAGGCTGTGACCTCTGGTCCTAGACTCTCCCACTGGTGGAAACATCCTCTCCACATCCTCTATTCATGCCTTTCACTATTCAGTACATTTCAATGAGGTCCCCCCTCATTCTTCTAAACTCCAGTGAGTACAGGCCCAGTGCTGTCAAACACTCATCATATGTTAACCCACCCAGTCCTGGGATAATTCTTGTAAACCTCTTCTGGACCGTCTCCAGAGTCGCCACATCCTTCCTCAGATATGGGGCCCATAATTGGTTACAATATTCCCAGCCCAACAGCATTGCAAGGGAAAGGATGTTTGTTTAGGAAGGAGATGAGGAGGAATTTCTTTAGTGCAAGAGCACATTCAACAGCTCAGCTCGAAGACACAGATCATTAAGGGCTGATGTGACTTATATTCCATTATTCAGAAGCTGCTGCTGCAGAAATTGTGGTGGTGGGGGGGGGGGGGGGGGGGGGGGTGGAGCTTTCTGAATGGGTTCAGCCTTCCTGCCCCCCCCCCCCCCCCCTCTCCTGCTCTCTTCTATATTGGCTCTTTGAAAAATCCACTAATAACATCCCAGTTGCCTTGGCAACTTCCTCTCTCTCCCACACTGAGTTGTCACGTACACACAGATCTTCCTCAGTAATTAATAAGCATTCAGATTTTTGGAAAGATTTTTGCAACATCCTGCTGGCCAGAGCCATCAAACCCGCCCCGGAGGGCCTTAAATCTCCAGTAGTTTAGTTTAGAGATACAGCGTGGAAACAGTCCTCGGGAGAATGGGGTTGAGAGTGAAAGATAGATGAGCCATGAGCAGAGACTAGATGGGCCGAATATCTGCTCCTAGCTCTTTTGGTCTTATGCTACATTTTAAGGTTGTGTGTAATGATGGATAAAAAAAAATTGTTGACAAATGCAACTTAATTTTTTATTTGCTATGCGTACTGACATCTTTACACATACAAAGGAAGCATTGCCATGGCAACCGGCCTAGCTTAAGGCAGTGTTCTCTACTGCCTACTCACGCACATTAAATATTGTGCCCAGAAGCAATGCCCACATCTCATGAATCAGTTAAAGAAATGCCTCAATAAATATGTTCGTTCGATTTTCTTTTCCCGGCAGAATTTTACTCCCAGCTTCCCATGCTAATTTAGAAAGAAAATAGTGGTTTTCAAATAAAATGGCCAGGGAAATGTCATCCAAACCACAGCCTTCACTAAATATAGGCCCATGTGTGTAATAACTTCAAAGATCTCAAATATTAAGCGATTGTCTTGAAAACTCGTCTAGGGGAAGTTTTGCTGTATAAACATCTGCCATTTTGTTTGGCCTCCTCAACATTGTTTTTAAAATCTGTTGAATATTTGCCTTTGATGTGAAATTATATTCTCTCAAGGCAGCGGGAACGAAAATCATAGCGTTGTTTGACAGAAGTATTCATAAAACGCTTGTGCTTAATAACAAATAGTCTTGCAAACCTATGCAGGGTTGACGAGGCAAATTAAAACTGCAAGGCTCCGAGATTTTTAGTTTAGAGATACAGCGCGGAAACAGGCCCGACAGCCCATCAAGTCCGCACCGATCACACATTAGCACATTAACACACACACACAAGGACAATTTATATTTTATACTAAGCCAATTAGCCTACAAACCTGTACGTCTTTGGAGTGTGGGAGGAAACTGAAGATCTCGGAGAAAACCGATGTGGTCACGGGGAGAACGTACAAACTCCGTACAGACAGCACCCGTAGTCGGGATCGAACTCGGGGCTCTGGTGCTGCAAGGCAGCAACTCTACCGCTGTGCCACCGAGCTGCCCCCTTTGAGATAATACACCTATTGGATGATTGAGTAAAAAAAATCTGATGCGTCGAAAGGTCTTCTATGCTAGCCCACAGCTAACAATAAACCAATTCCTTTATCATCATTACTTTTTTGCATATCTTTCATTCATTTGTTCTGTATCTCTCTACATCACCATCTTCATCTCCCTTTCTCTTTCCACTGACACTCAGTGTGAAGAAGGGTCTCGACCCCGAAACGTCACCTATTCATTTTCTCCAGAGATGCTGCCTGTCCCGCTGAGTTACTCCAGCATTTTGTGTCTATTGTCGGTCTTCTCTGCTATCTTGCCTTGCAACATAGATGAGATGTTGCAATCCAAAAGATGTTGCCCCAGGAATCTTTTGGTAACTGCAAGAGTGAATGAGTTCAGTGAAGACTTGTATTCTCATTCCCAAGTCCCTGGGTCTGTGTCTGAGAACTTTACCAATGTTGAAAGCCCAAGGTGTTTCATGTCAACGTCTGCTCTTGTGCGTTGTGTTCATTGAGACCACTTTGGTGCTGTCTGTATTGGAACAGCAAATGACACAGCGCTGAGCACTGGCCTCATCCCTCTAACTGTCATATCCATCCTCATGCTCATCTAACCCTCTGGCAAGTCGTTCCATATACCATTTATATATTTAGAAAGACACAAAAAGCTGAGAGAGAGAAACAGAAAGAGAGAAAGAGAGAGAAAAAGAGAAAAGAGAAGAGAGAAAAAGAGAGAGAGAGAGAGAGAAAGAAAGAGAGACAGAGATAGAGAGATAAAGAGAGAGAGAAAGAGAGAGAAAGAGAGAGAAGAGAAAGAGAGAGAAGAGAAAGAGAGAAAGACAAAGAGAGAGAGAGACAGAGAAAGAGAAAGAGAGAGGGGGGGGAGAGAGAGGGGAAGAGAAATAATATAATATATATATATATAAATATAAATACATAATTGCGTGTGTATTCTCTAAACTAAAAGCTCCACGATCGAGTGTGCCGCGCGGTTGCTCACCTTGACGTCCAAGACTTTCATCCTGGTTCCTTCCTTGCCCACGAAGATGTCGTCAATGTCGACCAGGAGGTACCGGTCGAGGGACAGGCACAGGCGCTTGCCCGTCAGGTAGGCGATGGCGTCCACGAAGATCAGCTTGTGCAGCCAGAAGTTCAAGGTGTTGCCGAAGAAGACCCTCTGTATGCCGTCGTGAAGGCCCAGGTCCTGTATGACGGTGGCGTGCAGAGCCTTGTGTGTGCTGAGGTGGGGGATGTACTCCGCTGACTTGGTGCTGGCCAGGAGCACCGGCTCGTAGGTGCTGTGGTTGGACTGAAAGATGGTCCAGTCATCTCCCGGCAGAGGTCCCTGCTCCACCTGGTTGGCCCGGGTGACATAGAGCAGCGGGGCGTTGGGGTTGATGTGGTAATCCTTCAGGCCCAGGTTGGAGTGCAGGTACAGGGGGAAGCCCTTGAGCTGAGCGCTCAGCAAGCTGTTCTCGTTGGCTTTGAAGAACCCAATGATTCCAACGCCGTACTCCACACAGTATTTATCCAACAACTCCCGGTTCCAGGCATCCAGGTTGACGTACTTCAGAATATTCTCGTACACAATGAGCGCGAACCTGCCGCGGCCTTTTTCTGTCAACGTCGGCACATCGCCCTTCCCCGGAGCGATCTCTGTCCTGTACTTAAAGCGGCTCGATTCCAAAATGGTGACGATCTCCTGAATCAGCTGGGAATAAATACTCTCTGCAAAGATGAGGACCATGGGGTCGGTGCGGGAGGAGTCCAGGATGGGGGTGTGGCGTCGAGGGGGCTGGGACACACGGTGCTGGTTGTTACAGTCACTGATGGGCAAGGGCAAGGCTTCCTTGATCTTCGGGCTGTTGGTCACGTAGTAAGCAAGGAGACACATGGACACCAGGCTGAACACCATCAACATCAGGATCAGTCGGTGCAGCTCCAACTGCCTGAAACTCCGCACAAACTTCCAGAACTTGACCATGGTGAGCGCGGGTGGCCGCGGGCGAGGGTGGGCGCGAGGGGACGGCACGGCGGAGGGGACAACCTGCGGAGGAGACAACCGGGAAGCCACTCCTCACGAGCTGCCATTTATTCTACGTGACCATGGCAGAGCAATCCCATCCCTCGCGGCCACCGCACGTCCTCGCTGCCCGCCGTCCACAGCCCGGTCACAGCCCTCCTCCCTCAGTAACCGGCCGCCGCTGTCGCACGGGGCCGCACGGGCAAGAGGCCGCTGGCCATGGTGAAGGAACACGCACTGCTCTGCCCTGCCCAGAACCAACTCCACACAAACTCCTGGCCGGCCCAGGTCATTGGGCGTATGTTCCAACGCTGCCCTCTGAAAACCTGCAAAACACAAAGACAAAACACTTTAGTCTTCACCCTGAAGTAGGGTCTCGACCCAAAACGTCACCCACTCCTCATCCCCAAAGATGCTGCCTGACCCGCTGCTTTACTCCAGCTTTTTGTGTCTATTAACAGGTGATCTGAAGAAGGGTCTCGACCCTGAAACATCACCCATTCCTTCTCTCCCTAGATGTGGCCTGCCCGAGATTAGTTCAGTTTAGAGATATGGCGCTGAAACAGGCCCTTTGGCCCACCGGGTCCGCACCGACCAGCGATCCCCGCACACTAACACTATCCTGCACCCAATAGGGACAATTTTTACATTTACCAAGCCAATTAACCCACAAACCTGCACGTCTTTGGAATGTGGGAGAAAACTGAAGATCTCGGGGAAAACCCACGCAGGTCACGGGGAGAACGTGCAAACTCCGTACAGGCAGCACCTGTACCGCTGTGCCACCGAGACCGCCCGCAGGCTATCGATGGTCAGCATGGATTTGATGGGCCAAAGGGCCTGTTTCCATGATGCATCTCTAAACTGTTGGAAGCACCAAAGAATTCATTTGATGGCAGTGCACAGGCATAAGGCAGCTGGGTGTAGAGACAGTTGAGGTTGAGATGCAAGGATGGATTAGGAGATCACGGCACTGAACATAAGAATTGACAAGAAAACACCGTTCACTCTTGAAATCCTGGAATGCGTCTCAATCCTGCAAATCCCTTGACTTCCAAGGCCAGAGCATTCTTTTTAACTAAAGTAAGTTTATCACAATTTCAAAGAACAAGTTCATAAGTTCTAACAGCAGAATAAGCCCCATCAAGTCTACTCCGCCATTCAATCACGGCTGATCTTTCTTTCCCTCTTAACACCATTCTCCTGCCTTCTCCCCATAACTCTTACTATCCAAGAACCTGTCATTCGCCACCTTCAAACTATCCACTGACGGCCTCCACAGCTGCCTGTGGCAATGAATTCCACAGATTCACCACCCTCTGACTAAAGACATTCCTTCTCATCTCCTTTCAAAAGGTACGTCCTTTTATTCTGAGGCTGTGCCCTCTGGTTCTAGACTCTCCCACTAGTGGAAACATACTCTCTACATCCACTCTGTCCAGGCCTAACTAACAACTGACACTATTCTAAGGAAACGTCAATTAAAAAATATAGAATATACATAAAGAAGTATCAAAGTAAAACATTATCAATAGACAATAGACAATAGGTGCAGGAGTAGGCCATTCGGCCCCTTGAGCCAGCACCGCCATTCAATGTGATCATGGCTGATCATCCCCAATCAGTACCCCGTTCCTGCCTTCTCCCCATATCCCCTGACTTCGCTATCTTTAAGAGTCCAATCTAGCTCTCTCTTGAAAGTATCTAGAGAACCGGCCTCCACTGCCCTCTGAGGCAGAGAATTCCACAGACTCACAACTTTCTGTGTGGAAAAGTGTTTCCTCATCTCTGTTCTAAATGGCCTACCCCTTATTTTTAAACTGTGGCCCCTGGTTCTGGACTCCCCCAACGGCGGGAACCCGTTTCCAAGCCCTTAATAGTCTTATATGTTTCAATGAGACCCCCTCTCATCGTTCTATCCAAGAAGCACTCAAGCCCGCGCTGCCCAGAGCTCCAGAAAGTGACCAAGATGCCCGCTAGCAACTCCACGAAAAGGGAGGGGGTTAAATTGGCACTTGAGCAAGTTCACTCCATTAACAGATAACTGTGTTTAACAAACAGTCTCTTATCGTTTGAACTAGTCAGAAACAACTCATTGCAAAAATAATGAGGCTGCTGGAAATTCCACCGATGCGTGAATCCACTGACCCTCTCTGGTGTACTCTCTTGGCTGCAGAGTAATTAGGGTGATCAGGGCTGCTGACAGCCGCGTACAAAGGCTCACCTTCTTTTCCTTTCTCCTGCGGCCAGCAGAGGCCTTTTCACTTCCTGAGAGGAAGAGAAAGGCTGGTGTTTCTAAAGCACCTTTCAGCAGCTCAGGAAGTCTCCAGCGCCCTTTACAAGCAGCAGGGTAGATGTGAATGAAGCAAAATACTGCGTGAAGTGCAGCCAGTTGTGTGGGAAGCAGAGTGCGAATGTGCAAAGCGCGCTGGCTGAAGGAGGGTCCCAACCCAAAACGTCACCCACTCCTTCTCTCCAGAGATGCTACCTGTCCCGCTGAGTTACTCCAGCTTTTTGTGTCTATCCACCCCAAAAATACCGTTGAGCTGACGGCCATATAGAGTGGATTGAAAGATAAATACTGCCCAAGGCACTTGGACAGCTGGGTTGCCGACAGTCTACAGATACAGCGTGCAGCAGGCCCTTCAGCCCATCGATCCAGACCAACGCAACCATTCCGCCCATCATGTCTGCACTAGATACTATCCCATTAAAGCCACTCTCCCTCAAGGTCTGCGACGAACATCATGCCGAGATAAAATCATCTCCTCTGATTGTTTCAGCTTTTTTAATATAAAGAATTTCAAATAAAAATATTTTTTTTAACGGCAGGTACATATTTGGAAGGGATTAGAGAGATTATGGCGAGAGATTCATCGTTTCCTGCCTCCAGCGTGTCCAAGCCCTTAATAATCTTATATGTTTCAATGAGACCCCCTCTCATTATTCTATCCAAGAAGCACTCAAGCCCGAGCCCCAGAGCCCCCAGAAAGTGACCACGTTTCCTAACACAGATACAGGCCCTTTGGCCCATCTTATCCATGCTCGTCTAGCTGAGCCAGTCCCACCTGCATCATCCATTCCTGACAAACCTTTCCAATCCACAGAACTGTCACAAACACTTTATTTTTAATTAAATTCTTTATCTTTACAAACCTGAAGCCGGCGGAGGTGCTAGTTTAACTTGGCATCGTGTTCAACACAGACAGTGTGGGTTGTTCAGAGATACAGCGTGGAAACAGGCCCTTCGGCCCACCGAGTCCGTGCCGACCAGCGATCCCCGCACACTAACACTATCCTACTCACGCTAGGGACAATTTACTATTTTACCAAAGCCAATTGGCCTGCAAACCTGCACATCTTTGGAGTGTGGGAAGGAACTAGAGCACCCGGAGAAAACCCAATCAGGTCACGGGGAGAACGTACAAACTCCATACAGACAGCACCCGCAGTCAGGATCGAACCCGGGTCTCCGGTGCTGTGAGGCAGCAGCTCTACTGATGTTGCCTGACCCGCTGAGTTACTCCAGCACTTTGTGTCTCTTTTGTATTCCAGCACCTGTAGTTCCTAGTGTTTGCATTTCCTTGGCATCTATTCAGAACATCCACAGTACTTTACAGATGAAGAACTACTAACACCAACATTATCATCTTGCTAAGGCGAGATCTTGCTCTGCCAAAACTGACACCTCACATTTGCTACACTGCCTCACTGCATTCGGTGTGAGTTGTCCTGGGGTGATGAGAGAGGAGAGAAATGTTTAAGGAAGAACAGCAGATGCTGGAAAAATCGAAGGTAGACAAAAATGCTGGAGAAACTCAGCGGGTGAGGCAGCATCTATGGAGTGAAGGAATATTCCTTCGCTCCATAGATGCTGCCTCACCCGCTGAGTTTCTCCAGCACTTTTGTCTACCTTCAACAGTATCAACATCAGATTCTCCAATTTTAGGAGAATTTCTCTACGCCTGACTCGCAGAGCTACTCCAGCACTAGTCATAGAGTGATACAGTGTGGAAACAGGCCCTTCGGCCCAACTTGCCCACACCGGCCAACATGTCCCAGCTACACTGGTCCCACCTGCCTGCGCTTGGTCCATATGCCTCCAAACCTGTCCTATCCATGTACCTGTCCAGCTGTTTCTTAAACTTTGGGATAGTCCCAGCCTCAACTACCGCCTCTGGCAGCTTGTTCCATACACCCACCACCTCTGTGTACTTTTTCACTTGAAGTCTACCAGCTGTTAGTTTAGTTTAGCTTATTGTCACCTGTACCGAGGTCCAGTGAATTACAGATACAGCAAAAGGCATAGAAGTGTGAAAACGCACACCTCCTGATTCAGAAGTAGACAAAAAATGCTGGAGAAACTCAGCGGGTGAGGCAGCATCTATGGAGAGAAGAAGTAGGCAACGTTTCGGGTCAAGACCCTTCTTCAGTTTGGGAGCCAGGCCTGAGGGAAACGAGATGTGAAAAGTTTCTTCTAGATCCATTTTCCCCTGACTCACGGTCTGAAGAAGGGTCTCGACCCGAAACGTCACCCATTCCTTCTCTCCAGAGATGCTGCCTGACCCGCTGAGTTACTCCAGCACTCTGTGAAACGTCACCCATTCCTTCTCTCCACAGATGCTGCCTGACCCGCTGAGTTACTCCAGCACTCTGTGAAACGTCACCCATTCCTTCTCTCCACAGATGCTGCCTGACCCGCTGAGTTACTCCAGCACTCTGTGAAACGTCACCTATCCATGTTCCCCACAGATGCTGCCTGACCCGCTGAGTTACTCCAGCACTCTGTGAAACGTCACCCATTCCTTCTCTCCAGAGATGCCTGAAGCACAAACGTCACCTATCCATGTTCTCCACAGATGCTGCCTGACCCGCTGAGTTACTCCAGCACTCTGTGAAACGTCACCTATCCATGTTCTCCACAGATGCTGCCTGACCCGCTGAGTTACTCCAGCGTGTTGTATCTGCCTTCTGTGCAAACCAGGATCTTACCTTGTCTGCCAAACCGCCGTGACAACGCGACGTGGTGTGAACATCAGATCGGAAATCAAACTGGGTGCTGTTGCCCAACTGGTAGATTGATGGCCTTGTTCTCACGCCCACCGAGTCCTGACCTTGTGAGACTTTCCCCGTTTCCCTCTCCAGGTGGACCCCACCAGCCCAAGCCGCACCTGTACACTCTCCTGCGATGGTCGGCCCAAACGCGTACCCGCCCTGCGTGCTGACGCACTGCTCGGCAAGACAACGCTCTCATTCATTCCGCAGCCCATGCTCCAAAACAAGTCTTGTTTGTTATAAAGGAGAACGCAGCAACGTATCGAGTTTCAATCTGTTGAACAAGATTATTCACAAAGACCAGAAACAAAAAAACTACCGGCAAGTTAGAGAGTATGGTGTAAAAGCTGGACCAATCTCCTTGGACCAGAAGTCTAGCCTTCCATTATTTGTTTGGTTAGCACAAACATCCAGGTGAACCTAGTGCATCGAGCGAATAATAATGACAGCTCACAGTTAGAATTCTTAATGTGGTGACACTCAAAGCCTTTGACAGCAAAGAAACGAGAGCAAACCTGACACCGATGCACATAAAGAGATTTCAGAGCAGCGGAGCAGAGGTTTGGTTTCTTTAAGGAGGACTGGTTTGGGCAGTGTAGGTAGAGATGGAGAATGGGCAGCTTTGTGGAGCTCCAGAGAGTAGAGTTGCTGCCTCACAGCACCGGAGACCCGGCTTTGATCCTGGCGTCAGGTGCTGTCTTTGTGGAGTTTGCACGTTTTCCCTATGACTGCTTGGGTTTCATCCGGGTGCTCCGGTTTCACCGCCACATCCAGAAACGTGCGGGTTTATCAGTTAATTGGCCCTCTGTAAAATGCCCCGAGTGTGTAGGTGGATGAGAAAGTGGGATGACATCAAACTAGTGTGAAGGGGTCGGCGTGGCCTCAGTGGGCAAAAGCACCCGTGTTGTATCTCTAAACGTAACAAGGTTGGACAGCACGACGGCACAGCGGTAGAGTTGCTGCCTCACAGCGCCAGGGACCCGGGTTCGATCCTGACTACGGGCACTGTCTGTACGGAGTTTGTACGTTCTGCCCCTGACCGCGAGGGTTTTCCTGGGGATCTCCGGTTTCTCCCACACTACAAAGACGTGCGGGTTTGTAGGTTAACTGGCTTTGGTAAAACGTTGTAAATTGTCCTCGGTGTTTAGTGTGTGCGAGTGTACGGGGATTGATGGCTGGCACAAAGGGCCTGTTTCCACGCTGTATCTCTAAACTAATCTAGATTCACCAGAAAAAACGCAGCGGTTCAAGGCAGTGGCTCAGGAAAACTTTCTCCTGGGCAATTAAAGATTGGGTAATAAATACTGGCTGTGCTCGATCACCTTCACCCTATTAACTCAATAAAAAGCCCTTAAGTGGGTGTCCTGTTGCTAAAGAGCTTTACAGATTATTAATAATGGCATTTTAGCAAAAGCTGCAGGTACAACTCAAGCAATAATGAAATAATGTAGTATCTTTATGGGAAAGTTTTCATCCCATTTTACGGTGAGTTATGTTTGATCCACTCGGATGCAATGCTCTGTTTTAGATTCACAATGAATTGGAAATGCCATTGACAAAATGGTCCCTGAGAAAATGCTCCTGCTCTCAGTTTCAGGTACAGAGAAAAGCTTTTTGTTGCGTGCTAACCAGCCAACAGAAAGACAACACACGATTACAATCGATCCATTTACAGTGTACAGATACATGATAAGGGAATTCGTTTTAGTGCCAGGTAAAGCCAGCAAAATGTCCGATGAAGCATAGTCAGTCCGAGGGTCACCAAAGAGGTAGATATGCTCTATGGTTTTATTAATTATTTCAGGAAACAGTTTGGGGAGTATCAGGGGATCACTGAGCCATTTCCTGGGTTCCACATGATGGTGAAAGTATTCGAGGCTTGAAGGAGTTCGCTTCCAATTAACTTCAGGTTAATTGATCTGACTGGAAGTCTGCTCTTGGACCCTGTGTAAACAGTTCCAGGACATGTGTTCAACTGAATCAAATTACCACCAAACATATATTATTCACCGTACAGAGGGGCAGGTAGCCTGCAGGGGATTGAAACGAGGCCCGTTATATAGATCCAGTG
Source organism: Okamejei kenojei (assembly GCA_035221665.1). NCBI lineage: Eukaryota > Metazoa > Chordata > Chondrichthyes > Rajiformes > Rajidae > Okamejei > Okamejei kenojei. Next base: position 28,089,488 of record CM069165.1, on the reverse strand, counting down.
TGAGTCACTATTATTCCCTGCTGGTCTGTCTGAAACTGAACAGAGATTGCCTGCCTGCCTGTCTCCGCAGAGCTGTACAATGCGCTTGCCTGTGGAAGTGAGGTGGGATCTGTGTGTGGGAAGAGAGTTGGCAATCAGTGTCGACAATGAGGAAACAAGGGGGCCCTGATTGAATTGAATTGAAAAGTGAGTTTATCTTAGTTTAGAGATGCAGAGTGGAAACAGGCCCTTCGGCCCATCGAGTCTGCACCACACATCGCCCACCCCGCGCTCTAGCGGTACCCCACACACTAGGATTGAATTGAATTGAAATAGCAGCATGGAAACAGGCCCTTCAGCCCACCAAGTCCGTGCTGTCCCCCTTCGATTTTTTGTCTCCCTTCGATTTTTCCAGCATCTGCAGTTCTTTCTTAAACGTAGAAACATAGAAAATAGGTGCAGGAGTAGGCCATTCGGCCCTTCGAGCCAGTGCCGCCATTCAATATGATCATGGCTGATCATCCAAAATCAGTACCCCGTTCCTGCCTTCTTCCCATATCACCTTCTATTTTTACCAACGGTGTCATTGGTTTGATATGAAAAGAATATTCTTGAAAATGAAGAGGCTTTATAAATCTGATGGCAATTGACACCGATTTCTCCGGGATACAAGTGATTGTGCTGGAATATCTCTGCGGTACCGACTACGGGTGCTGTCTGTACGGAGTATGTACGTTGTCCCCGTGACCACGTGGGTTTTGTCCGGGTGCTCCGGTTTCCTCCCACACTCAAAAGACGTGCAGGTTTGTTGGTTAATTGGCTTTGCTAAAGATTGTAAATTGTTCTTAATTCTTACTCTTAAGGGGTTGGACAGATTTCAAATTCTTAAGGGGTTGGACAGGCTAGATGCAGGAAGATTGTTCCCGATGTTGGGGAAGTCCAGGACAAGGGGTCACAGTTTTAAGGATAAGGGGGAAGTCTTTTAGGACCGAGATGAGAAAATCGTTTTTCACACAGAGAGTCGTGAGTCTGTGGAATTCTCTGCCACAGAAGGTAGTTGAGGCCAGTTCATTGGCTATATTTAAGAGGGAGTTAGATGTGGCCCTTGTGGCTGAAGGGATCAGGGGGTATGGAGAGAAGGATACTGAGTTGGATGATCAGCCATGATCATATTGAATGGCGGTGCAGGCTCGAAGGGCCGAATGGCCTGCTCCTGCACCTAATTTCTATGTTTCTATGTTCCTAGTGTGTAGTGTGTGTTAGTGTGCGGTGCTTCAGTAAGTCGTAACGTTGTCCCTAATGTGTGGGACGGATCTAGTGTACGGGGTGATCGCAGGTCCGTACGGACCCGGTGGTCCGAAGGGCCTGTTTCCACGCTGTATCTCTAATGTCTAAAGGGTTATACGCAGCAAGAAATGTTCATCCAGATCTACACACAGGCTGCAGGCAGGCAATTAGTTCCCTAGGCCGGAGCCTCCTCTTGTACTCAGGGGGCTGAACTGGATAGAATTAAAGAAGAATGTATCTTCCAAGAAGTAGTCGGTAGGTGCCGTATTACTATCAACCTTTGGGGATGAGTGGACACCTCACAATACCATGTCAAATATGAGTGAAAACTTGTGTTTTGGGTTTAATTTTTAAGACTAGAGATACAGCTTGGACTCAGGCCCTTTGGCCCATCAGGTCCACTCCGACCAGCGACCCCCGCACATTGACACTATCCAACACACACTGGGGACATTTTACACTTTTTTTTTTAATACCAAGCCAATTAACCTACAAACCTGCATGTCTTTGGAGTGTGGGAGGAAATCGAAGATCTAGGAGAAAGTCCACGCGGTCACGGGGAGAACGTTCAAACTCCGTACAGACAGCACCCGTAGTCAGGATCGAACTTGAGTCTCTGGTGCTGTAAGGCAGCAACTCTACCGCTGCAACACCCTGCTGCCCAATTCTTAAAAGATTCTTATTCTTAAAAAGGATTTATTCTTAAAAAAGGTCATACGCTGATGGGATAGCTCAGTTGTGCAGGACGGAACTACACTGAAGATAAACACAAAATGCTGGAGTAACTCAGCGGGACAGGCAGCATCTCTGGAGAGAAGGAATGGGTGACGTTACGGGTCAAGACTCTTCTTCAGACTCTGGATTAGTACAGTTGTTGCAGCAAGAACGATGGGCAGGAATCCATACAGTTCACCAGCACATTCTGACAGCAGCGAGGATGGTTAGAGAAGCTCACTGCCGCAGGGAGCCATCACTTCAGCCTCGAGGATTAAAGGCTCAGCAGATGCAAGAGACCATGCTATGTATCTCACGTGCGGGGAGAAGCAGTGTAACTGCATGCGTGTGTGTGGGAGGGAGGAGGATCAGACAGAATCCATCCATGTCGGATATATATAGAAGTATATATAATTATGAGCAGTGTAGACAGGCTAGATACTGAACCTTCTTCCCAGTGTGGAAATATCAAAGACTAGAAGGCATAGTTTTATGGTGTGGACACAAGGAAGTGCATATGATGCAGCTCAGACCATCACACAAACCAACCTCCCTTCCATTGACTCCATCTACACCTCACGCTGCCTCGGCAAGGCCAGCAGCATCATCAAGGACCAGTCTCACCCCTGGCCACTCCCTCTTCTCCCCTCTCCCGTCGGGCAAAAGGTATAGAAGTGTGATAACGCACACCTCCAGATTCAGGGACAGTTTCTACCCAGCTGTTATCAGGCAACTGGACCATCCTACCACAACCAGAGAGCAGTGCTGAACTACTATCTATCTCATTAGTGACCCTCGGACTATCTTTGATCTGACTTTACCTTGCACTCAACATTATTCCCGTATCCCCTTTACACACTGCAAACGGCTCGGTCGATGCTGACTGGCGAGCACGCAACAAAAGCTTTTCACTGTACCTCGGTACACGTGACAATAAACTATACTGGAACTGGATTGCTGGTTTACCAAAGAGAGCGCTGGGGTAACATGGATATCCATGGCTTTCAGTGATGCTTTCAGTCACCTGCTAAGTTGCTACAGAGTTTTACAGCGTAGCAGCTGAGTGCACCACCCCCAGCATGGTGCAGCAGCGCACACACTAGCAATCTAGACGCCGTACAGATCATCACCGGCTGCCTACGCCCTACTCCGACGGATCTTCTGCCGGTGCTCGCAGGCATCGCACCCAACAAGCTTCGCAGAGAGTACTTCACCCACAGGCTGGTGTGCAAGGCCCCATCGGACACCAAACATCCTCTGCACCACCTAGCCCAGGACTCACAGCAACTGGGATCTCAACGCCTGTCATCACGCCGCCCCTTCTCCCGTCACGCAGCGACCCTCTGTGGCTCCGGTTTCAACACACTAGGGGCATGGAGAACCAGCTGGGAACAGACCTCCCGACCTCCTCAATTCACTGTTGCCACAGCCCCACCTGCCCCGCAAAGAGTGGGTCGCCCTGAACCGGCTCCGTATATGGGTCGGCCGGTTCAACGCCAACATGCATCGCCGGGGGCTGCGTTCATCAGCAGCCTGCGTGTGTGGAGCAGGCCAGCAAACAGCGCAGCACGTCATGTTCGACTGCGCTGTCCTCCGCCCCCCTGGTGGAGGGGTCGACCTCACGGCCCTCGACAACAGCGCTGGAGGCCGTTACATAACCGCTGCTGCCTCAAACGCAAGAAGTAGTACAGAACTTTCTCTTACATTTAAATACAGCTTTAAGGTGAGAGGGGCAGAGTTTAAAGGAGATGTGCGGGGCACAGAGAAGGGCGAGTGCCTAGAACATGCTGCCCAGGGTGGGGCTGAAGGCAGCTTCTATAGTTTCATTTAAGAGACTTTTGGACAGGTACATGGATGTGCTGGGGATGGAGGGATATGGATCACATACTGGGGACAGTACTGGACAGACATTGTGGGCTGAAGGGTCTTGTTCATGTGCTGTGCTGTTCTATGTTGCGTGTTCTATATATGCATTGGGCGTGTGTAAACACCTCCTGATTAGACGTGTCGGGTTCAGGACCAATATGGAAAAACACTTGTGTAGGAAGGAAGTGCAGATGCTATATTTAAGATGAGTTGGATGTGGCCTTGTGGCTAAGGGGATCTCAGGTACGGGATTCAGCTGGAAGATATGACAAAATTTCTATGAAGGCCCCTGGGATATGACAAAGAAGGCCCCAGCGTGGGGGAGGGGGAAGGAGAACAAGAGGGGACCTGCCGCTGGGGTAATTTGTAACCTTGTCGACGCCCTTTACCTAGCGACTATTTGAATACCGTTGGTACACAGGCAAAGTATTTCATTGTGAAATTTCTGGGGACAATAAACTATTCCATCATTCGTTCATTCATTCATTACAAAGACAGACACAAAATGCTGGAGTAACCCAGCGGGACAGGCAGCATCTGTGGAGAGAAGGAATGGGTGATGTTTGGGGCTGAGTTACTCCAGCATTTTGTGAAAAAAGATTCCACTGGGCTTGGGCCAACTTTCACGAATACATTCCCAGGATCAGCAATACTTGTGATTCTTTCACCAAGTCTGACGTGCGAAGGCTTGCATTCCTGCACACATGTCCCAGCTACGCCGTTACACGTAGACCCCCGTGTGTTGGAGCAGCGGTGTGTCTGCGGGTGGCTGCTGCTGCGAGCTGCTGGGCGTGTGACGGGATTGCCACTGTACATCACGTCCGATCAAGAGTCTAGAGTCAAGAGTGTTTCTGAAGAAGGGTCTCGACCCGAAACGCCACCCATTCCTTCTCTCTACAGATGCTGCCTGTCCTGCTGCGTTACTCCAGCATCTTGTGTGTGTCCCCCCCCCTCCCCACGCCATTCATCCTGCAACGCTTCCAGCGACCGAGCGTGTTTCTTGAGGCAGGCCCGTCACTGGCGCGTTCCCACACAGGACATCATAGAAACATAGAAACATAGACAATAGGTGCAGGAGCAGGCCATTCGGCCCTTCGAGCCTGCACCGCCATTCAATATGATCATGGCTGATCATCCAACTCAGTATCCTGTACCTGCCTTCTCTCCATACCCCCTGATCCCTTTAGCCACAAGGGCGACATCTAACTCCCTCTTAAATATAGCCAATGAACTGGCCTCAACTACCTTCTGTGGCAGAGAATTCCACAGATTCACCACTCTCTGTGTGAAAAATGTTTCTCATCTCGGTCCTAAAAGATTTCCCCCTTATCCTTAAACTGTGACCTCTTGTTCTGGACTTCCCCAACATCGGGAACAACCTTCCTGCATCTAGCCTGTCCAACACTTTAAGAATTTTGTAAGTTTCTATAAGATCCCCCCTCAATCATCACTGCATCGCTACTTCTCTCTCCACAGCCAATCTAACTAAAGGTTTGGCACGGGCTCCGACAAACTGCAAAATCCTTGAATCCAGCATGGGGGCATGCGTCAGAGGCTGTCAGAATCAGGTTGTAAAACTGGAGTAATGTTCAAACTCCCGTGAGAGCCATCGTAACTGGGAAAATGTAACAGCCTTTAAACAGCACCTTTTGTACAGTACAGCTCAACTTCATCTCCTTCATCGCCAGCTGACCTCTCAAAAACCTTTCCTCTGGAAAATACCCACACTGTTGGCTCCACAGCCGCCTGCAGCTTCTGGCATCATACGGACTGGATTTAATTTGTTTTCCTGCACGTCAACTTCACTTCACTGTACGCGTCTGGGTGGAAAGTTGAAGTTAAGAAAACATTAAAGATAGGAGCAAGGGTAGACCATGATGCCCCTGCATTCACGGACAGATCTGCCCTGTTGCAGCTCCCCTTCTCTCACCACACACCATGCCCTCGGTCCAAAGAACTGTCCACCACAGCCTTAAATATCGTCAATGGCTCCATCTCCTCAGCGCACAATGGTACTGAACACCAAATAATCACAGTCGCAGAGTTAGACACCAGGGAAATTGCCCAACATGTTATCCAAGATGCTCCGGCTAAGATTCTCCCGTTTGCCCACCTTTGGCCCTAAACCTTTCATATCCATGTACCTGTCCAAGTGTTATAGTACCTGCCTCAACTACCTCCTCTGGCAGCTCGTTCCACATACCCAGTGAAAGCGTGAGTGTGAGCGTGTGTGTCTGTGCGTGTGTGAGAGAGAAAGACACACACACACAAAGAAAGATAGAGAGTAAGGGTTAAAAGAGAGAAATGGAAAAAGGGAGGGGGAGAGAGAGGGGGAGGGGGAGAGGGAAGGGGAGGGGGAGAGAGAGAATATTAGAATATTCGAGAGAGAATATTATGCTTCCTGCAGTTTTGTATTAACAAAATGCTTTTCCAAAGATGATTCCACTTCACCACAGAAAGTTGCCATTTCCCAATACTCCAGGGTCACTTTCCCACCTGTGGCATTTAATGGTGTTATTCACAGTATCTGAACCAGCTGCCAGGCTTGGGTTTTAATATCTCTTCCATGGTGAGCTGCAAGGACAAAGGCCGAAGTGAATGACTGGTCATTGATTCCAGCTGCCCAGTCCACGCTGGCCGGGCAAACTAAGCTGATTTCCAGCTTGCTTCGTTTCTTGTGTCCACTAATTTGTTAGATCGATTCCAACCAAACAAATACAATAGTTTGTCCAAAGAGCTTTTAAGCCCTGTCCTTTGAAGGTAGGCACAAAATGCTGGAGTCACTCAGCGGGACAGGGAGCATCTCTGGAGAGAAGGAATGGGTGACGTTTCAGGTCGAGACCCTTCTTCAGACTTGTGTCTATCTTTGGTATGAAGCAGCATCTGTAGTTACTGAGATAGTCGCTAGCGTTTAGTGCTCAAGATCCTGATGGTTGGTGGGAAGGAGCTTTGTCATGGATAAAGTGGAACAAGAGGAACACAGTTTAAATTATTATCCAAGGAACAATTCTTTGAAACCACATAAGGTGCTTGATATCACAGCAATATTTTGTTTGGTTTAGTTTCGAGATACAGCACGGAAACAGGCCCTTCGACCCACCGAGTCCGCACCGACCGGCGATCCCGCACATTAACACTATCCTACACACACTAGGGCCAATTTACACTTACACCGAGCCAATTAACCTACAAACCTGTACGTCTTTGGAGTGCTGGAGGAAACCGGAGATCCCAGAGAAATCCCACGCAGGTCACGGGGAGAACGTGCAAACTCCGTACAGACAGCGCCCGTAGTCGGGATCGAACCCGGGTCTCCGCCGCTGTGAGGCAGCAACTCTACCGCTGCGCCACCGTGCCGATGTTAAACGCACCCGGTCTCACGTATTAATAGGTTCTCAATGGCTGAGTTCATTCTTTCCAATGCACTGCAAAATAATGCTCTTGATTTAAACTCAGCACAACACTAATGTTACTGAGAATATCCTGGCTCTGACTGCTTATTGCAGCTTGTTCAACTCTTCTATTCAATAACAACTCATGATAAATTAATTAGTCTCATTAGACTTAATTCCAAGTGAAAAGAAGGCTCAAAGGAAATCCAGTCTCGACTGCTCCCAGTAACCAGAGGACTTCATAAATTGGTAATAAAATATTTATAATTTGCTAACAAACGTTGGAGGAAAAAAAGTAACATGGAAGGTTACGGATAATTAAAATGTGTAAACGAATCATCGATTAAAGAGAAATCAGGCACCGTGCCAAATATACTAGAGCTGATTGACAGCTGGGTTTGCAAGTTGGAAAATGGCAGACAATCTTCCAACGTAAGTAAGTTTATTGGCCAAGTATTCACATACCAGGAATTTGGCTTGGTGCTCTGCCCACAAGTAACAACATGACATGTGACAAGGATTCCCTACTCAAGTCCGTGCTTGACACAGTCACAATTCTGAGCCAGTCTCTGCTCTGATTCTCGATGTTGAGGGTCAGCGATGAATCCCCGCCACCTGGTCCTGCCCTGTGGCATTTAAGAGGCTTTTGGATAGGCACATGGATATGCAAGGAATGTAAGGGATATGGATCATGTGCCCAAGAATGAACTGCAGATGCTGGAAAATCGAAGGTAGACAAGTGTTGGAGAAACTCAGCGGGTGCAGCAGCATCTACGAAGGAAAAAGGCAACGTTTTGGGTCGAATTCGGAAGTTTCTCCAGCACTTGGATCATGTCTACTTTGGATTATGTGCCGGCTGATACGAGTTGGTCTTGGCATCATGTGTGGCATAGGCATGTGGGCCGAAGGGCCTGTTCTTGTGCTGTTCTATGGTCTACATTCTCACAGGTACCGACGAGCAGGAGATCCAAGCCAGCACCTGCAGGTCCTTCTTACACAAGTGACACTTACTGTAAGCTTTTCACTGAACCTCGGCACGTATACATGACAATGATCCAACCGCTCACCATCTCCATCTGCAAGGTAATTGGGAGGTAGATATTCAATGTGCAGGAAGGATGCCGGTTTAAACCAAAGATAGGCATAAAAAGCTGGAGTAGCATAATGGGACAGGCAGCATCTCTGGAGAGAAGGAATGGGTGATGTTTCAGGTCGAGACCCTTCTTCGAGACTGATCTGAATTCTTCAGTCTGAAGGAGGGTCTCGATCCGAAACGTCGCCCATTCCTTCTCTCCAGAGATGCTGCCTGTCCCGCTGAGTTACTCCAGCTTTTTGTGTCTGTCTTCGGTAGATATTGAATGCTCCCTCACAATAAACAAGTTAACCAAGAACAAAGCAAACGAGATATATATCCAAAGACTGGCCCAGGCAGCAAGAGCATTCAATCCCAGCTGTTCCGACCCCAACTCTACAAGCAGACATACAATTTCATTCTAAATCCCTTTGCTATTTTTAACTCGACAGCAGATTACATTCTTTTGAAATCCATCATTGTTTAAGTAAGATAAATGTTAAAGATAATTTACCATTCATTAATGTTATAATTATTTTTTTGGACTTGATGGATATTCAAGCGATTATCGTTATCAAAATAACCATTTTTCAATTTTTGTCCTTGATGTGAACTCTGGACTATACATCTATACGCAGAAACGACCTCCCCTCATTCACTTTAAGTTTCTGTCAGCTTTCCTGCTTGCGACCAATCTTCCTGCATGTTTCATCAGTGCACGAGAAATGGGAGCAGAACGAGGCCATTCGGCGTATCGAGTCTACTCCGCCATTCAATCATGGCCTATCTAACTATCCCTTCTCAACCCTCATCCTGCCTTCCCCCCGATTCGCTTTGATGCCAAGGACTTTATCTCTGGAAATGTTGAGAACTGTAGTTCGCAATCTGTATCCTCCCTTTCCCTCTATTATTGTACTAGTTTGACTCGACTGCATTTATGTATAGTATAAGGATGACACAGAGGCGCAGCGGGAGAGTAGCTACCTCACAGCGCCAGAGACCCGGGCGTCACTCTGACTACGGGTGCTGTCTGCACAGAGTTTGTACATTCTTTGTAGGTTTTTTCCTGGGATGTCATACGCTGAGAGAATGGAGTGGCTGGGCTTGTACACCCTGGAGTTTAGAAGGATGAGAGGGGATCTCATTGAAACATATACTCCCCCAACATGTTCCCGATGTTGGGGGAGTCCAGAACCAGGGGCCACAGTTTAAGAATAAGGGGCAAACCATTTAGAACGGAGACGAAGAAACACTTTTTCTCACAGAGAGTTGTGAGTCCGTGGGATTCTCTGCCTCAGAGGGCGGTGGAGGCCGGTTCTCTGGATACTTTCAAGAGAGAGCTAGATAGGGCTCTTAAAGATAGCGGAGTCAGGAGATATGGGGAGAAGACAGGAATGGGGTACTGGTTGTGGATGATCAGCCATGATCACATTGAATGGCGGTGCTGGCTCGAAGGGCCGAATGGCCTACTCCTGTACCTATTGTCTATTCTCCCTGTAACTGCGTGGGTTTTCTCCGGGTGCTCTGGTTTCTTCCCACATTCCAAAAATGTGCAGATTTGTAGGTTTAATTGCTTTGGTAAATTGCCCCAAATGTGTAGGTTAGAACTAGTGTACGAGTGATTGTTGGTCAGCAGTGACTCGATGGGCTGAAGGGCCTGTTTTCACACCGTATCGCTCAACTAAACTAACTATCCGATCTGTCTTGACAGCATGCAAAACAAAGCTTTTTCATTTTCAATAAACCAAAATGTAAGAGGAAGAGAAATTAAAGATTGAGACATAATCACTGGAGAACGGTTAAGAAACTGGGGGAGGTTGAGTATGTGAAAGTATTGAATGTGGAAGATTTTGAAATCTCAGATGGACAACTAAAATAGTCGTTTCCTGTAATTATAGTTCCCCAGGCAAAAACATCAAGGTTAACAGGAATTATACTCCCAGAGCCAAGAACGCAACAAAAAGTGGTTGGTTAAGACTTGCTGGGCAAGGCAATCATCTTCCGCTGCATTACCCAGAGGGCAAGATTAAGGCTGCTTTGTTTTCAACATTTCTCCCCTTTTAATATTAAGACAGAAGGGAAGGGCTTTTTTTGTTGCCATGTTAAACATCTCGGCAGGAGAGCCAAACGGATTAACAGCAAGACATTCTCCAAGACAAGTACTCGGTCCAAGGGAGGGTTGCAACACCAGTACCTTGAGCAACTAACAGAAGCATCAGGTCAGTATAAATGCACAATAAATGGAAATAAGATGTGGACTGTAATGGATCACGGTGGAAGGTGACAAAATGGATAAGGAATGCTTCCTAATCCTGTAATAACTTGTTCAGCTGCAACCAAAAAATGCAGCCAATTGAATATTAAACCTGCAAACATTATCAGATAAGGGAACCCAATCCAATCTTCATTGGATTAAGAGACACCAGCTCGCCTCTTGTTTACGGTGAAGGAGGAAGTTTAGATTCCTGGCAGAGATTCTAGGGGAGGGTTCAGTTCCAACGTCTTCCCCTTCCTCCCTCCGCCCTCATCGCAGGCCGGCGACTCACATCAGGAAACCCAAGGCCAGCCGCCAAGGAACATGCTGCTTCCAACTGGTCGTCATAATTACGCCAGACAGCAGATCAATACTTGGATGGGCAGAGCCAGACTCTCGCTGCGAGCTGAGGATTGCAAACATTCCCAGATTAGTTTGACCCAGATTGAAAGACAAGGACTCTGGTCAAGAATCTGGGATGAACAAATATCTGCTCAGTTCACTGTCATCGCTACTGCTGCCATTTCAAATAGGGTAAATTAAACCTTGAATGAAATCCTACTGCTGCACAGAGGGACATGAACTCATTGATTTGTTCAGCCCTCACTTCCAGTAACATGAACACCACATTATATATTCTCCTGTGATCACGTGGCTTTCCCCCCACAACCCAAAGACAGACGGGCTAATCAGCCAATCTAAATTTACATCAGCACGGTGGCATAGCGGTAGAGCTGTGGCCTTACAAAGACACGGGTTCGAATCTGACCACGGGTGCTGTCTGTACGGAGTTTGCACGTTCTCCCCGTGACCGCATGTGTTTTCTCCGGGAGCTCCGTTTCCCCCCCACACACTCCAAAAACGTACAGCTTTGTATATTAATTGATTTGATTTGATTTAATTTATTGTCATTATCTTCAATGAAGAGACAACAAAATTATATTTCCCTTATAGTCATAAAAATTTTAAACACAGAAGTCCGCAAGACAAACATCCCCACAGCAGCACCAAAGTTCCCCACTGTGAGGGAAGGAGTCAACATCCTCGCCGATGTTCCCCAATGTTCACCCGTGGTCGGAGCCCCCCGAGCACCCCATAGTCGCCGCTGTGGGCTGCCCGACGTTCAGGCCCTCTCGCCGGCCACCTTCCACCGGAGTCCGTGGCTCCCGATGTCCACAGGCCGCGCTGGGCAGAGATTCGCGCTGGCGACCCCCGGCAAAGGGTCCCAGGACTCCACGATGTTAAAGTCAGCGCTGCCCGTGTCGGGAACTCCACACCCACAGGCTTCAGTAAATTGTCCCTAGCGTGTGGGATTAAACTAGTGTACAGGGTGATCGCTGGTCAACGCGGACTCAGTGGACTGAAGGCCTATGTCCACACTGTATCTCTAAACTAAAGTCAATTGCCCATTCCATGTAAATCTTTGATAGAATCGGGGAGGGGGAGTGATGAGAATATAGGTTTTGGTCAGATTAGTGGACAAATGGGAATTTGTTGGTCAACAGACTGGATGGGCATAAAGCCTGTTATCTTTAGACCATTTTGAGATCATAACGCAGACTGCAAAGCTCCAGAGAATTAGATGAAAGATTCCGGTCTCAAAGCTTTTACAACCAAGTATTATCGAAATGGAAAAGAATTGAAATCAACAATACACTGTAGACTTTGATGTGTTGCTACCACATTTCAATTGCCACAACAAAACTCATTTCACACACCAATGGGAACAATGAAACTAAGCTGGCTCATTAGCAGAGTTCCAATGCGCCTCTTAAACCTCCCGAGAGAGATGGTTGTCGAGAGCGACAGCTTTAAGGAGCCTTATTACCATGCACAATGATCTTACAAATAAATCTTTATGCATCAAGCCAGATGGAGTCGAGCAACACTGTCATTTAACAAAAAACACAACATGAAGTGAATTAAAGAAGTCAGATTTTTATGAGTATTTAAATAAGTATCCAACCCAAAATTAGTATATCTAGTTACTTAACATAGAACATAAAACGTAGTAGGTGTTTGTTTGGAACACCTCAACGATGGTTCCAACAACAGCAATGATTTGGTTAGAACCCTCTCCTCATTATGGCACGGAGGCACAGCGGTAGAGTTGCTGCCTCACAGCGCCAGAGGCCCGGGTTCGATCCTGACCACAGGTGCTGCCTGTACGGAGGTTGAACGTTCTCCCTGAAACCGCGTGGGTTTACTCCGGGTGCTCCGGTTTCCGCCCACACTCTGCAGGTTCGTAGGTTAATTAGCTTCAGTAAAAATGGTAAATTGTCCCGAGTGCGTGTAGGATAGCGTTAATGTACGGGGATCGCTGCACAGCACAGGTACAGGCCCACAATGTTTGTACTGATGGCAAATTGACTCTGTGTGTGATCCATATTCCTCCATCCTCTATCTGCCCACGTGCCCAAATAAAAGCTTCTGAAACATCACTCGTATCTGCTGTCACCACCAGGTCCAAACACTAATAAGAAGCAGAATTAGGCCCATCACGTCTACCCCACCATTCCACCATGGCCTATGTATTTATCCCACTCAACCCCATTCTCCTGCTTTCTCACCGTGACCTTAGCCTGCTTTTGGCCCACATCGCTGGAAACTTTTCTTATCCATGTACCTGTCCAAATGTGTTTTATATGTTATTATACCTACCTCTCCTTCCCCTGACAGCTTGCTTCATAAACCCACCACACTGAGCGTGAAAACGTTGCCTAGGGTTCCTATTCATTCTCCCCTCTCACCTTAAGCCTATGTCTGATTCACCAACCTTGGGGGGACAAAGACTCTGCAATCACTATCTATTTTCCTCTCATGATTTTATACACCTCTAAGGGGGTGGAGATTGCAACCTTCACGTGGTCCGCCCTGTTTCGACTAATGCAATCAACCCGGCGTGCACAATCAAATAAGATCAAATAGAACAAGTTGTCCCACAACTTTAGGCTGTGAGCGCCACACGCAAGAAGGAGAAGAGACCTCGAAGCTTCAATTTCTGAGCAAGTGGACTTCAATTTTAAATGTTTCCGGATTCTTACTTCTTACTTCTCCAGAGAGTTACCTTCTCTGTACACTCATCAAGTTTGTTGTCATCCTGAATTAGTGGGCAGATGGGAATTTGTTGGTGTACAGACTCGACCTTCAGTTACCAGCAGCGAAGCAGAATGAAGGCAGAGCACTTGTTTGCCCAAGGACGTGAGACCTGCCTTAATAACCCAGGACTTCTCATCTGTTAGGAAAAGATTAACTTCCCTGAAAATAAACAGATGAAAAGCCAAACTAATGTGTTTAAATTATGTACTAATGTTTAAATAACAAACTGAAGGAACAGCAACTTGGGCGGCACAGGGGTAGAGCTGCTGCCTCACAGCGCTGAAGACCCGGGTTCGATCCTGACTACGGGTGCTGTCTGTACGGAGTTTGTACGTTCTCCCCGTGACCACGTGCGTTTGCTCTGGTTTCCTCCCTCACTCCAAAGACGTGCAGGTTTGTAGGTTACTTCGCTTGGTAAAGTTGTAAATTGTCCCTTGTGTGTGTCGGATAGTGTTAGTGTGCGGGATCGGTGCGGACTCGCTGGGCCGAAGGGCCTGTTTCAACGCTGTATCTCTAAACTAAGCTAAAAGGAAGGCTGGAGGACACGTCTTTCTCACTCCTCCTCCTGGTACAGAATCTGCAGCGTCTGTGGAGGGAATGTATAGGTGACATTTTGCCTCGTTCCGACCTGAAACGCTGCCATGCATTCCCCCCACAGTACTGCCTGGCCCGCTGAGGTCCTCCAGCACTTTGTTTTTTGCTCAAGATTCCAGCACCTGCAGTTCCTTGTGTCTCTACAACAACGGAGCAGCCAATTTGAAGAGAACAAGGTCACACAAACAACAAACGCAACGATCAACCAGACACTGTGGTTTGCTTATTGAGCTTTGGGTTAGAGATTATCAGGTAAGATTTCATCAGATGATTTGAGATACATCAGAGGCAACTTAGACAGCAGGGAAGGCTGAAGATTGCAGAGGACACCACAACACTGATGAACCAAGGTTAACTTGGAAATATTCACTTACAGTAGATAAACTAAATATATACAAGAAAGACACCAAGTACTCGAGTAAGCAGCGAGTCAGGCAGCATCCGTGGAGGACTAGGATTGAGGATGTTTCGGGTCGATACCCTCCAACTCTTCAACGTCACCTATCCTTGTTCTCCACAGATGCTGCCTGACCCGCTGACTTACTCCAGCCCTTTTTGCCCTTTTTTCCCCCCATAAACCAGCAGTTCTTTGTGTCTAACTACATATATACGCAGCAGCTCAAAACGAAAGGACATTTACGTGTCAGACTTTCTCCCCTCTCCTCCACTCTGCCCTCAGCCAGATTAGTGATGACAGGGGCACAGATGGAGGGTCGGTGGGGCAAATCCCTCTGGGTTTGGTTACAGAGACAGTGTTGCTTCAGGTTGCATTCATGCAACAGAGGTGTAATTATGGGCTTTCGTTTTTTTTGTCAGGCTAGAGTTTGTAAGTAATTAGCTTGCCGAGTGATTTCTTTGTGGCTTCAACAGAAAGTAGAGGTTCAGCAACGGGCATCCGTTAACCATTGTGCATCACACAAAGGGGACTTTCCAGCACTGAGTCACGGAGCACGAAAACAGGCCCATCCACCCACTTAGTTCATGCTGAACAGTTTCATTCTCCATATGTCTCCATTAAATTCTCCTAGATTTACCTCTCAACTCGAGGCAATTTGCAGAAGATAACTTAACTCTCAACTTGCACATCTTTGGGATGTGGGAGTAGACCAGTGGGGTTCAGAAGTTGTAGCAGCAGAATTAGGCCATTCAGCCCATCAACTGAAAGGTTTGGATGGAGGTGATGCGGAGAGGATGTTTCCACTAGTGGGAGAATCTGGGACCAGAGGTCACTTACCATTGAGGGAGTGCAGCGTAGGTTTACAAGGTTAATTCCCGGGATGGCGGGACTGTCATATGCTGAGAGAATGGAGTGGCTGGAGTTTAGAAGGATGAGAGGCGGTCTCATTGAAACATATAAGATTGTTAAAGGCTTGGACATGCTAGAGGCAGGAAACATGTTCCCGATGCTGGGGAGTCCAGAACAAGGGGCCACAGTTTAAGAATAAGGAGTAAGCCATTTAGAACGGAGACGAGGAAACACGTTTTCTCACAGAGAGTGGTGAGTCTGGGGAATTCTCTGCCTCAGAGGGCGGTGGAGGCAGGTTCTCTGGATGCTTTCAAGAGAGAGCTAGATAGGGCTCTTAAAAATAGCGGAGTCAGGGGATATGGGGAGAAGGCAGGAACGGGGTACTGATTGGGGATGATCAGCCATGATCACATTGAATGGCGGTGCTGGCTCGAAGGGCCGAATGGCCTACTCCTGCACCTATTATCTATTGTCACAGCCTCATTCCTGTAGGATGCAGATGAGAAATACTTTATTTAGTCAGAGGGTGGTGAATCTGTGGAATTCATTGCCACACAAGGCTGTGGAGGTTGACAATAGATCAGGAAGTACGGGTGTCAGCCGAGAAGGCAGGAGAATGCCAGATTGAATGGTGGAGTAGACTCGATGGGCCGAAGGCCTAATTCTACTAGCACATAAACATAAGGTAATCAAGAATCTGGTTGCAGATTTATGGAATTCTCTGCCACAGAAGGCAGTGGAGGCCAATTCACTGGATGTTTTCAAGAGAGATTTAGTTCTTGGGGCTAATGGAATCACGGGATATGGGGAGAAAGCAGGAATGGGGTACTGATTCTGGAAGATCAGCCATGGTCATATTGAATGGCGGTGCTGGCTCGAAGGGCCGAATGGCCTACTCCTGCACTTATTTTCCATCAATCCTAGTACATATGATCAATCAAAAGTACCTAGGGGACACACACACTGTTACCAAGGGAACATGGAAACTCCGCACAAACAGCAATCCAAACCTGGGTTGCTGGAGCTATGAGGTAGAAGCTTGCTCCCTTAATGAAGTTGATAAACTAGATAATGGAGTTATCCATTATCAGTTTGAGTTCAGTTTATTTCAGTTTAGATTATTGTCATGCGGGCCGAGGTACAGTGAAAAGCTTTTTGTTGCGTGCTAACCAGTCTGCGGAAACTCTACATGATTACAGCCATGCCGTCCAAAGGGGATAATATGAATAATATTTAGTGCAAGGTAAAGCTAGTAAAGTCCGACCAAAGTCCGAGGGTCTCCAATCAGGGAGATAGTAGTTCAGGACTGCTCTCTGGTTGCTGGTAGGATGGTTCGGTTGCCTGGTAGCAGCTAGAAACTACAAGTTTTATGAAACGTCTCCTAAATACACAGTTGCAGCCCGCGCTGGGCATTGTGTGGGTACTGAAATGATGTGCGGAGCATGGTCACTGGATTCCTGAGAGAATGTTTAGAATGGCACAGTGAACAACAGATAATTTAACCTCCATAGTCACACTCACACACACAGGGACACACACACACACCGGGCGCACACACACACACACACGCGCACACACACACACACACGCACACAAACGCACACACACACACACACACACACGCACACACACACGCACACACACACGCACAGGGACACATGCACGCACAGGGACACACACACACACACGCACACACACGACACATGCACACAACACGCACAGCACGCACACACACACACACACAGCACACACACATGCACTGCACACACACGCACACGCACACACACACACACACACACGCACACACACACACACACGCACAGGGACACATGCACACAAACGGCACACACGGCACACACACACACCTGCACACACACACACGCACACACAGCACACACACACGCACAGGGACACATGCACACACACGCACAGGGACACACACACACGCACACACATGCACATGCACACACACGCACACACACGCACACCACACACACACGCACATACACTAGTTCACAGGGTCACGCACGCGCACACACACGCACACCACACGCACAGCACAGCACGCACAGGTCACACACTCGCTGCACAGCACATTCACACACAACACGATCGTTTTGCACACAACACGCACGCAGGACATGCACTGCACTCGGCAAATGTACACGACAAACAAAGCTGGAGTAACTCAGCGGGCCAGGCAGCACAATTGTCTGAGGAAGTAACTGCTGCCCAAAAAAAGCTCGAGTAAACTCAGCGGGCCAGCAGCAAATCTTCCTGATTTTGTGTTTAAAAGGAGCAAATGTTTAACAAACAAAATACAGGAATCGGCAGCAGCTCAGCACTGCTCTTTAGTTTAGTTTTAGAGATACGGTGCAGAAACAGGCCCTTCGGCCCATCGAGTCCCTGCCGACCAACGATCCCCGCGCACTAACTATCCCACACACACCAAGTACAATCTCCTCATATCTCCTCTACACTCTGGCCGTAATCTTATGCCCACCTGTCATTGGCACATCCACCATGTGAGGAAGATCTTTACTATCTACCATCATTATTATAAATACCATTATCAGGTGACCATTCAGCCCCTCCACTCCAAGTAAAACTATCCCAGTCTATCCAGCCTCGCCTTATAGCTGTAACTCTAATCCAGAAAATGTCCTGGTGAACCTGTTCTGTACCTCCTAACGGAATGAGACGGGGCAGATGATGGATGAGTTCAGAGTGGATGTTGGGGAATACAGTGAGGTGTCTCTGTAGTAACGTTACAGAGCACCATCGGAAGCATATGGGTTGCATCACAGCTTGGTTTGGGGACAGCTCTGCCCAAGACCACATGGAACCACAGAGTTATGGATGTAGCCCAGTCCATCGCTCAGACTCCCCACCATCCGCACTTCACGCCGGCTCGGAAAAGCAGCCAACGCAAAGAAGGGTTTCAGCCCAAAACGTTGCCTATTTCCTTCGCTCCATAGATGCTGCTGCACCCGCTGAGTTTCTCCAGCACTTTGGTCTGCCTGTAATCAAAGACTTGACCCACCGCAGTCATTCCTGGTCACCGCGCCAGAGACCCGGGTTCGATCCTGACCACGGATGTTGTCTGTGCGGAGTCTGGGCCCGGCGACTGTGTGGGTTTTCTCTGGGAGCCCCAGTTTCCTGCCGCACTCCAAGGATGCACTGCTCTGTAGGTTAATTGGCTTTGTTAAAATTGTAAATTGTCCCTTGTGTGTAGAAGGATGCTGGTGTACGGGGTGATCGCTGGTTGGTGCGGACTCAGTGGCCAAAGAGCTGTCGTGTTTAAGAAGGAACTGCAGATGCTGGAAAAATCAAAGGTAGACAAAAATGCTGGAGAGAAACAGCGGGTGAGGCAGCATCTATGGAGCGAAGGAATCGGTCAGACTTCAGACTGACCCTCTAAAGTCTAAAGAATTTCCGTACAGGCTACTTACATTGCTGGAATTTACCATTCACAGGAATATAACAGCAAATATCACTCAGATTGTCTGTCCTGTTAATCTAGGTGTAGAATGAAACACGTCACGGGTAAACACATAGACAACACCAATATGGTGAGGTGCGGGTGATTAAGATGATAATATTAGCTGTCAGAGTGGAAAGTATTCTGCTTTCCCAACTGTACACAGCCCAGGCAAATCGGCAAGCCCGACAAGAGAGTGAGGAACGTTAATCAGAAGCCGCTCGGCACTGTCGGATAAACAAAGGGTCAGCGATGCGTGTGGAATGTGGAACAACAGTGGGACAAAGGCAACAGCTGCCACAGACAAGGCGGAACATGAGCACAAACCCATCCCTTCCCACAGTCTGGCTCGCCGTCTGGGCCAGAGAAGGTGTGACAGGCAGTAAACCACCTCAACAGTAGCCAGTCCAGACCCACACTGCAACTCCTGACCTCACTTCAGTTTGTCATGTGTACCGAGGTACCGTGAACAGCTTATGTTGCCGACACAGGGCAGAGAAACTGCTGCACCCTCCGCCCTTTGTGGAAAGGTTCTTCCAGTCCAACACCTTAGACCACAACACCATGGGGCATGTGCCAGCACCAATGGATGGGTGACGTTTCACAGAGTGCTGGAGTAACTCAGCGGGTCAGGCAGCATCTGTGGAGAACATGGATAGGTGATAGTTTCAGTCAAGATACTTCAGAGAAGAAAACTAGATGGCCTGGTCGAGAGTGTGTGTGGGGGAAGCCCAGTGGTGGGAAATACCTGAAATTGGAGAACACCTTTCATACCATTTGTTCTAGTGGAATATGAGACATTGTTCTTCCAGTTTGCATTTGGCCTCTCCACATAATGGAGGGGCTGGGGAAAGAGTGTGAAGGAGAGTTGAAATGACGTGTACCTGGATGCATGTGGCGAATCTCTACCTGCATCTCCTACAACCTGGGCCACTACATTCATTGGCCACAATACATCCTCCTCTACATTGGAGCATAGACCAGGCGAGTGCCTCACGGGCCACCTGTGCCCTGTACTCAAGGACCATCTCAAGCTTCCAGTGGCACACCACACAAAGTGGCTATTCTGGCCAGGCTCTGCAGATGTTTTGGGTCGGGACCTATGGCAGCGTTTCATTATCGTTGAGGGGCGGTCATGGTAAAGGGGGCAGATACATCTCAGGAGAGGCTACAGATTGCTGGTGGATTGGGAGCGAATGATCTGGTGTATTTACTGAACTTTTGTCACATTCAGGAGATAATAAACACCACCGGTGGTCTCCCATGGGCATTTGGAGTGTCAGCCAGAGCGCATCAAGGGCAGAATCCTGGAGGCCACACACTGCGGAGGACGCATACACGAAAAGAAATGGATTGGGATTCTACCCGCATGAGTGGGAACCTCTGGCTGCTGCAGATGCAGATATGGCAGCGTTTCATTAACGCTGAGGGGCTGCTGTAATAAACACCGGCATGGCCAGATTGGTGCAGACCAGAATTGGTAGAACTCTAAAACCAATAGGGTGTAGGAAGGAACTGCAGATGCTGGTTTACACCTAAAATACACACACAATGCTGGAGTCACTCAGCGGGTCAGGCAGCATCGCTGGATTTCTATATTCTTATATTCGGCACTCTGTATCTTCTCCTTTGCTCTACCTATTTTACTTGAGTTTGGTCTGATAGGTCACGGGCGGACACGGTGGCGCAGGGGTAGAGTTGCTGCCTTACAGCGAATGCAGCGCCGGAGACCCGGGTTCGATCCCGACTACGGGCGCTGCCTGTACGGAGTTTGCACGTTCTCCCCGTGACCTGCGTGGGGTTTCTCCAATATCTTCGGCTTCCTCCCACACTCCAAAGACACGCAGGTTTGTAGGTTAATTGGCTTGATAAAAATGTTAAATTGTCCAAGTTGGCGATATGCAGAGTCCTGCTCTGCCCACTACACAATTCAGGAGGTTCAGAACATTTGCGTTTTTGTGTTGTAATACCTGATCTGATTGGACAGCATGCAACAGAAAGCTTTCACTGTAGCTGGTGCACACTGCCTGAACTGGAGATGTCTCAACCCACTGCGAACCGGGGTCGGGCAGTCAATGGTGGGGCTACATGGAGGGTACAACAACCTGTGACAGCCAGACACAGACAATGTAACGCCCACTGCAATGCCCGTTGCTGGATAATCCACGCACTACTGCAGACCTCACCCCAATAGCACAACGATGTGTGGAGCAGTGGCGAGCCACTATATAACACAGGGACAAGGAAGAAGAAGACTGTAGATGAAGTGAATGGGTGCGGTCTCCATTGCGATGTAACTGCACCCTTCACCTCTGCCTCCCGACGTTAATGAAACACTCCCATTGTCCTTCCAGATCTGGAGCTGGGAATAGCTGGAGGTTCCCAATCCCATCACACATTGTGATGAGGGCAGAGCCCATGGAAATAAACCTAACCTTAAACCTGCAGCATCTGCACTGGACCACTCGAGTTAGACAACTGCACACTTACTTTTCATGAAGGGTGATACTTTTTATATCCAAAGAACTTGTTTTTTCAGCATTTGAGCATTATCATAATTTGCTCCTATGGCAGTTGACTGAGAACAAACAGAATCTTGCTTCCATTGTTACATAAACTGAGCTCAGACGGCAACTGTATAAAATAATAAGACAATCACAATAGACAATAGGTGCAGGAGTAGGCCATTCGGCCCTTCGAGCCAGCACCGCCAGTCACTGTGATCATGGCTGATCATCCCCAATCAGTAGCTCACAAAACGCCTTGGACACCTCCAGCACCTGTTTTACTCCCAAAAAGAGCCCTGTGTTGTCTCTGTATAATCCTTCCAATGCACTGCAAGGATAAGCAAGCCAACACCAGGGTCTTTTTCCAACCCTACATACAGAGGAGTTGGCACCTTACAAACTGTTCACCAAAGATAGACACAAGCTGGAGTAACTCAGCGGGACAGGCAGCATATCTGGAGAACAGGAATGGGTGATGTTCTGGGCCGAGACCCTTCTTCAGACTCTGAAGTCTAAAGAAGGGACATGACCCGAAACGTCACCCATTCCGTCTCTCCAGGGATGCTGCCTGTCCTGCCGAGTTAATCCAGCTTTTTGTGTCTATCTTCGATATAAACCAGCATCTGCAGTTCCTTCCTAAACTATTCACTGACCTGGCCCATCAGCTAATAAAGTCAGTCAACGGACCCACCCATCAGCCTACAACTGAGAGGTCATGTCAGAAAGAGGAAGAGAAAAAGTTTTCAAATTTATCTCGGAGGCTTAAAAATCACGGTCCTGAAATGGAGATGAAAGCGATGACAAAAATATCAATCTTTTTTCTTTAAACCGCCCATTGCCAAAGGACATGACAAATGTATTTTCAACCCCAGCAGCTCTTTTCAAATGTTAAGCGAGAAATGTGGGAACGCAGTCATGAATATATCAGGGCGAGCGTGAAACCCACATGGAAAACTGACACCTATGAATTAGCTTTGACACAAAGGGTCCATCAGTCCAGTAAGCAGCTAATGGATTATACCAGACCTGTTCGCTCAGTACTGAGCGGAGAAAAGAACACTCGTGACTTTTTTTCTCCACCCCTCCCCCACTCCTGGTCGAGGATTCGGCAACTACGGAATTGGTAAAGTACAGCACTACACGACAAACAAACCAGGGAGCAGAAAGAAAATATAGTGGGCGGAGGGAGGAAATAGAGACTGCTTGGCAAACGCCAATTAGAGGGCTGATTGTTTCCACGCTGTTGAACAGGAGGGACTTTTGACAAGGCAAATCATTTTATGGTGTTCAAAGACAGTACTTGCAAGCTGGGAGAGAATATTGCAGTAATTAGGAAACCTAGACAGCCCCAAAATCGTTTTGTTTAATTTGGTTTAGAGATACAGCGCAGAAACAGGCCCTTCGGCCCACCGAGTCGGCGCCGACCTGCGATCCCCGCGCGCGAACATTATTCTGCAAACACTATGGAAAATGTTACATTTGTACCAAGCAAATCAACCTACATGTCTTTGGAGTTTGGGAGGAAACCAGAGATCTCGGAGCAGGCTGAAGCATTTACACAGGGCTGGCTGGAGTTGCTGTTGTTTCATTAGTTATTATTGTATAGAGATGCAGTGTGGAAACAGGCCCTTCGGCTCACGGCAACCTGCTATCACCCGAGCACTAGTTCAATCTTATACACTAGGTACAATATACCAATTAGCCAAGCACCTGCAAGTCTTTGGAGTGTGGGAGGAAACAGGGGCACCTGGAGAAAACCCCCGCAGGTCACGGGGAGAACGTACAAACTCCGTACAGACAGCACCCGCAGTCAGGATGGAACCCGGTACTCTGGTGCAGTAAGGTAGACAACTCCAGCTGTGCCACCGTGCCACCCTCCTTTGTGTAAAATAATTGTTTAGCCTTGCAAAGGAATGGCAGAGCTTGGTTCTGTGGTTGAGAAAACTAATAGAAATTCTAAACACATGTGCAGCCAGGACATCTAGAGGAGGAGGAACAATTGCATTGAACGTTCCCAAAAACAGGAGAAAAATTAGACCATTCGGCCCACCCCACCATTCAATCATGGCTGATCTATCTCTCCCTCTCTACCCCATTCTCCTGCCTTCTCCCCATAACCCCTGACACCCGCACTAATCAAGAATCTATCTATCTCTGCCTTAAAAATATCAATTGACTTGGCCTCCACAGCCGTCTGTGGCAATGAATTCCACAGATTCACCACCCTCTGACTAAAGAAATTTCTCCTCGTCTCCTTCCAAAAGGAAGTCCTTTAATTCTGAGGCTGTGCCCTCTGGTCCTAGACTCTCCCGCTAGTAGAAACATCCTCTCCACATCCACTCTATCCAAGCCTTTCACTATTCGCGAGGTGTAAACAGGATCCTCCTGGGGTCGATCATTGTACAGAGCGCAGCTGCTGGATGCCCAAGGGGATATAACGACAGAAACCGTGCCAGACTATCTTTTGCGACCTGTTCATGACTGCTATCGGCAAAACGATTGTACCGCTAGCTCTGATCTGGTGACTTCAGTCAGGAAGCTGGTTACCGGAGAAATGTGGCTGAAGTAACGACTGAGTCACTTCATGGTTTTGGGCCAAAGGCACGTCCGCTTCATCGAGCTTCGTCATCGAGTCATAGAGACATCCAGCGTGAAGACAGGCCCTTCGGCCCAACTTGCCCATGCCGACCAACAATCAGTCTGAAGAAGGGACTCAACCTGACCCGCCGCCCTTTCATTCTCTCCAGAGATGCTGCCAGTCCCGCTGAGTTACTCCAGCATGCCTACCTCTAATATCCAAGAGACACTTGGCCAGGTACATGGGTAGGAACTGTGTACAATGGGACAATGGGACCAGCCCGGGCGTGCTATGGAACAAAATCGAGCTACGACACACATCAACCATGGTCTAACTGCCAGACGACATTCGCTGGTGGGGCAGGAGACCTCCTCCTGATTCTAACTTCTCTACATTGAGGAAGGTACTGGTTACAGCACCTGTCACTGAGAAATCTCCAGGGCAAGCTCTGGAACGGCTGGGAGAGTAATATTCTCAAACGTCCCTGTGTAATCCAAGGTTCTGAACTCTGCGGAGGAGCGGAGCAGAGGGACTAAGTTGGCACGCGAGCTATGTTGTAATATAGGACTGGAGGGCATCAAAGTACTGGGCAGTGGGACACGCCAGGCAAGTGGACCTCCCCACGTTTCCATATCTGATCCATCAACAAGAGATGACACCAAGGTCCCCTGCCTAATGGAAGGAGGGTGAAAGGGAACAGCAGAGGGCACGGACAAATCTCTTTGAAGGCAAATCATGGATGTGTCAGCAGGCATTCATTGCCACCTAACACCATTAGCGCACATGCCCCCTCCAAATACAGCACGCGCCAACCTTCCCCCTCCCTCCCTCCCATCCACCTCTCAAAATAATAATTCCTGTATTCAATGTACGCATTATTGTGAAACAGACACCAGGTGCAGGAGAAGGCCATTCGGCCCTAGGACCCAGCACCGCCATTCAATATGATCATAGCTTGTCACCCAAAATCAGTACCCCGTTCCTGCTTTCTCCCCATATCCCTCGATTCCCTTAGCCCCAAGAACTATATCTAAATCTCTCTTCAATACGCCTGAACTGCAAACTTGTAAATCAGACTTCTGTACCGTCCTTACATAAGCTTGGAGATGTTCCAAGTCCTGGTGTTCCAACTCTCCTCATCGTGTACAATGGACGTTTTTCTTTGGAACCGTTGGCGCTCCAGCGCTGAGGAACTATATTCTGCGCTGTTTTCCCTCTTTTGCTCTGCCTAGTGTGTGTGTCTGGCGGGATTGTACACATGCATGGCATTAGCGGATTTGATGGGGGAGCATGCAAGATAAAGTGGCTCACTGTACTTCAATACCCGCGACAATAATGAACCCAGCCCTGTACAAGACAATTTATGGCATTTCATGCACGTTGTAGAAACACAGGGTCAGGATTAGTTTTAATTTTAGTTTAGAGACACAGCGTGGAAACAGGCCCTACGGCCCACCGAGTCCATGCCGGCCCCCGTACACCAATCTTACTACAAACACTAGAGACAATTTTTACACATACACCGAACCAATTAACCTATAAACCTGTACGTCTTTGGAGTGTGGGAGGAAACCCAATATCTCGGAGAAAACCCACGCAGGTCACGGGGAGAACGTTCAAACTCTGTACAGACAGCACCCGTAGTCAGGATCGAACCCGGGTCGCTGACGCTATAAGACAGCAACTCTACCGCTGCGCCACGCCTTACATTCACCAACACAAATGCCGGGCTGATCCTGAACCAGCTGATAACTGAACTGACTTCAAATCCGATCCTAATCTGATCACCACACCGGCTGTTCACGGACCTACACAAGAGACACCTTTATCTGACGTGCCGAGTGTGATTTCAAATGCAGGATAACTGCATTCAACAGAGCTGTATTCTATTACAGCTGAGAATACATCTGTAATGAAACCTTGCGCATCTCTCCACCGTGAAATCCATGTTTATGCAATGAACAAGGAGATAACCATCAGAATTACATTGCCATGAGTGGAGCGTCACACTCTGTGATAACATTCTGCTGGCTGACTGGCACTGTGTATCGCTCGCATTGCTCCCGCTGTGTTTTCCCACTCAGCTTCAGTGCGAGCATGGAAACAGGCAGCTGCAGCAGGGACCTTGTGAATCAGCAGCAGGGACTGATCTGTGGCCCCGCTTGCATGCTGACCGCTCCGTGCCTACTGTACTGACCAGGGTGCTTGTGACGTCTAGAATAGCACTTGGCAAGTGAGGAAAGGTCAAAAGATGAAGCGTTTGGAAGGGGAAACGATAGAAAGAAACATAGACAATAGGTGCAGGAGTAGGCCCGTCGGCCCTTCCAGCCAGCACCGCCATTCAATATAATCATGGCTGATCATCCAACTCAGTACCCCGTTCCTGCTTTCTACCCATATCACTTGATCCCTTCAGCCCCAAGAGCTCAATCTAACTCTCTCTTGAAAACATCCAGTGGATCGGCCTCCACTGCCTTCTGTGGCAGAGAATTCCACAGATGCACAACTCTCTGGGTGAAGAGGTTTTTCCTCATCTCAGTCCTAAATGGCCTACCCCTTATTCTTAAATTGTGACCCCTATTCTGGACTCCCACAACATCAGGGATATTTTTCCTGCATTTAGCCTGTCCAATCCATTACCAATTTTACATTTTGTTATAAGGACCCCTCTCATCCTTCTAAATTCCAGTGAATACAAGCCCAGTCGACCCATTCTTTATTCATATGTCAGTCCCGTCATCCCGGGAATTAACTTGGTGAAACTGCGCTGCACTTGTTATGAAGGCCAACAGGCCATTGGCTTTCTTCACTGCCTGCTGTACCTGAATGCTTACTTTCAGTGACTGATGTACAAGGACACCCAGGTCTCACTGCACCTCCCCTTTACCTAATGTGACACCATCAGGATCAGTAGTAGAGCATCTGCCTCAGAATCTCGGGATCAATCCTTGCCTACAGTGCAGGGAGGAACTGTACATGCTGGCTTACACCAAAGACAGACACAAAATGCTGGAGTAGCTCAGCGGGAGATAAGGAATGGGTGATGTTTCGGGACGAGACCCTTCTTTAGACTGAGATTCCGGAGAGAGGAAGTCTGGAGATATTGGAGGTTAGGTGTGAAAACGACAGATGACGATAAGGAAATGTAGAATGGTTCATCGTTAGTTGAGGGGATGGTGACAACGCGGCGTACAGCCTGTATTATTTAATCAGCAGGACAGTGAAACTAGTCGGAGAACTAGGGTGGGTGTGATAGCCTCGCTGAGCTGTATGCAAACGTACTTCACCGCACTGGATGCACATGACAAGAAAGAAACCATTGAATCAGGAACTGCAGATGCTGGTTCACACCTAAAATACACACACAATGCTGGCGGGTCAGGCAGCATCGCTGGATTTCTATATTCCTATATTCGGCACTCTGTATCTTCTCCTTTGCTCCAACTATTTCACTTGAGTTTGGCCTGATAGGTCACGGGCGGTCACGGTGGCGCAGGGGTAGAGTTGCTGCCTTACAGCGAATGCAGCGCCGGAGTCCCGGGTTCGATCCCGACTACGGGCGCTGTCTGTACGGAGTTTGCACGCTCTTCCCGCGACCTGCGTGTGTTTTCTCCGAGATCTTCGGTTTCCTCCCACACTCCAAAGACGTGCAGGTTTGTAGGTTAATTGGTTTGGTAAATGTAAATTGTCGCTGGACAGACCAACGCTTAGGGTCGGGACCCTTCTACAACCATTACCACTGTCGTCCTCAGCAGCCCAGCACCAGTGGCAACGGGTGAACCCTCTGTCTGACTATCCTCAAAGAAAAACCACCCAAACATACAATGAATATTTGCATTGAGAACCTGTAGCATTATTGCAGCATGTGAACAGAAACCACCTGCATTTGGGAAGCATGGGTATTATCTTGGACCAAATCCAACACTGACCTGTCAAACTAAACACCTACCGGATGTTCGACCTGCCTGTCTGATGTGCTCATTGATAACATGGGCAAAACCCAGCAAATGTGTTCAGCGCACTCCCACAAACACCACATGGTAATGAAGGAACCGCAGATTATGGTTTACACTGAAGATATACACAAAGTGCTGGAGTAACTCAGCGGGACAGGCAGCATCTCCGGAGAACATGGATAGTTGACGTTTCAGGTGACAACCCTTGTTCAGACTGAGAGTCGGGGAGCTGGAAACTAGAGGCATGGAGAGTTACAAAAAGCATATGAATGAAAGATTTGCACTAGGTCTTGTATTGGTATTATCCATGCAAAAATATTAGCCAGAATAAGTGGGAGGAGTCCCATTTCCATTTAAATAATGCCCAGTGTTCTAATACATTCTTTGTCACGGTAGGCAATGCTTCTGTTACACGTCTCATGTTAAGGCAAACTGCAAACCCTGCACACCTACCTACCTCAGTACTGACCAGACTGTTCTTCTGTTATCTGAAGTGGGACTTGAACCCACAGCCCACTGACTCAGGCAGTACACGAGCCACGAAGCCACAGTTAATACTATGTCCACAAGTAGATAATAAACGTGCCCTCAGTTCACCGGTGAATGGGATTAACAAGTCCAGCACAACGCATGCACAACTCAGGAAGGGGTAATGGTCTGAACAAGGGTCTCGACCCGAAACATCACCTATTCCTTCTCTCCAGAAGTGCTGCCTGACCTGCTGAGTTACTCCAGCTTTTTGTGTCTATCTAAGAGTTAATGGGAGCCTGGAATCCAACCGTGGGATTGGGAAGCAGCTCGGAACTGCATGTGGCAGCCGCATTAATGTCGAACAATACTGTCGGATCTCCATTAATCAAAACGGGGCGATACAGTAGCCACCGTTTTCAACAGAGTCCAAGCCGCCATCAGCACAGCTCACTGACTGTCAGCCGTGGGTCACAAGAATGAAGCCACAAATGGCTCAGGCTACGCACCCTGACCCGCAATGCAGGGAAGGCATGATTGCATGCATGCTTGAAGTAAAAAAGATATTCCTCAATCTTATACAGCGCCACTCACCACAGGCACGGCCCGTTTGGAAGCTACTCCTGACTCGTTCCCAACTTCACGTGCGTGCCAAGTTTATTGCGTTGTCCAAGTAATTCGTTGACAGAGAGCCAAAGCTGATATTTCCCCCCCCCCCCCAAGCCGAGTAGCCGAGTTCAAGTCTCCGCTGCTGCTGCGGGCAAACCCACGAAGGGAAAGGCAAACATCCTTCTGCCCGGCTACAGACACTGCCGCTTTATAGAAACGGCTAGCAACATACTCCTGCACCACAGCTGGGGGACCAGCTCATGAAAGGAGTGTATAAACTGACACTAACGATGCACATTCCAACCCAGTGAAGTCATGCGCTGGATTAACGGAGGCAGCTTTGACCCTTGGACCTAGACAACACTGCTCTCTGCGAGCAGCTCTCATTCCCAACAATGCCGGCATCCAGTAACACTGGGCCCAGCTCCGTACTATGCTGTGCGTGGTGTTTGATGTTCAATCCCCTTCCCCAGAAGATTTCTTCAGGCAGAAAAGCTTCAACAAAAAAAAGGAAGCTAAAATAAATGCTCACCCTTTGGCAGTTTTAAATGAGATACGGACAGAATTCCCACTACCTGTCAGAGTATTACTTTTTTTCTCAGGACTGTATTTTTTTCCCGTTCACTTAGTTCTTGGACTGCAGCCAACTCAGGCTCCCATCAATAGTTATTTACAACACACTGTTACCGGGAGAGAAAACAGACCCCATCAACGGAGAGAGGCAACAGACAAGCCGAATAAAAAACAGGGGGTAACAATGCATTAACACACGTGTGTTGGTGTGCCACACATAAACCAGTTGCATTTATACACACATGTACGACGTGTGCACACGGATACACAGATTCAAACTGACCAACACACACCCATGTCTCACCAATTCTCACACCTCTCTGCCTCAGAGGGCGGTGGAGGCAGGTTCTCAGCATGCTTTCAAGAGAGAGATGGTAGGGGCTCTTAAAGATAGCGGAGGCAGGGGTATGGGGGGAAGGCATGCAGGACAAACAGGCGGTACTGATTAGGGATGATCCGCAGCCATGCTCACCATTGATGGGGTGTGGTCAAAGTGCCGAAGGCACTTCTGTTCTATTGTCTATTGTTTTTATCAAAACAGGGCATATTCTCAGCGGGGTAAACCTCGAACTCTTCACCCCCCCCCCCAACCATTACTGTTCCTCCACTTTCATTCATAGGACAAATGGAACACAGACCAGGCAACACATGCTGGAGAACTAACTCTGGGTCAGGCAGAAACAACGAGAAAAGGAATAGGTGATGTTTTGGGTTGAGGCGCTTCATCAGACTCTGAGAGAGGGTCGAGAAGGGCCTTGACCCAAATCGTCACCTATTCCTTTTCTCCAGAGATGCTGCCTGACCCGCTGAGTTTCTCCAGCATGTTGTGCCTATCTTTGGTGTAAGTCAGAATACACAGAGAACAGTACAGCACAGGAACAGGCCCTTCGGCCCACAATGTCTGTACTGAACATGATGCCAACATGATGAAGAAAAGTCACCTATTTCCTTCGCTCCGCAGATGCTGCCTCACCCGCTGAGTTTCTCCAGTATTTTTGTCTACCTTCGATGTTTCCAGCATCTGCAGTTCTTTCTTAAACATGATGCCAAGACTAATCTCCGCTGCCTGAACGTGATCCATATCCCTCCACTCCCTGCATATCCACTTGCGTGTCTAAAAGCCTCTTAAACGCCAGTGTTGTATCTGCCTCCACCACCACTCCTGGCATGTTCCAGACTCCCACCATTCACCGAGTCAAAACATTTGCCGGGCACATAACCTTTAAACTTTACCCTTCTCACCTTTACGCTGTGCCCTTTAGTCTTTGATATTTGCCCCCTTGGAAAAGAAGACTGTCTACCCTGTCTTAGTTTCTCAATGGACAATAGGTGCAGGAGGAGGCCATTTGACCCTTCGAGCCAGCGCCGCCATTCAATGTGATCATGGCTGATCATTCCCAATCAGTACCCCGTTCCTGCCTTCTCCCCATATCCTCTGTTCCTGGCAGAGAATTCCACAGACTCACAACTCACAATGTGAGAAAATGTGTTTCCTCGTCTCTGTTCTAAATGGCTTACTCCTTATTCTTAAACTGTGGCCCCTGGTTCTGGACTCCCCCAACGTCAGGAACATGTTTCCTGCCTCTAGCGTGTCCAAACCCTTAATAATAAAGATCCACCGCTCCTCCTCCCTTAATGTTTCAATAAGATCCTCTCATCCTTCTAAACTCCAGAGTGTACAAGTAATCTCATCTGCTTTTATCAGGTCTCCCTTCAACCTGTGAAGCTGTCCAAGTCTGCCAACCTCTCCTTGTAGTTCACACTTTAACAAAAGCCAAAATATTTGCCTGCAGGTGTTGCAAGTGAGGAAGGTTTCTTTGAAGGAGAGGCTTTATGCAGGGGAGAGGCGCGGGCGGGCGGGGAGGAGGGGGAAAGATGGGTGCAGGGAGAACTAGACGGCAGTCAGGTTGAGCAGCCAAGATTGAATGGAAGGGGCGGGGAGGCTGGGGAAATGGGGAGAAAGAAATGACAATGCGAAGGTAGTGGCCTCAAATTGCCAGGGACCCCAACCTTGGCTGCTGTCTATGTCGAGTTTGCAAGTTCTCCCTGTGACCGCGTGGGTTTCCTCCGGGTGCTCCGGTTTCCTCCCACATCCCATAGACGTGCAGGTTTGTAGGTTAATTGGCCCTCTGTAAATTGCCCCCAGTGTGTCAGGAGTGGACGTGAATGTGGGATAACGTAGAACTAGTGTGAACAGGTGATCAATATGGACTCGGTGGGCCGAAGGGCCTGTTTCCATGCTGTATCTCTAAACTAAACCAAACCAAAGGTGGATGGTGGGGAAAGGGGAGAGTAGATGATGGGGAGCAAGTGGAAGGGCAGTGGCAGGAGCTGAGGTTTAGGGGAAGGAGAGGTCTATGGTGATAGGGGAGTGGAAGCGTTTCACTGTACCTCGGTACACATGACCCTAAACTAAACCTAGTGGGACCTCCATGTGTTGTCCTTACCTGTAACCATACGCTTCAATTCAATATGAGAACATTCCCAGTGCACAGGCCTTGCCTTCCTCAACATGGGACAATAGCAGTGACCTGCTGACCCACTGCCTCTGGCCCTTGGTGTCCGATCACAAGGATGCTCTGTAACTAGCGGATCAAACCACTGCCCTGCAGAACTGAGTGAGTGAGTTTCACTGCCTCTTGGTAGTTCCAGTAGCACCCCCCCCCTGTAACCAACCATGAACCCTTAACCTCGTATCCCCCTTGGGCAGTCTGCACCCTAGTGGCATAAACATTAAATTCTCCAATTTCTGGTAGCCCTTGCTGTCTCCTTCCCTTCTCACCTCTCCCTCAGCCCTCGGGCTCCTCCTCTTCCTTTTTCCTTTCTTCTCCCCACCGCCCCCACCCCCCCCCACCCCCCTCATCCTACATCAGTCTGAAGAAGGGTTTTGGCCCGAAACATTACCTATTTCCTTCGCTCCAAAGATGCTGCCGCACCTGCTGAGTTTCTCCAGCACTTTTGCCTACCCTTAACCGCTGACAGCATCAGCCTCTCAAGTCTTATTTACCTCTTATTACCAACAGAGATCTAAGATCGCCTGCCTCGCTCTCAGGGAAGCAAGGAAGCAAGTTAGCAAGTTAAACCATTAGCAATGCATCAGCTAACACTTTCCATTTCACAATCCCGGACAGATCAACATTTCTCAACCTCTGGACTTCCCAAAGGATTTACGGCTGGCTAAGAGCATGTCATGAAAATATGTAATCACTTAGTTTAGAGATACAGCGCGGAAGCAGGCCCTTCGGCCCACTGAATCCGTGCCGACCCGCGATCACTAGTGCTATCCTACACACACATAGGACAATTTTTACACACATACACCGAGCCAACTAACTTACGCAGCTTGTTTAAGAAGGAACTGCAGATGCTGGAAAATCGAAGGTAGACAAAAAATGCTGGAGAATGTCAGCGGGTGAGGCAGCATCTATGGAGCAAAGGAATAGGCTGCCCCACCCGCTGAGTTTCTCCAGCATTTTTGTCTACCTTCGATTTTCCAGCATCTGCAGTTCCTTCTTAAACACTCCTGCCTCTGTTGGCCCGCCCACACCCAAGTGAACGACACCCAGGGCTTGGTCTTGCTTCTCATGGGAGGAAATTATTCACCATCCAACTCTCCAACTAAAACTGTGTGCACGTTTTCAGTCATTTTGAGTTAATCATTTGTTAACCTCACAGCTGTTGGTGTTTGGGTGTGGGGGGGGGGGGGGGGGGGGGGGGGGGAAGAACCAATATTCTTGAACCTGCAGAGAGTGTTGAACAGCCCAGTCCTTCACACACGGCTCGCTCGCACGGACCTTCACATTGCGGGGAAGGCTGGAGGTGCGCGAGAAGTGAACTGCCACATGGCCATGGGTAAGGTAGCTCAGAGAGTGGTGGGGCAGATCAGGCACATTTGCGTTGAACGGTGGGACAGTGTGGTGGGGCCGACTGGCTACTTCCTGCTCCATTTCCTTCAACGCAGTAACAAACTGCCCGCCCTTTTCCTCAAACGATGGGGCGTTCCACGGTTGGGAGCAGCGGGTTAGAGCGGCTGCTGGCCACAGTCCCTCTGGTTCATTCCCGATAACGGTGTGCTGTCTGTACAGAGTTGCACCTTTTCTCCTTCGTGACCCGCGGGGTTTTCTCCGGGTTGCTGCGGTTTTCCTCCACACACTCCATGATGTTGAGGTTTGTAGGCTTATTATCTTTGGTAAATTGTCCCTAGTGTGAAGGATAGTGCCAGTACATGCGAAGGGGGTTGCTGATCGGCACGGACTGTTTCCACTCTCTAAGGACTAAAGTCCATCTTTAATAATCTGACCACAGCCCTTTACAACCAAGCTAAAGAATGTTTTAAGATCTTGAAGGACACAAGATGAAGCGTGAAACGTGTTGCGTCTTGCG
The DNA here is from genome assembly GCA_035221665.1 of Okamejei kenojei. Classification (NCBI taxonomy): domain Eukaryota; kingdom Metazoa; phylum Chordata; class Chondrichthyes; order Rajiformes; family Rajidae; genus Okamejei; species Okamejei kenojei. The sequence continues at coordinate 28,055,430 of CM069165.1, read as the reverse complement.
TACTGCCTTTATATAATCTTATTTTCCTACTCTTGTACTTAAGTCATTGTGCCAACATATATCAAGATTTTTACTGGACTAGGCAAAAAAAAAGCATTTCACTGTGGCTGGGTCGATGTTACAATAAAGCTCCATTAAAACCTTGGCTTATGTCAGACAGAGGCATGAATTGCGGAGTTTTGGTTCTATTTTACTGGAGAGACCACTACAACTCGAGTATTTGTCTGACAGGTCTCAGTGGACAGATCCATAACTCGCAGTCACGCACCATCTATACGTTTCATTCACCATCACACTGCAGCAGATATTCTGCATTCCAAGGCAAGAACGCCAGCTTCGTAAATGTGTTAAGACACAAAATGCTGGAGTAACTCAGCGGGACAGGCAGCATCTCTGGAGAACACGTGTAGGTGAGGCGGGTACAGCAGCATCTGTGTAGGTGACGTTTCAGGTTTTGGAGCTATCTTCAGTTTTTCACAGGGTTTTGACCCTTCTTCAGTCTGACCTGAAACGTCACATACCCTCTTCCAGAGATGCTGCCTGATCCGCTGATTTACTCCAGCTATTTGTGTCTTTCCATGGTATAAACCAACATCTGCGGTTCATTTTCACTACCTTCTGTACCGGAGTAGATTTTCAACAGAAGTGCGAGTAAACTTTAGGTCAATTCAATTTACAATAAAATGACTTTACTTTGCAACCAGATGCATGAGTGATGACTCAATCAAAGCCAGATATCATCACCACCACCTGTAATACGAGGCAGGAACGCATGCCCACATCTTCTATTAGAAAAGAGCCTCAGGCAAACACAGTCACACATCCACCACCCAAATGCAACATAGACACAAAATGTTGGAGTAACTCAGCGGGACAGGCAGCATATCTGGAGAGAAGGAATGGGTGACGTTTTGGGTCGAGGCCTTTCTTCAGACTGAGAGTCCAGCATCTACTGTTCCTTTCTACACCTTCCTCTGTCCTTGCTGGTGAAGCTGAGGGAGAGGACGGGACGGGATGGGTCGGTGTGGGACGGGACGGGTCGGGATGGGGTGGGACGGGGCGGGGTGGGACGGGACGGGATGGGGTGGGACGGGACGGGTCGGGATGGGGTGGGGTCGGGATGGGGTGGGTCGGGGCAGGAGGGTCTGGGTCGGGACGGGTCGGGACGGGATGGGTCGGGTGGGGTGGGACGGGACGGTGGTGGGACGGGGCGGGGTGGTAGGGACGGGATGGGGTGGACGGGTCGGGTCGGGATGGGGTGGGACGGGGTGGGTCGTGGGGTACGGGTCTGGGGTGGGTGGGTCAGGTGGGAACAGGGACGGGTCGGGATGGGGTGGGGACGGGACGGGGGGATTGGGGTGGGATGGGTCGTGGGACGGGACGGGGGTCGGTGGACGGGGTGGGTGGGTCGGGGGGTGGGACGGGGGGTCGGGATGGGGTGGGACGGGACGGGTTGGGATGGGGTGGGACGGGACGGGGTGGGACGGGTGGGTTAGGACAGGACGGGGTGGGTTCGGGTGGGAGGGACGGGGTGGGTCGGGGTCGGGTTGGGACGGGTTCGGATGGGACGGGACGGGGTGGGTCGGGAAGGGTGGTGGGAAGGGACGGGGTGGGTCGGGGTGGACGGGGACGGGACGGGGTGGGGTTGGGGTTAGGACGGGGATGGGTCGGGAGGGTCGGGATGGGGGTTGGGACGGGACGGGTCGGGATGGGGTGGGTCGGGACGGGTTGGGATGGGATGGGACGGGACGGGGTGGGGTCGTGGTTTGGGACGGGACGGGGGGGGACGGGAAGGACGTCGGGGTGGGTCGGACGGGACGGGATGGGACGGTGTGGGACGGGGGGATGGGATGGGATGGGACGGGGTTGTGGGTCGTGGTGGGACGGGGACGGGACGGGACGGGGTGGGTCGGGTCGTTAGTGATGGGCTTGGGTAACAAATACTTGTAAGTGGGATCAGCATCTCCTCCCCTGACTCTCAGTCTGTAGAAGGGTCTCGACCCGAAACGTCACCCATTCCTTCTCTCCTGAGATGATGCCTGACCCGCTGAGTTGCTCCAGCATTTTGTTCATAAATGATAGGAGCAGAATTAGGCCATTCGGCCCATCGAGTCTTCCTGCAACCCCGAGAAAATGTACAGCATTCTGAAGTTGCTACCTAAATGCAAGCGTTCCTGAGTCAGCCGCTCCCACAAGCTCATGCTCCATTTCAAGCAGCTGGATGCTGTTTTAAAGAGGAACAATATTTAACCCCTTCTCTCCTGTCACCAATGCAGCCAAACATTTTCAGCCATAAATCTGTGTCCACCCTCCCCCCAGCGGGAACGGGAGAGGTCAGCTGAGTCTCAAGTAACCAGCGAATGACCAATTCCTTCTAAACGCAACCTCCTCTCCCTGTTTGAAGTCGCATCGGCAATGCTCTTGTCAAATCTCTGTCTGGATCAGGCACAGCAGGGTTTGCAAGCTGCCTGTGCGTGTCTTATCTCCCCCGGGGTGTGTGTATGTGGAGAGGAGCCGGCGGCGAGAGACAGGGAGAGAGGTACACGGTTGCGAGACAGGAGGATGGGGGGGGAGAGAAAGAGGGGAAGGGAGAGAAAGGGGGGGGAGAGAAAGAGGGAGGGGGAGGAGGGAAGGGAGGAAAGAGGGGGGGGGGGAAGGGAGAGGGGGTGTGGGGGGAGGGGGGGGGGGGGGGGGAAGGGGGGAGAGGGGGTGGAGAGAAAGAGGGAGGGGGGGAAGGGGGGGGGGGGAGGGGGGGGGAGAGGGGGAGAGGAGAGGGGGGGAAGGGGGGAATTGACGGGGGGGAGGGGGGAGGGGGAGAGGGGGAGGGGGAGAGGGGGAGAGGGGGGAGAGAGGGGGAGGGGGGAGAAACGGGGGGAGAGGGGGAGGGGGGGAGAGGGGGAGAGGGGGGAGAGGGGGGCGAGAGGGGGGGGAGGTGGAGGGGGGAGAGGGGGGGGGAGAGGGGGGAGGGGGGTGGAGGGGGGGGAGAGATCACCTGAACTCCGCAGTCACGGCTCCCTACAGCGACACTGCCACTCCACTCGGGCTGGTGGTGTGGGACACACAGACGTACAAGGCGGTCACAGAGCCCGCATTAGCCGGTAATCCCACCAATAATGCCACATCCTCGTTGACGGTGAAGGCTCGGAGTGTACAAGCTGCTGCTCTGTACACGTTTCCTGTTCAAGGCTGAAAGTACCTCCCTCCTGCCGGCCCCCTCCGGCAGTTAACTCTTTACCAGTGCTCTCCCTGAGCTGGTCTAAACCCCAGAGACAGAGAGAGACAGGGACAGAGAGAGAGATAGACAGACAGACAGAGAGAGAGAGATACAGAGACAGAGAGACAGAGACAGACAGAGGAGAGAGAGGACAGAGAGACAGAGAGAGAGATAGAGGACAGAGACCAGACAGAGAGAGACAGAGAGAGAGGATACAGAGACAGAGAGAGAGATACAGAGAGAGTACAGAGAGAGAGACAGACAGAGAGAGAGGACAGAGAGAGAGATAACAGAGAGAGACAGAGAGAGACAGAGAGAGACAGAGAGAGAGACAGACAGAGAGAGAGACAGAGAGAGAGAGAGAGAGACAGAGAGAGAGACAGAGAGAGAGACAGAGAGAGAGATACAGAGAGAGACAGAGAGAGAGACAGACAGAGAGAGATACAGAGACAGAGAGAGAGACAGAGAGAGAGAGAGACAGAGAGAGAGCAGTTTGTTCTACATATCCACCACACTCCCATTTAAATCTTTTCCCTCTCACTTCAAACGTAAACCCTCTTGTTTTAGACTGCTTTACTCTTGGATAAAGGCTGTGACAATATGTTCATGGGTTCTAGGAGCAGAATGAGGCCATTCGGCCCACCAACTCTACTCCGCCATTCAATCATCGGCTGATCTCTCCCTCTCAACCCCATTCTCCTGCCTTCTCCCCGTAACCCCTGACACCCGTACTAATCAAGAATATATCAATCTCTGCCTTAAAAATATCCACTGACTTGGCCTCCACGACCTACTGTGGCAAAGAATTCCACAGATTCACCACCCTCCGAACTAAATAAAATCCTCCTCATCTTCTTCCTAAAGGTACGTTTTAATTTGAAGCTATATCCCCTGGTCCTAGAGTCTCCCATTAGTGGAAACATCCTCTCCACATCCAGGTCTCTGCATCTTTGCCCTTTCCAGTCAATCCACCCCACCTGAGGCCCTCGTGATGTCATAAATCTCTAAATGTCATATTTGAGCCTCCTTTGCCCCAGGGCAAACAGTCCCATCCCACACACATCACACCATACACTTTGATCACTGCCTGAACACAACCAAGTGTAATTCAGCCAACAAGCCAGTGCTTCAGGAATTTCATATCCTTGAATGAGGAGACTGATCTTGTCCGAACATCCAAGGTAGAGAAAAATGCTGGAGAGACTCAGTGGGTGAGGCAGCATCTATGGAGCGACGGAATAGGCGAGGGTTCTCGATGCTTTCCGGGTCGAGACGTTCTTCAGACTGTTGAAGGGTCTCGACCCGAAACGTTGCCTACTCCTTCGCTCCACAGATGCTGCCTGTCCCGCTGAGTTTCTCCAGCATTTTTGTCTTCCTGCGATTTTGTATTGTTACTTTATTGATCGGTATTTTTGCATTTTACTTGTATTTGGCTTTCATAGTTATTTGTGCTCCTCAGCAAGCGCTTTCTCCATTCATTGATCCGAACCCTTGAGTCCGTGCATGGATTTCCTCACAGCCCCAAATGCTGAAAACCTGAACCCTTTTAGCTGGAGAGTTGGATGGTGAATAATTCTGTCCATTAAGCAAGACCACGCCCTGGGTGCTGTTCACTTAGGTGTGGGCGGGAACACAGAGACAGGATGGTTTAAGAAGGAACTGCAGATGCTGGAAAATCAAAGGTAGACAAAAATGCTGGAGAGACTCAGCGGGTGAGGCAGCATCTATGGAGCGAAGGAATAGGTGACCTTTCAGGTCGAGACCCTTCTTCAGACCCTTTTACCCAAACATCCAGTCACTAAAGATGCTGGAATCTGGAGTAAAACACCATCTGCGGAAGGATTCAAGGGTCCCGCCGTGCGGTGCCAACCATCCCTTTCCCACCTTAGATGCCACCTGACCCACCTGGCCCACCTACCCACCTGGCCCACCTGACCCACCTGGCCCACCTGACCCACCTGGCCCACCTGGCCCACCTGGCCCACCTGACCCACCTGGCCCACCTGGCCCACCTGGCCCACCTGACCCACCTGGCCCACCTGGCCCACCGAGTCACAGAGGCAAGAGGCAAGAGCATTTTATTGTCGTGTGTCCCAGATAGAACAATGACGTTCTTACTTGCAGCAGCACCATAAATGAGAAAAAAAGTTCAGTGTATGTATAGTATAAATACTCACACACACGCGCACACACACACACTCACGCACACGCACTCGCACACACGCACACGCTCACACACACGCGCATGCACACACGCATCCACACGTTCTCACACGCTCACACACGCGCTCACACACACACACACACGCATTCACACATACATACACACGCGCGCGCCCGCACACACCCCCACACACACTCTCGCACACACACACACACACACACACACACACACACACACACACACACAAATAAACAACCATCAAACAATAATAATGCAAACAGACAACACCAATGTCCCCAAGTCTATGTCATTCAGATCGTGTCTATAGCGTCACACAACAATGAAACTATCCCTTCGTTCATGACGCCCAAGATGCCCCAGCTACGCCAGACCTACCTGCCTGTGTTTGGCCCATATCCACTAAACCTTTCCTCTCCACCTTGTCCCCTAGAACTGTTTATCTAGTCAATGGTTGACCCAGACACGTTGATTCATTGACAGTGGGGGTGTGGATGAGGGAGGGGGTGGGTGTGTGGGTGTGGGTGTTGGGGGGGAGGGGGGGTGCAGGTGGGGGGTGGGGTGGGATGAGGGTGGTTTGAGGGGTGGGGGTAGGTTGGTGAGGGGTGGGTGTGTGGGTGAGAGGGGGGTGTGTGGGTGAGGGTGTGTGTGCAGGTGTTGGGATGGTGGGGGGTGGTGCAGGTGGGTGGGGGCTGGCAGTGGGGTGAGAGGGTGGGTGTGTGGGTGAGAGGGTGGGTGTGTGGTGTGAGGGGGGGGGTGGGTGTGTATGTGTGGGTGTTGGGGGTGTGGAGGGGGTGGGGGCTGGTGCAGGTGAGTGTGGTGAGGGTGGTTTGGGTAGGTGAGTGGGGTTGGGTGTGTGGGGGTGGGGGTGCAGGTGGGTGGGGGCTGGGGGTGGCGGTGAGGTGAGAGGGGGTGGTGTGTGGGTGGGGTGGGGTGAGGGTGGTTTGGGGGTGGTTGTGTGGGTGGGAGGGGGGTGCGGGTGTTGGAGGTGGGGGGTAGGATGGGGTCCCTGCTTCTCTCTGCCTTTCTCTTGGACATACAACAACCTGCAGGGCGTGAGAAGCCAACAACAGGACATTAGGTTTTATTTTGACGGCTTTTTCTCCCATGCTCTCTGTCTCGCTGGTTCTTTTCTTTATTCTGCGTATTGCCTGCACGTAGCTGGAGATGAATCCTTAATTCTTGGGCAACCTGTGTGTGTGTCGATCTTGTCAATGGTTAGAGTGCAGTTACCAGCTGCCCACATGCTCAAATTGAGTTGTAAGTCCAACAGTAGATGGATGGACAGCGAGAAGCAGCGACGGCCCCTGAACCTGGCGGTAAACGCTCGCCACGCAAGGCAGCAGCCTCTGCCAACGGGGCTCGCACGGAACACACGATAGCTCCTCCAGGGAAAGGGGGTAGAGGAGAAAAATCAATCGAGCAAATCAGCCACCAGAGAGGAAAAGGCAAACACAATGATTTGCCTGCTTCCACCTGAAGCAGAGGTCGCGAGGGGTCAGAGAATGATGGATTTGTTCTCTCGGGGCACACACTTTCTGCAAAGTGCTCCAAGGCATAGATCTCCAGCAGCAACCTCCATGCAACCGGAACAGCCAGCATTGCCAAGTCTGCTTATTAAACAAAGAAGTCAGCTGGCTGTGTCTCCAAACCGCTCTTCAATTGTATATTTTTATAGACAATAGAAAATAGACAATAGGTGCAGGAGGAGGCCATTCGGCCCTTCGAGCCAGCACCGCCATTCAATGTGATCATGGCTTGTCATCCCCAATCAGTACCCCGTTCCTGCCTTCTCCCCATATCCCCTGACTCCGCTATCTTTAAGAACCCTATCTAGCTCTCTCTTGAAAGCATCCAGAGAACCGGCCTCCACCGCCCTCTGATGCAGAGAATTCCACAGACTTATTCTCAATCAGAGGTGGGTTGATGAGAGGGTGTATATGGGCTTGGTCTATCGAGAGGCTGCTCCAATCACTCACACACTCTGCTGTCTAATTACACGTTTTGAAACAAAAGGCCTAGGGGCTTCCAGGATCTATAGCATAAGGAGGCCATTTGGCCCATCAAGATATGGATAGGGTAGAGAGTCAGAACCTTTTTCTCCCCCAAGGTGGAAATGTAAAATACTAGAGGGCCCCATGGCTTTGAGGTGAGAGGGACTAAGTGCAGAGGACATGTATAGGAAGGAACTGCAGATTCTGGTTAAAATTGAAGACAGACACAAAATGCTGGAGTAACTCAGTGGGACAGGTAGCATCTCTGGGGAGAAGCAATGGGTGATGTTTTGGGTCAATACCCATCTTCAGAGGCACAGATAGCTGATCTATCTCTCCTTCCTAACCCCATTCTCCTGCCTTCTCCTCATAATCCCTGACACCTGTACTATTCAAGAATCTATCAATCTCTGCCTTAAATATATCTACTGACTTGGCCTCCACAGGCAAAGAATTCCACAGATTCACCACCTTCTGACTAAAGAAATGTCTCCTCATCTCCTTCCTAAAGGAATGCCCTTTATTGAAAGCTGATGAATCATCAGCAAAGTTCCTCCGTCTGGCCACAAGTCTCCACCTGTAGCTACCTAACAGTTTTGGGCAAATCTAATCCACTTGCACTCGGCTTTTGAGATCCTCTCATCTGCTCAATCAGTGTGAATTTGAGATTAGAGCCTGTTGCTCGGGAGACAAACTCAAAATCTTTCAAACAAATCAACAAATGTGGAGCTTAGCGTGCAGTTCTGGGCGTCCCATTACCGGAAGGCCTTGGAGAGGCGTAAGAGGTTGTCTAAAAATTATAAGAGATGTAGATAGAGTGGAAAGCCCCGAGGGTGAAAATATTAAAGACTAAAGGGCAAGTTCAAGTTCAAATGAGTTTATTGTCACGTGTCCCGGACAGGACAATGACATTCTCGCTTTGCTTCAGCACAACAGAACATAGTAGGCATTGACTACAAAACAGATCAGTGTGTCCATATACCATTATATACGTAAAGGCCAGTTCATTGGCTATATTTAAGAGGGAGTTAGATGTGGCCCTTGTGGCTAAGGGGATCAGGGGGTATGGAGAGAAGGCAGGTACAGGATACTGAGTTGGATGATCAGCCGTGATCATATTGAATGGCGGTGCAGGCTCGAAGGGCCGAATGGCCTACTCCTGCACCTAGTTTCTATGTTTCTATGTTATACACATGAATAAATAAACTGATAACGTGCAAATAACAGATAATGGGCTATTAATGTTCAGGGTTTTGTCCGTGCCAGGTTTAATAGCCTGATGGCTGTGGGGAAGCAGCTATTCCTGAACCTGGTCGTTGCAGTCTTTACGGTGCATAGCTTTACGGTGCGAACATTTAAGTTTAAAGGAGGGGATTCTTTAAACAGAAAGTGCTGGGAGCCTGGAATGCGCTGTGGGAGGCCGATATGATGGTGGTGTTTAAGGGACTTTGTAGGTTAATTGGCCCTCTGTAAATTGCCCTTGGAGTGTAAGGAGTGGATGACATAGAACTAGTGAGAACGGGTGATCGATCGCTGGTCGGCGTGGACTCGGTGGGGTGAGGGACCCGTTTCCACCCTGTATCTATGCAACAATCAAATTCAACAGACCCTCAACATACCAAGAAATAATATCTCACCGCTAGACGTAATCAATGGAGAATTGTAAAATGGCAAAACCCGGAGGCTCTGGCAACTAATCCATCGACACCAATAATCATCCTTGAACTACGACCGTCTCATAGACTGACTCAAGGTGAAAGAAATTAGTCAGTGCGGAAAACCAGATGCTCACATTTCCACGCGCCGAAGCCAGATTTGCCTCCGTGACCATGCCTTGTGCACACATTAACTGGATACTGATTGCAAAGTGTAAAAGTGACATTCGATAATGCTTAAACTCCATAAAAAAACTTTCTCCGTTCCAACTTGACCTCCACCTCCCAGCGCAATCTGTTATTCCCTTCCCTCTCTCATATCCCTGCAGGAACACACAGATGAAAATGTTTATTATCTGGATAAAGACGATTTCTGAATGGCAACAAGTTATTGAGTTCAGAGCAAGCCTAACGAGAAAACACAGCCCAGTGCTGCAGGTGTAGGCTTTCAATTTGTCCATTATAACCATGTAGGGGATTCTCACTGTCCAACTTGTAGAAGCAATCAACCGCGGTTACTGGTTAATACACAAATGGACAGAGTGCTGGAGTAACCCAGCGGGTCAGGCAGCATCTGTGGAGAACATGGATAGGTGACGTTTCACAGAGTGCTGGAGTAACTCAGCGGGTCAGGCAGCATCTGTGGAGAACATGGATAGGTGACGTTTCACAGAGTGCTGGAGTAACTCAGCGGGTCAGGCAGCATCTGTGGAGAACATGGATAGGTGACGTTTCACAGAGTGCTGGAGTAACTGTGGGTCAGGCAGCATCTGTGGAGAACATGGATAGGTGACGTTTCACAGAGTGCTGGAGTAACTCAGCGGGTCAGGCAGCATCTGTGGAGAGAGACCCATCTTCAGACTCTCGTTCTGGAACTGGGTCTGGACTCCAGGTGAGTTGCCGGGCCCGATTTGCTGGCGGCTGGGGTAGAGGTGAGGATTGGTGGAGTTGATGGCCGCGGGCGGCTGGAGTGGCGGTAAGGCTCAGCGGTGGATGCGGCAAGCATGGCCAGAGGGGTTGTGAGCCAGGGGTGGACTGGACAGCTGTCGGTCCGTCCGTCCACTATAACCGAAATCCATTATACAAAGGTCTGTTAAAACTAGGGTTTACTGTATATCGTTTCATTTTTTAGTTTTAAAGACACAGGCCCTTCGTCCCATCAAGTCCATGTTACCCCGCACAATAACACTATCCCACACACTCGGGGAACAATTCACATTTACCAAGCCAATTAGCCTACAAACCGGTACGTCTTTGGAGTGTGGGAGGAAACCGAAGATCTCGGAGAAAACCCACGCAGGTCACGGGGAGAACGTACAAACTCCGTACAGACAGCGCCCGTAGTCAGGATCGAACCCGGGTCTCTGGCGCTGTGAGGCAGCAACTCTACCGCTGCGCCACCGTGCCCCCCTAATCATTTGACAGGGTAGACATGAACTTGTAATGATGCGACCATTCCATCCTCCATGAGAGATATCACTCTCTAATGATATCTGATGAGACTCCTGGCAGCTTGCAGGCCACCTCACCATCAGTGTAAGCTGGTTTCCAATGGCAACCACATGGCGCTTCTATAAAAAGAGCTGTGGTGGTTTTTTCCCTTTGAAACCATGCTGTTTCCACGCCGCGATCCCGCACAATCTTCCCTTCTCCCTGCAAATGACGGGCACAGAAAAGAGCCATTTCTCAGTTCTAGATAGACACAAAAAGCTGGAGTAAATCAGCGGGACAGGCAGCATCTCTGGAGGGAAGGAATGGGTGACGTTTCGGGTCGAGACCCTTCTTCTCCCCAGAGATGCCACCTGTCCCGCTGAGTTACTCCAGCTGTTTGTGTCTGTCTTCGGTGTAAACCAGCATCTGCAGTTCCTTCCTGCACACTTGTCAACGCTCGGCTGCTAAAGAAGAGCGGAGCCCATGGTGTTGGAGGCCAGGTACTGGCATTGATAGAGGATGGGCTGACTGGCAGAAGGCAAAGAGTGGGAATAAAGGGGGACTTTTCTGGCGAAAACTATGCTATAAATGGAGAGAGGGTTCAGAAACCGGAAGTACAAAGGGCCTTGTGCAGTATTTCCAAAATGAAGGCAAATACATGATAGCATTCACATCGATTAGGGGGGGCACGGTGGCGCAGCGGTAGAGTTGCTGCTTCCAGCGCCGGAGACCGGGTCCCAGGATCGGCCCTGACTACAGCGGCTAGTCTGTACAGAGTTTGTACGTTCTCCCCGTGACCTGCGTGGGTTTTTTATCTGAGATCTTTTTGTGTCCATTCCCTGTGTTATTCAGGTTACTGTTTTATTGCTTGCATGCTATCCAATCCAAGACAAGACTGTCTATGAATACAATCACGTCATCCGCAATGCGCAGGTAAAGGGTACAACATACTGATGCAAGATAAAGTCAGATAAAGACCCATTAAAGAAAGTTCAAGGTCTCCAATCAGGTAGATGGGAGATCAGGACCACTCTCTAGTTGGTGAGAGGATGGTTCAGTTGCCTGAGAACAGCTGGGAAGGAACTGTCCCTGAATCTGGAGGTGTTTGTTTTCACGATTCTGTACCTCTTGCCAGAGAGGAGGGGGTGAGACTGGTCGATGATTATGCTGGTGGACTTGCCGCTGGATACAAGAGACGGCAAGGATGCTCTTCCTCCCTTCACGATCACAGTTTTGAGGTTGCATGTCAGATCTAGATACCTCAGTGTAGTCACAAGTGATAGGAGCAGAATTAGGCCATTTGGCCCATCAAGTCTACTCCGCCATTCAATCATGGCCGATCTATCTTTCTCTCCTAACCCCATTCTCCTGACTTCTCTGACTATTTGTCAACCTCCAGACATGACCATCTCCTAAAGACATCCTCACGCTTCACAATATCTGCCCACTGCTCCCTTGCCCAAATACTATTTAGCGCTGACTCTCACGTGCTGGAAAGAACTGCAGATGCTGGTTTACATCGAAGATAGACACAAAATACTGGAGTAACTCAGCAGGACAGGCAGCATCTCTGGAGACATAGAAAATAGGTGAAAGTAGGCCTTTCGGCCCTTCGAGCTAGCATCACCATTCAATATGATCATGGTTGATAGAAGGAATGGGTGATGTTTCAGTCTGAAGGGTCTCGACCCTAAACGTCACCTATTCGTTCTCTCCAGAGATGCTGCCTGTCCCGCTGAGTTCAAAGATTGAAAAGACTAGGCTTGTATTCACTGGAGTTTAGAAGGATGAGGAAGATCTTATAGAAACATATAAAATTATAAAAGGACTGGACAAGCTAGATGCAGGAAAAAAGTTCCCAATGTTGGGCGAGTCCAGAACCAGGGGCCACAGTCTTAGAATAAAGGGGAGGACATTTAAGACTGAGGTGAGATAAAACATTTTCACCCAGAGAGTTGTGAATTTGTGGAATTCCATGCCACAGAGGGCAGTGGAGGCCAAGTCACTGGATGGATTTAAGAGAGAGTTAGATAGAGCTCTAGGGGCTAGTGGAATCAAGGGATATGGGGAGAAGGCAGGCACGGGTTATTGATTGGGGACGATCAGCCATGATCACAATGAATGGCGGTGCTGGCTCGAAGGGTCGAATGGCCTCCTCCTGCACCTATTTTCTATGAGTTACTCCAGCATTTTGGGTCTATTTTTTCCTCATTCCCTTCCAGCTGCAGAATTAATCTGTGTCCCGTCTCCTTCCTGCCTCCAGTTTAAAATCCATCTCCGAGTTTATATCCAGCTTCTAACGTGAGCAGTGTGTTTGGGGCCCGATCTGGGGAGCATTGCCAGCAAACTCTGCACCTCTCTGTGTAGTTTTAAATGTGAATTGTATCAAGGACAGAGGGACGTGAGTAGACGCCACAGTAGACAACTGTGTCTGTCCCCCGAGCGTAGCTACCCAATAACTCAATGACTAAACGCCAGTGCATTAATGGCGGCAAGACACATCTGGCCCCACACAACTTTACCCTGCCTACCATTATCCTGCCTACCATAACCCAGTGCGGTGCTGAGGAGATATAATTTCAGATGAACAGCATGGAAACAGGCCCTTCGGCCCACTGAGTCCGAGCTGACCAGCGATCACCCATGCACTAGTTCCATGTTATCCTACTTTCTCATCCACTGCTAGAGACTCTCCCTCTCTCATCGGGCAAGAGGTACAGAAGTGTGAAAATGCACACCTACAGATTCAGAGACAGTTTCTTCCCAGCTGTTCTCAGGCATCTGAACCATCCTACCACAACTGGAGAGCAGTCCTGAATGTACTATACATCTCATTGGAGACCTGCGGACTAAATTAATGATTGGACTGTACTGGATCGACTTAACGTTATTCCCTTTATCAAGTATCTAGACACTGTATCAATTGTAATCAAGTATTGTCTTTCCAGTGACTGGTTAGCACGCAACAAAAGCTTTTCCCTGTACCTCGGTACACGTGACAATAAACTCAACTAACAGACCAGGGACAATTTACAGAGGGCCAATTAACCTACAAACCCCCACGTTTTGGGATAAGGGAGGAAACTGGAGCACCCAGAGGAAACCCACGCAGTCCAAGTGAGAACGTGCAAATTCGAGCACCCCAGGTCAGGATCGAACTTGTATCTCTGGGACAGTGAGGCAGCAGCTCCTTGCAGCAGAATATAGTTCTCAGCATGGATGTGTGCAAGGTGGGCTGAAGGGCCTGATCTCATGCTGCATATCTCGATGATTCCAGACACAATCCATCCACAGTGGACATTGGATTGTGGCTTCATTAATCGGTGTGCTTGGAACGCTGACAGGCTCATGGCTTTCCAGGTGACTCCTTGATGAGCGAGGGTGAGTCAGCACCTCGCTCGTTGCGTGGGCATTCATCTGACGTTTCACTTTAAACGAGACCCAATATAACGACTCTGCGATATTGAGCAGCAGCATCTGCCCGTTGCCAGAGCGATGATCTTTCTAGTTCTAACAAACCATTTATTTAGCGTCAGCAACACAGTAAAAGTCGTCACAATCTGCTTAGCACAGGAGCAATGAGAACTGACAATGAATCACATCAGATAATGGCCGGCAGGGTGACGCAGTGCCAGAGATCTGGGTTCAATCCTGAGCACAGAGTTTGTACACTCTCCCTGTGACCGAACACATGGATATCCTCCCACACTCCAAAGACGTGCAGGCCTGTAGGTTAATTGGATTCGGTCAATTGTAATTTGTCACGTGTGTAGGATAGTATCAGTATGGGGAATGGTCTGTGGTCGGTGTGTGCTTGGTGGGCTGAATGGCCTGTTTCTATGCTGTATCTCTAAAGTTTAATGTCCAGTGTTACATCAGATAATATTGGAGATATGAAGTGTAGATGGTCAGTGGTGTGGAGTCTGGAATGTGTGAGGGACTGGGCTACACCACACTCTCTACAATTGGGCACCAGAGATGCGGCCTCACCCACTGTTATTCCAGCACTTTTGTCTGTTTATTAGAAGCCAGCAACTTCACCTCTTCAATCTTCATCTTCATGATGATGTAGCGGAAACTGCAGGGCTGTGGACCATGAAGGTCGTTCGTCCGTTCGTCCGTTCCCTCGTGTGTCAGACGATGGATCTCGCTGTTGGCTTCTGTCATCGTCCAACATGTTGACAGAATTGTCGCCCGACGCGTCACAGAGTGCATCGTGTCGTCACGTCCAGGGATCGCCACCAGGAGGCTTCTGTGGGATTCACACATAGCAAGGAGGCAATGGACCGAATGGCCTCCTTCATTGCATGGATTTCAATGATTCTCTATTCCAAGGGTTCCCAATCAGGGATACATTTACCCCCAGGAGTAAATTTCGCCTCCCCAGGGGGTAAATTTGTTGATTTTGGATTTGTACATATTTGTTTTCATTGACAGACTGTGTGTGGTTCTGGTATACCGGTATCTGTTCATCACTAGTTGTTCATAAATAAGTAAAATAACATTGTTATGTGCTCTTAAAGTTGCCTGGGGTAAACAAGACGAAAAATGTATTCCTTCAAAAAGGAGCTTCAAGATCCTTGGTGTTAATATTTCCAATAATTTGTCATGGACCAACTACACTGATCCACCAATGTCTCTGGTTCTTCAGGAAGTTGAGGATATTTGGCATGTCTCCAATGAGTCTTACAAACTCCTCCAGGTACACCATAGAAAGCACACTGTCGGGTCGTGTCACACCGTGATGTGGGAACAGTTCTGCCCAAGACCACAAGCAACTGCAGAGAGTTGTAGATGTGGCCCAGTCCCACACAGACCACACTCCCCACCACTGTAGATGAGGCCCAGTCCCTCACACACACCACACTCCCCACCATTGTAGATGTAGGCCAGTCCCACACAGACCACACTCCCCACCACTGTAGATGAGGCCCAGTCCCTCACACACACCACACTCCCCACCAGTGACTCGATCTACGCTTCACGCCACCTCGGAAAAGTAGCCAACACAATCAAAGACTTGTCCCTGTCCCACCCCGGTCAATCCTTCTTCTCCCCGCTCCCGTCCGGCAGAAGGTACAGAAGCTTGAAAGCGCGCACCACCAGACTCAGGAACAGCCTCTTCCCCTCTGTTATCCGGCTTCTGAACGGTCCTTCCATAAGCCAGGGTACTGTCCGATTCACCTCTACCCCATTGCGGACATTGGACTTTGTCTCTGGAACTGGTGCGCTTCAATGCTGAGAACTATATTCCGCACTCTGTATCTTCCCCTTTGCTCTACCTGTTGTACTCGAGTTTAGCCTGATTGTATTTATGTATGACATTATCTGATTTGATTGGATAGCATGCCAACAATGCTTTTCACGGTAGCTCAGTACACATGACAATAATGAAGCTAAACCTACTGTAACATTGCAAGAGACATATGCAGCATATTGCCACAGTGGTTATCTCAGAGTTTGCACTGAGAGCAGCATAACTGTGGCCAAAATGCACTCCCAATTGCAGGGAGTATTCCAGTTATCCAGAGGCACAGGAGACTCGATATTCACTGCCAGAGGTGAATGCACGGAGCCGTATTAACCTGCACGTGGCATTGTACAGAAGCCTGAGATTCTACAAAGTGAGAAGAATTGAGGAGATTTTTTTTTAAATTGGGTTGCTTCAGAACTGTATTTATTAACGCAAACTGACCTCCCTTCCATCGACTCCATCTCCACCTCACGCTGCCTCGGCAAGATCAGCAGCTTAATCAAGGACCAGTCTCACCCCGGTCACTCCCTCTTCTCCCCTCTCCCATCAGGCAAGAGGTACAGAAGTGTGAAAACGCACACCAGATTCAGGGGAGGTTTCTTCCCGGCTGTTATCAGGCAACTGAACCGTCCTCTCACCAACTGGTGATGGTCCTGACCTCCCATCTACCTCAGTGAAGACCTATCTTTAATTGGACTTTACTGGACTTTATCTTGCACTAAATGATATTCCCTTTATCCTGTATCTGTACAGCTTGATTGCAATCACATATATTCTATTGGCTGACTGGATAGCACGCAAACTAAAGCTTTTCACTGTCCCTCGGTACGGGTGACAAGACTAATTTCCATTCTACATCCGCCTAATGCTGCCGTGGATGAAGAACTTCATGGGTTGTAATGCACTCTGCTGTGTGTCTCCGATATCAATCGCAGCGATTACATACAAACAGAGAAACATAGCTGCAGTAGTGGGCCATTCGGCCCTTCGAGCCAGCACCACCATACAATATGATCATGGCTGATCATCCAAAATCAGTTCCCTGTTCTGGCTTTCTCCCCGTATCCCTTGATTCTGTTAGCCCTAAGAGCTAAATCTAACTCTCTCTGTAAAACATCCAGTGAATTGGCCTTCCTTGTCTTCTGTGGCAGCGAATTCCACAGATTCACAACTCTCTGGGTGAGTTTTTCCTCATCTCAGTCCTAAATGGCCTACCCCTTATTCTTAAACTGTGTGACCCCTGGTTCTGGATTCCCCCAACATCAGGAACATTTTTCCTGCATCTAGCCTGTCCAATCCCTTGAGAATTTTATATGTTTCTATAAGATCCTCTCTCATCCTTCTAAATTTCAGTGGATACAAGCCCAGTCGATTCTCATTACGCAGTACACATTCTGCAACTTTCCTGCCGGGACAGTGTCGAAGTTGATTAACATGGAAGATAACATCAGCAGTCTTATCCCAACCAGACAGTGCAGAAACAAGGCCAATTAAACCAGCATTTATAAAAGGCACCTCGCTTTCATGAGAGACCGCACAATTAAAAAACAACATCTGATAAATTCCTTCGAATCAACACAACCCACCCTGTACTAATTGCCTTCTCCTTTCACCTCAGCTTCTTGTTTGAACAAGATCACATCAAAGGTAATTTAAAATGCTGAGACATGAAAGACTGCAGACACAGAGTGCTGGAGTAACTCAGCAGGTCAGGCAGCATCTGTGGAGAACATGGATAGGTGACGTTTCACAGAGTGCTGGAGTAACTCAGCGGGTCAGGCAGCATCTGTGGAGAACATGGATAGGTGACGTTTCACAGAGTGCTGGAGTAACTCAGCAGGTCAGGCAGCATCTGTGGAGAACATGGATAGGTGACGTTTCACAGAGTGCTGGAATAACTCAGCGGGTCAGGCAGCATCTGTGGAGAACATGGACAGACGATGTTATGGGTCAGGATCCTTCTTCAGTTGAACAGGTCCTGACCCGAGACATCATCTGCCCATTTCCCTCCACAGGTGCCTCCTGGCCTGCTGAGTTCCACCAGCACTTTGTGTAGGAAGGAACTGCAGATGCAGGTTTACACTGAAGATAGACACAAAATACTGGAGTAACTCAGCGGGACGGGCAGAATCTCTCGAAAGGAATGGGTGATGTTTCATTCTGAAGAAGCGCCTTGACCCGAAACGTCACCCATTCCTTGTCTCCAGAAATGCTGCCTGTCCCGCTGAGTTACTCCAGCATTTTGTGTCTATTCTCCAGCACAGTTTTTTCACTCTAACCCCCTCCCACAGCATCCCTGTCCCCACCCCTGTTCGTGCCGATACCCAGCTGAGGTGGAAGGACAGTGTGGTCTAGATGAACCCCTGACTCCTTACAGCAATGAGGACAGCCCCCACTTCCCCCTCTCCCACCCCACCACTCCCCAACTGTGCAACTAGTTCCCTAGGGGGTCAGCATGGTTGGGTGTGGGAGGGGTAGTGGTCTGGGGAAGACGCTTAGTTTGGAGATACAGCGCAAAAACAGGCCCTTCGGCCCACCGAGTCCGTGCTGACCAGCGATCCCCGCACACCTACACCATCCTACGTACACTAGGGACAATTTACATTTATACCGAGCCAATACACCTACAAACCTGTACATGTTTGTTGTGTGGGAGGAAACTGAAGATGTCTGAGGAAACCCACGCAGGTGACAGGGAGAACGTACAAACTCCGTACAAACAGCACCCGTAGTCAGGATCGAACCCGGGTCCCTGGCGCTGTGATCCAGCAACTCTACCGCTGCGCCACCGTGCTGTCATTCTACCGCTACTAAGAGGTGGTGCCTGGCAGCAGGTTGGGCACAGAGGTGTGGAGCGAGGGCCTTGCAACCGGGGGGAAGGGTTTGAAACTTGAAACATGTTTTGTTGGACCAGAGGCTTTGGATAGGAATTGTAACGTGGAGATGGGAGGATAAATGGCAAGGTCAGAGATAACGAGAGCAGATAATGCCGTTAACATTAGTGTCACGTTCCAGCTTAGAGTCTGATTGAATTGAGTGAAAGTCACAGGATAGAAACGGACCGTTCAGCTCACCGAGTCCATGCCAACCATTCATCAGCCGATTCTCTATTTACCCACTTTCCCGTCCCCTCCCTACACCTGGGGCCAATGGACCCACAAACCCGTACGTCATTGGAGTGCGGGCAGAAACCGGAGCACCCGGAGGAAACCCACGCAAACTCCACACACTCAGCAGCCAGGGTCAGGATTGAACCCGGGTATCTGGGGCTGTGAGGCAGCAGCTCTACCCGCTGCATCACTGTGCCACCCGTTACAGTTTAAGTCTGTACCTGCATCACTGAACCATACAGCATTGAAGCTGGTTCTTTGGCCCATCATATCCCTGCCACCACCATGTACCCATCTATACTATCCCATTTCCCAGCACTTGGTGCATAGCACTGTAGGTCTTGGCGATTCAAGGGTCTGACCTGCACTGTGGGGGGGGTCTGTCTGCCTCATTCACCCCGGCTGCTGTCGGTGTGGAGTTCGTACGTTCTCCCCGTGACCGCCTGGCTTCTCCCCATACTCCAAAGATGTGCAGATGTATAGATTAATTAGCTTCTGTCCACACCAACCAACTAGTGTGCGGTTGGTGTGGACTGGGTGAACCAAATGGTGGCCTGTTTACACACTGTATCTCGAAACTCTAAAGTCACATCAGAAAATATTAGGAAGAGCATCTCAAATCTTGGTCACAGAGGAAGATTCAGGTTCAGGTGTCTTATTGCTGCATGGACCAAGGTACAGTGAAAAACTGTGTTTTCATGATATCTAAACAGATCAGATATATCATACATTGATACATTTAAGAAAGAACTGCAGATGCTGGAAAAATCGAAGGTAGACAAAAATGCTGGAGAAACTCAGCGGGTGAGGCAGCATCTATGGAGCGAAAGGAATAGGATATGTTGCGGGTCTCGACCCGAAACGTCACATTTAGAGCATTTTTGTCTACCTTCATACATTGATATGGTCAGTTCAAACTCAGTATCAGAGCAAAGGGACAGATATAGAATGCAGAGTATAATTCTCAGTATTGTAGCGCATCAGATCTTTTATATGTTTAATTGCTGCTGCCTGCCACTCACAATCTCCCCCGAGAGACTTAGCACAGAGGCTAGCACCTCCTACATGCAGAATGGACATCACACTTGTCTGCGGCCTCCGTGCCACTTTACCCAGTGATCTGCGTTCATCACTTACAATGACATGTCCAGGACTCGCAATCATTCCACGTTATTAATAAAGCATCGCATCGAGTGCTATCTCCAGGCCTCAGCCTCGCTGCGATGAATACCCCTTCACCCTGTCAGCCACAGATTAAAATCAACAGCCTCCTACAATTAGTCAGCCAGCTCTACCATCACCCTCCTCCGCACGGCCTGCGCGGCAATAACGACCGCCGCCGCCATGTTCTAGACAAGGAGCAGCAGTTTAAAGACGCTAAGTGACAAATTTAAAGATGTAAAGATGTTAAGAATCCAAGAAGTACATAAGACATATAGGCATGACGTCACTCGCAGAGCGAGCAGAGGCAGGCAGTCAGATCCATTGTGACATCATCAGCGAGACCATCTCGTTTAAATTCTAAGTTACTTGAAACTTGTGAACATTTTCAGAAATAACTCGTGAAGTAATGCACATTTTCAGAGAAGGCGATTTTTGACATCATGGTGTAAATGTCTATCGGAATATGTAAAAATGTCACTGTTAGCGCATCGTGTTTTCGAGGAGATGTGAAACACACACACACACACACACACACACACACACACACACACACACACACACACACAAGATCAGCATTTTATAGTATAGAGATTTTACGGCACAGTGTGTATCCAGATGAGACGCTGTCTCACACCATCAGAGGAGCCGCAATGGTAGAGCTGCTGCCGTATCAGACCAAAGACCCACGTTCGATCCTGACTACGGGAGCTGTCTGTACTTTGTCCCTGTGACTACGGGGGGGTTTTTTCCGGCTGTTTTGGTTGCCTCACATATTCTAAAGACGTGCAGGTTTGTAAATTAATTTACTTCTGTTAATTGCTGGAGTAAGTCAGCGGGATAGGCAGCATCTCTGGAGAAAAAGAATGGGTGATGTTTCGGGTCGACACCCTTCTTCAAGCCCTTATTAGTAGTTTAGTTTAGAGGTACAGCACGGAAATAGGCCCTTCGGCCCACCAAGCTCGAGCTGACCTGCAATCCCCGCACATTAACACTTTCCTACACACGCTAGGGACAATTTACATTTATACCAAGCCAATTAACCTACAAACCTGTACATTTTTATAGTGTGGGAGGAAACCGAAGATTTCGGAGAAAACGTGGTCATGGGGAGAACGTACAAACTCCGTACAGACAGTATTCGTGGTTGGGATCGAACTGGGGTCTCTGGTGCTGTAAGCGCTATGTCAGCAATTCCACCACTGCGCCATCATAGAGTTAACATGGAGTATCAAGAACCAGAGTTTGAACTTAAAGCAATACAATTAATAGCGAGCTTTCCAACAATCCCAACTTCTGAATGAATAAAACATGTCTCCAATTTTAACCCCCAAGGATATAGGATTTCAATCTTTAATGAAGCATAGCCAGAAACTAAGAGTCAAGAGTTAAGAGTGGAGACACAAGAAACTATAGATGCTGGAATTCTGAGCCGCTTTCATCCACCTCTGCCCCCTTCCCCCCTGCAATCAGTCTGAAGAAGGTCTCGACCCAAATGTGGTCTGTCCATTCCATCCACAGATGCTGACTGACCCGCTCAGTTCCTCCAGCACTCTGTGTCTTGCTCAAGGTTCAAGGGTGTTCAATTGTCATATGTACCCGGAACAGAACGACAAGATTCTCAGGCTGCAGCTTTTACACGATTGTTGGCACAATAACACAACAAATAAATATAAAAATGACGAATAATACAATAAATTAATAATACTCGGTAACCAAGTTATCTTGGTGAGTATTAGACAAGCACAGACTATTTTAACTAGAGAGCAGTGCTGAACTATCTACCTCATTGGTGACCCTTGGACTATCCTTGATCGGACGTTGCTGGCTTTACCTTGCACTAAACATTATTCCCTTATCATGTATCTGTACACTTTGTTGGCAGTTCAAGACTGAGCAAGTTAATGAGCCTTCAAGAACTTTCTTTGCAAAGGTTTTGTTTAACACAACAAAGAGACAACAATCGTGCAGCTATTATAAAATAGATTTTGCCAGGGCTAATAAAACAAATAAATCAAATAGGAACTTAGAACGATGGTAATGGATTGTAATCAAGTATTGTCTCTCCGCTGACTGGTTAGCACGCAACAAAGGCTTTCCACTGGACCTCGTAAACGGGACAACAAACTGAACTAGACTGCTGCACAGCGCCAAAGTCAGTCGGCAACTAACAATAAACCATTTATCATTTCTCTTGTTGCCATCTGCACTCTTTAGAAGTTCTTGAAGATCTGGGAACATGGTTACAGATCGAGTTTAGTACTCAGGTAGCTGATAAATTATTCAGGCCTCCCTGTACGGGAATTTACTAAATCCTTCCAATGCATAAGGCTTCAATGTTTAAGGATTTTTCTTAATGGTTGGCTAGGGGCTCTTATTTAATGTCCCGCTAGATTTTACCAATATTTTCAATTCTCAGCATGATAAATGTTCCCAGTCCCGCAGTCAGTTAAACAATAAGTCACTTGACTAGACTGCGTACTAGCTTCAGTCTGTAATCCACAATTCCCTGTAAAGAAGCCATTAATCATATATGTATGAAAACACTACAATCAGCCTTTCAAGCATGTTTGTCATGACGGCTTTACTTGACCTCTGCTCCTGGCCATGTGGGGGGGGGGGGGGGGGGGGGCATTCAGATAAGCCCACAACTAGGTAGAGTTACTGCCTCACAGCGGGCAGGAACCCGGGATCAATCCTGACCACAGGCACTGTCTGTGCGGAGTTTGTACGTTCTCCCCGTGACCTGCGTGGGTTTTCTCCGGGTGCTTCGGTTTCCTCCCACACTCCAAAGACGTGCAGGTGTGTAGATTAATTGGCTTGGTGTAAATGTAAATTGTCCCTAGTGCGTGTAGGATGGTGTTAGTGTGCGGGGATCGCTGGTCGGCACGGACCCGGTGGGCCAAAGGGCCTGTTTCAGCGCTGTATCTCGAAACTAAACTAAACCTCTAATCTTGGTGAGTCACCAAACAAATGTTATCTTAACAGTTGTGTGTGTGTGAGGCTTGTTAATAGGAGGTGACATCATGACACAGAGAGCTTGACAACATTATTCCAACCGCTCGGTCGTCGAGATTCACAGATCTAAGCTCAGCTTCGCAGGGTAAATGACTTCTGAGGAGATCAAATGTGGGGGGAACGTTTGGAAGAGAGTGGAGAATGACAGCTGCCGACTGACGGCATCACACATCCTCCAGACAACCCTTTAGTGAGCTCTGATCAACGCTGTGCTGTCATTCCCACTCAGTGGGGTGTCAGGATCGCGGGAACGTGAAGCCAGCATTGCCTGGAGACCACAGTGGGATTTTGGGATCTGGCCTCTGGAACAGTTCAGTATCTCCTGACAGCAGCAGGAACACTACCCATCAAGTCCCATCATTGATAGCCGGATGGCTTTCAAGTTAAGAACTTAAAGCACATTCTCCTCTTGTTGAATGTCCAAAGATCAACTTATTTTCGTGATCATCCCAGATGGCTCCCGCGCGCCGCACTTTACAAGTTTGGCACAAACATTGTGGGCACAAAAGGCCTGTTCCTGTGCTCTAAAGTCTGAAGAAGGGTCTCAACCTGAAACATCACCAATCCCAGAGATGCTGCCTGACCCATTGAGTTACTCCATCTTTTTGTGTCTATCCAGAGCACTTTAAAAGTTGGCAAAGATACCAAGGCACTAAGTCCTTTCTTCAATTATATTTACAACACCAACTGAATATTAAAATGTCCTTAAATAGACAGAAAGTTGGATCAGGCAGCATCTCAGGAGAACATGGATGGCTGACGTTGGGAGTTGGTACCTCTTTCAAGCTGATTATGGGGGTGGGGAGAGTTGGAAGCAAGAAAAGTCCTGGTAGCATCTCCGGAGAAAATGGCACGCTGAGTTATGGTAGCATTTTGTGTCTATCTTTGGTATAAACCAGCATCAGCAGTTCCTTCTTATTAAATGTTATTGCATTTGAGACTCCACCTGATAACATTTTCAAGGAGTTTTATCTCCCAAGGGCGATTCCAATTGTTTCTGCATCTCAGTGACCCATGCTTTTAACCCCTGTCCCACGGTACGAGTTCATTCCAAGAGCTCTCCCGAGTTTGCCCTGATTCGAACTCGGAGATTTACGGTAATGGCCACTCGTCAGTACTCGGGGCTTCACGAGTCTTCCCGTGCTTACCTGCCATTAGCGAGTCTTCCTAAGTACCTGCCGTTAGTGTTACAAGCCGCTAAGAGACATCTTGAGCTCCGACGTACCCGCTACGTTCATTCTCCGTGCGTACCACAAGTTTGATTTTTTTTTAAACTCGGGACAGCTCTCGATGAACTCGTACCGTGGAACAGGGCTATTACTCTCAATTAGAATTCGGAGCCATGCATTGGAAACAGACACAAAATGCTGGAGTAGCTCGGTGGGACAGGCAGCATCTCTGGGGAGAAGGAATAGGTGACGTTTCGGGTGGACTGAGTTTGAGGGGAGGGGGAGACATAGAGATATGGAAGGGTAAGGTGTGAAAACACATCAAGCATTGGAGATGTTCCCTATAAAAAATGTTATTTGGAATTGAAGAGAACTTTCTTTATCTCTGCCGACCCTCCTGTCTCATGAACCGATTCAGGCGGATAGGCTGGATGAGGCCACAGGGAGAGGGGTAGGGTATGAGTGGGAGCATGTGCTGATGAGTGTGAGGATGGCAAGTGGGAAGAGCCTGTCTGCACCATAAACACAACATGGAGTTGGGAGGAATGGCCAGAATCCTGTCCCTCCCTCCCTCCTCTACATTGATCACTGAAGATCGCTGGTTACCACACTCCTACTGAATTGAAAGAATCTCGCACATACCTTGGCACATGAGATAACCATTCAACTGTAAAGATATCAAAGATAAACACATAATGCTGGAGTAACTCAGCAGGTCAGGCAGCATCTCTGGAGAGAAGGAGCAGGAGATGCTTCGGGGACAAGCCCCCTCTCCAGACTCAGAAAGATATCCTCGTATACTCCTTGTTAGCAGTCAAACATTATGATTTTTTAATTTTGTGACCATTTAAGTGAAACTTCCAAAAGAAAATGAAATAAATAGGATCGCCAAAAGCCTCTTCGATTTGTTCCTAGATTTGCATGGCAACAGTTCCTTGGAAATTAACCTTGAACTGCTGGAGACTCCAGGAAAGAATGGCACCATTGTCAGAGTCGCTGCCTCACAGCGCCAGAGACCGGGGTTTGAACCTGACCTCGGGTGCTGTCGGTGTGGAGTAGGCACGTTCTCCCTGTTTCCTCCGGGTGCTTCGGTTTCCTCCACATTCACACCCTCGCCTCCTCGGAGTAACTCAGCGGGACAGGCATCACCTCCGGAGAAGGAATGGGTGACTTTTTGGTTCGAGACCCGTCTTCAGACTGAAGAAGGGTCTCGACCCGAAACGTCACCCATTCCGTCTCTCCAGAGATGCTGCCTGTCCCGCTGAGTTACTCCAGCATTTAGTGTCCATCCCCGCCTACTCAATCTTACCTCATCTACACTATTCCACCACGTGAGACATTGTCAGGCTGTAATAATGGGATCATTACAGATTGATCAAGCGATAAGCGCGCAAGACAGTGAATGAAATTGAAGAAATTGAATTCTTTGCACATAAGCAAATGATCCATAAACTTTGATTAAAGTGTTTCTTTTTCATTTCGATGTACATCTGAGATGGATAACTCTCAGAGTAACTCAGTCATGTAAATATTAATAATAACTCTCTGAATAAAATGCCTTATCGTTGCACAGAAGTTATCTTTCAGGTAGAGCTATTAAACGCTTGAATGACCACAAACGACAGCTATTTACCCAGACTGAAACACCGAGCATACGGAAAATCCAAATATGTCAGATTAAAGTAAACTGCTGTTTTATTTCAACACTTTTATGCAATGCCGTGTTTCACCAAAGATTGCCAGAGTTTAGTTCAGTTAATTTTAGAGCTACAGCGTAGAAACAGGCCCTTTGTCCCACCGAGTCCGCACCGACCAGCGATCCCCGCACACTAACACTATCCTACACACACGAGGGACTATTTACAATTACACCAAGCCAACTAAACTACAAACCTGCACGTTTTTAGAGCGAGGGAGGAAACCAAAGATATCGGAGAAAACCCACGCAGGTCTCAGGGAGAACGTACAAACTCCGTACAGACAGCACCCGTAGTCGGGATCGAACCCGGGTCTCCGGCGCTGCAAACGCTGTAAGGCAGCAACTCCACCGCTGCGCCACCGTGCCACCCTGTCGCTCAGTTGCAAGATGCAACAGTTCAGTGGCTAATTCTGTAGGTACGTCCTTTAATTCAGGGGCTGTGGCCTCCGATACTAGACTCTCCCGTTAATGGAAGCATCCTCTCCACATACACTCTATCCAGGTCGTTCATTGTCCGATAAGTTTCAATGAGATCTCCCCTCATTCTTCAAAACTCCAGCAAGTACTGGCCCAGAGATGTCGAATGGTCATCGTGCATCAACCCAAACATCCCTAGGGCCATTGTCCTCTGGACCTTCTCCAAAGCCAGGACATCCCTCCTCAGAAATGGGGCCCGAAACACCACTCCAGACGTGGCCTCGGCAGAACCTGATTAAACCTCAGCATGACATCCTTGCCTTTATATTCTATTTTCTCTCCTGTGTCTCCACTATCATGCTGTTATGACACCTGAGCAAGGATGGAGAGGGTCCAGAGGAGGTTTACGAGAATGATCCCAGGGTTAATGCATGATGAGCGTTTGATGGCACTGGATAAACAGTGGGGTAGTCAGGATCGAACCCGGGACCCTGGCGCTGTAAGGCAGCAACTCTACCGCTGTGCCACCTCCAGTTTTAATGAGAGGAGATGCATCAACCATCTAATTAGACATCAATTTTATCACCACTGGTAAAGCTATTTAAATAGCTCCGAGGTCAAAATGCACAACTACAATGTGTGAACGTTCAATAGAAAGCAATTTTTCTTTGTGTTATTGAATTGTTAACGTGTTGTCAAGGTATCGTGTAAATCAATAAAACTTTGAAGAAGGATTTGGTTAGGTTATGGAAAGCAAGCATCGAGGTCAGACACACTCAAAGGGACAGGCAACATATCTGGAAAGAAAGAATGGGTGACATTTCGGGTCGAGACCCTTCTTCAGAGCATAGTTGGTTTTATATACAGAGGCAAAAGAGTTACCAATCATTGTTGGGGCCTCAGCTGAAGGAAAGTGTTTCACTGTGTCTCGGTATATGTAACTCAAGAAAGAATGCTCAGATCTGTGCAAGACCTTGGAGAGAGAGCGCGAAGGCAATTTGATGGGAAGGTTCCAAGGGCAAGACTTGGTCTAGAGGAGCTCATACCATGTGGAGATTAGAAGCTGTGCCCATGATCACATATTGTTCAGATGGAGCAAATGAGGAGGAGATGTTTCCACTGGTGGGAAGGTCTGACGACTGAAACAGACGCAATGAGACGGGTGGGCCCTGAAGACTGGAGAGTCAGAGAGCAGGGAGGCAGCGACGTCGGATGTGAGGAGCAAGGGCCGGGAGAGTGAAACGGCGACTTATCTTCCGCGCCCTCAAGGCCAGCTGTGGGAGGTAACCCCAGGGTGGCCAGATGGGTGAGGAGAGGGACCACGATTCGCTGGACGATCCGGGCGGAGGTGACGGTTGGAGGCCCTGCAGCAGCCTGGGGCTCGCCTGGATCGAGCCCCGCTCCAGCAGACCCAGCTTATGGACCCGACTGGACATTGGAAATGGTGCCAGAACCTGGCGACTCTCGCATGGGGTCTCAGTGGGATATTTCTATACACTTCGCTAATTGGGGATTGTGCTTAGGTAAGGCTATACTTTACTGAACGGTATGCAAAAAAAAAATGTGCATTGTGCATGTGATATTGAAGCACTATCTATCTATCTATCTATCTATCTATCTATCTATCTATCTATCTATTACTACAACTCTTATCTTGTTTGTTTGTTTGTACATTTATACATATATTTGTGCTTGAAACTCTGCAAAAACGGTACACAATAGTGCTACAATTTTAGGCCCACCTTACTCACCATTGTCCTGGGATGTGCAGTAACTAATTTCATTCAGATTGATGTTATATTTTACAAGTTATTGACATTTAAAACTTAAATTAACTTGAAACAGCGCCCCCACTTGCCAGTCGCACCTGCGCAGTTGGGGGAGAGTTCCCGTGTGCGTCACAATGGGGATCTCTTACGTCACAATGGGAACCTCTCAGCTGTGCCTGCGCAGTTGGGGCCTTTGCCAATTCTCAGATCGCCATTTTCTTTTTCTTTCACCTGCACTTGCCTGGCCACATAACGGGGATCCAACGGCTCCACGGGTGCTCTATTCCCTTTGTTAACTTTAACTTAATTTCTTGCATCAACGGCACAGCTTTGAACAGGCAGAAGCACCAGTGCAGTTGGGGGGAGGCTTGCCGGGCCGGGATCGCCATTTTGACTGAACATCGCGTTGTGTATGGGTGAGTGGTGGAATATTGCGTTGGGGGACCGGGACCAACGGGTCCGCACTTTGTCTAGTTGACCATTAAAAATCGACAAGGTCAAAGATTGCATCTTTGTGTTGATTAGTGACTGTGGCTGGTTTGACTTTGTACACAGTGTACACCACAGGGCCAGGCACCACAAAGGTTATTGGGTATCGCCTGCATTCAGTGATCCCATTAACGTCATTCTCCTCCTCTTTATGTGTGACACCACTCATTTCTTCCTCAAATATTGACTGAATTCTTATTTGAAAGTCGCTACCGAATCTGCTTCAATAGCAGTTTCAGTCTGCGGGGTCTCGGGTCAGACTGTGCAACATAACCATTGCTGCCCGTTCCCTAGGCTTGGTCGCCATTGTTGGAGGAGCCTACAATACATGTCCGATGCACACTGGCGACAGAGATGTTCAGCAACAACTCGCACAGAGCCACCAGCACCAGGGAGCAGAGACCAAGGTCTGTAACTCCATTCACAGCCAGGACAGACAAACGTGTGGGCAACAGGGCAATATCAAGTGTCTAGTGTGTTTTATTGCCATTGGTCCCAAATAGAAATATGAAATTCTTACTTGCTGCAGCACAACAGAATATGTAAGCATAGTACACTGTAAAAAACACATGGAAAAAAGTTAAATATATATATGTATATATACACACACATATACACACTCACACACATATATACACGTGTATATGTATTCATATATATATATATGTGTGTGTGTGTGTGTGTGTGTGTGTGTGTGTGTGTGTATACACATACATACACACACATGTATATGAGGCATGTACAATAATAACTGTAATAAGACATTTGGGCAGGTCCATGGATATGGGACAGGCATGGGCAAATGGGACTAGTTTGGAGGGGATATTTTGGTCACCATGGATGAGTTGGGCTGAAGGGTCTGTGCCCAGGGGTTGTATGACGCTGACACCTTGGTGCCTTTGAATGGATGTGGTCGTGTAACCCATCTCAAGCATCATAAGTGGCGTCCCCAGCACGTTCATGGTGCTTTGGAAGAATACAACAAAGAGCCTGAGATGTAACCTGGGTAATGGGCAACTTCTCCCCGCATGGAAACCCAAACTGCTCATTGTACGGCCAGCTATTAATCTGACATCCCCACCGTCACACATTCCCTTCACTCTGGGCAGGCAATCGATAGGTAAGGCTGCTCATAGAACCATCCACAGCTGCACTTATCTACTCCCATTACATGGTCAACCTGCGCTGAAGGTATCCAGTGCAAACGATGCCATTATTAATTGACCTAAAAGCTGAGTCTCGTCCAGTCCCCTAAGACTAGGCAGCAACCACATTTCAGCATTTCTGATAAATAGTAGCATTTCCATCCGCATCTTACAGACGCACTTCACTTGCCTCCCTCATTGTAGAACCAAATCATAGAAACATAGACAATAGGTGCAGGAGTAGGCCATTCGGCCCTTCGAGCCAGCACCACCATTCAATATGATTATGGCTGATCATCCAAAATCAGTACCCCGATCCTGCCTTCTCCCCATATACTTTGATTCCGTTAGCCCTAAGGCCTAAATCTAACTCTCTCTTGAAAACATCCAGTGAATTGGCCTCCACTGCCTTCTGTGGCAGAAAATACCACAGATCCACAACTCTCTGGGTGAAAACGTTTTTCCTTATCCCAGTCCTAAATGGCTGACCCCTTATTCTGAAACTGTGACCCCTGGTTCTGGACTCCCCCAACATGGGGAACATCTTTCATTCATTTGTTCTATATCACCGTCTATATCTCTCGTTTCACTTTCTCCTGGCTCTCCTATCTGAAGAAGGGTCTCGACCCGAAACGTCACCCGTTCCTTCTCTCCAGAGATGCTGCCTGACCCGCTGAGCTTCTCCAGCATCTGCAGTTCCTTCCCACCACAGTTTTAGTTTTTAGTTTCAGATCAATGGGTCTTAAAGATATTAAGGGAATCAGGGGAACATGAAGTTATTGCAAAAACTGTCACTGAGATAAAATATCACCATGATCCATTGCATGTCAGAGCAGACGAGCAAAACCTGACGGCCTGCTCTTACTCTGATATCTTATGTCTGATCCCTATATTACCTGATCTGTCAGTGTGCCTGTAATGAATTTCTACATCGTAGCTATAGATTACCTGTGGAACAGCTTGCGTAGGTTCAGCTTATACACCGAAGACAGCCACAAAATGCTGGAGTAACTCAGCGAGACAAGCAGCATCTCTAGCGAGAAGGAATGAATGACGTCTCAGGTCAAGGTCTGAAGAAGGGATCTCAACACGAAACGTCACTCATCCCTTCTCTCCAGAGATGCTGCCTGTCCCGCTGAGTTACTCCAGCATTTAGTGTCTATTTATAGAACAGTTCTCCCAGGAGCTCAGGTGAAGTCACGCTCTGTCAACCAACCTCACGGGGGAACTTGGACTTCATCTTTAGACTTTAAAGACGCAGCGTGGAAACAGGCCCTTCGGCCCATCGGGTCCGCACCAACCAGCGTTCACTCTGAACAAGTGTACAATTTTACCAAAGCCAATTAACCTACAAACCTGCACGTGGGTTTTAACCGGAGATCCTGGTTAAAGCCCACACGGGCACAGGGAGAGCGCAGGTAGCACCCATAGTCACGATCGAACCCGGGTCTCTCGCGCTGGGAGGCAGCAACTCTACCACTGCGCTGCTGTGCCGCTCCTTGTAATGAAAAGCTTCCTATTTTCACTAAGAAACAGGAACTAGTAGAAGATACAGGATGCTGGTTAATACACAAAGGACATAAATCGCTGGAGTAACTCAGTGGGTCAGGCAGCATCTGTGGAGAACATGAATAGGTGACGTTTCACAGAGTGCTGGAGTAAGGCAGCATCTGTGGAGAACATGAATAGGTGACGTTTCACAGAGTGCTGGAGTAACTCAGCGGGTCAGGCAGCATCTGTGGAGAACATGAATAGGTGACGTTTCACAGAGTGCTGGAGTAACTTAGCGGGTCAAGCACCTCTGTCAGCAGCATTGATTTTCTGATATTAAAACTTTGGGGAGTTTATCACTGTTTTCCAAGAGCATGCAGGCATTTTAATCGCACATTCTATACACATTCTAACATGCCCGCAGGGAAATTATCACACATAGCCCCAAAAACAGATGTGTAGGAAGGAACTGCAGATGGTTTACATTGAAGATAGACACAAAATGAGATCCAGGTCTGGAGTAACTCAGCGGGACAGAGATGCAGAGATGCTGCTTATCCCGCTGAGTTACTCCAGCATTTTGTGCCTAGCCCCAAAATGAGATACAGGTTTGGGAAAAGTAAAGTGGTTTTAAAGTCTGTGAGTTACTCCAGCTTTTTGTGTCTATCTGCAGTCACACTGATCAGTTCTGCATGTATTCATGCCCACTATATTCTGTTGTGCTGAAGCAAAGCAAGAATCTCATTGTCCTATCTGGGACACACGACAATAAACGCTCTTGAATCTTTTAAAGAGTTACTGCACTGGGGAAGAAGGAACCAAGACCTCCAGGTTCAAGAACAGCTCCTTCCCAGGAACCATCAAGTTCTTGAACACTGCACAACGGCACGCTGGCGCAGCGGGAGAGTTGCTGCCTCACGGCGCCGGAGACCCGGGTTCGATCCCGATTACGGGTGCTGTCTGTACGGAGTTTGCATGTTCTCCCCGTGACCTGCGTGAGTTTTGCTCCGGGTGCTCCGGTTTCCTCCCACACTCCAAAGACGTGCAGGTTTATAGGTTAATTGGCTTCAGTAAGAATTGTAAATTGCCCCCAGTGTGTGGAGGATAGTGTTAGTGTGCGGGGATCGCAGGTCGGCGCAGACTCGGTGGGCCGAAGGGCCTGTTTCTGCGCTGTATCTCTAAACTAACCCAACCTCAGTAAATACACTCTACCAACGACTGGTCGCATCATGCACCTTGATTTTTGCACTGTCATGGTTACCTAGTATTATGGTCATTTATTTACTGTATTAATGATTATTGTAAATGTATCTAGGGGGGTTTTGCATTTACAGGCCTGTTAAGCTGCAGTGATGGAGAATGTTTACTTTCCCGTTGTTAGTCCATTTGATAATTAACCACTCTTGCCTCGAGAGTTAGAAAGCGAGGTGGAACTCAAGCATTCTGTGGGAGGGAATGTTCGGGATTTGGCTGGGCCACTAAAGCCACAGCTGTTAACGGATTACAGCCAGGTAGAAGCAGCAAGGGAGAATTAAAGGAGGTTGGTAAGTTACAGGAATTCACAGAGTGATCGAGAGGACAAGGGTGCCACCAGAACATGTGTAGGATGGAACTGCAGATGCTGGTTTACACCGAAGATAGACACAAAATACTGGAGTAACTCAGCGGGACAGGCAGCATCTCTGGAGAGAAGGAATGGTTGACTGTTTCGGGTCGAGGCCCTTCTTCAGACTAGAGTCAGGGAAGAGGGAAACGAGAGATATAGACGGTGATGTAGAGAGATAGAAGAAATGAATGAAAGATATGGAAGAAAAGTGTCCATCTATGTGTCCATCTTTGGTATAAACCAACTCCTGTGGTTCCGTTTTATTACATAGGTCACTCTCTGCATCGTGATTGTGAATCCAAGGCAGCCGAGCCCCGGCACAGGGACTGAGCTGCGTCAATATATTGAAGTCTGAAGAAGGGTCTCGACCCGAAACGTCGCCTATCTCCTTCGCTCCTTAGATGCTGCTGCACCCGCTGAGTTTCTCCAGCTTTTTGTGTAACCCTCAATATATTGTCCACAAATAGGCACAGAGTGCTGGAGTAACTCAGCGGGTCAGGCAGCATCTGTGGAGAACATGGATAGGTGACGTTTCACAGAGTGCTGGAGTAACTCAGCGGGTCAGGCAGCATCTGTGGAGAACATGGGTATGTTACATCTTAGGTCAGGACCCTTCTTCAGATCCTCAAGCCTGCATTTGGCCCATGTCCCTCTAAACCCATCCTATCCACATATGTGGAGATCATGGATAGGTGACCTTCTGGGTCAGAACCCTAATCCGGCGTCATACCTTCCTGTTGACTCCAGCTACCACTGTCCTTCACAGGACCTCCTGGACGTCATGGAAAAAGTGACCCGGTTTGGGAAATGAAATTGGCCGCAGTCGTTAACAAGTAATAAGAAACAAACAGGATGTCTGGCCTCCTGCTCAATCCTGAGAGACATTCAGATTATCCTAGACCTCCCCCTCTCTCTCCCTCTCCCCCCCCCCCCCCCCCCCCCCACGTGGATGAACCACAGTACACGAGACTGATGGAGCCACAGTACACGAGACTCCCTCACTAAAGTGCTGGCTGCCTGTGCAAAACTGCAGCGAGCCAATTATACAGAGGCACATTAGAACAGCATCTGCAAAGTGTCATGGTTGAAACGAGCAGACCTTAGGGTTGTTCAACCAGGCAGAGAAAGCCTTTAGCAGATGGGCACGGACTGAAATATGATGCCTTGTGCCTTGCAGGCGGTGAGCAAATCTCCCCAGTGTAACGCCCCTGTCCCACGAATCGCTTCATGCCAATTACTTGGACAGCGCACGGACTGCTCAGCGCTGGAGCCCAAAGCCAAGCTCTGATGGGTCTAATTAATGAGACACGATTCAACCACCCTGTCCAAGTGGCAGTAGTCTCAGCCAGCCCTGACAGAGTATGTTCACTCTGGTCCTTCCTCATAGCTAAACCAGAGATGGTCACAGAGGGCTCAGAAAGCAAGCAACCAATTTATCTAAACCAATGGTCGGCACAGTGGCGCAGCGGGTAGAGCTGCTGCCTTACAGCGCCAGAGACCCGGGTTCAATCATGACATGCGTGTGTGTGCGTGCGTGTACGTGTGCTTGTGCGCGTGTGTGCGTGTGTGTGCGCGCGCGTGTGTGGATTTGCACATTTGCCCTGTGACAGCATGGGTTACCTCCAGGTGCTCCAGTTCCCTCCCACAGTTTTGTAGGTTAATTAGCCCACTCTAAGTTGCCCCTGGTGTGTCTGAGAAAGTGGTGTAACATAGAACTAGTGTGTACAGCTGATCAATGGTCAGAATGGGCTAGGTGGGCCAAATGGCCTGTTTCCATTATGTAACTATCAAAAAAAAAGATAAAGCAAGTATCGGGTGAGATGAAGCACTGGATTGTGTGACAAGCGCTCTGACTGTCTCCTATCCTTCAGGGGTGGGTACCTGCCATCTTTATCCAGACTGTGACTCCAGATCCATCAACATGTTTGAATCTAAATGTGTGGGAAGGAACTGCAGATGCTGGTTTAAACCAAAGGTAGACACAAAATGCTGGAGTAACTCAGCGGGTCAGGCAGCATCACTGGGGAGACCAGAGTCTCCACCTTTCGGGTCGAGACTCTTCTACAGACCAGAAACGTCACCCATTCCTTCTCTCCGGAGATGTTGCCTGAACCGCTGAGTTACTCCAGCATTTTGAGTATTTATGATTTAATCTGAACTGCTTCCCCAGATACTAAAGGATCATTAAGGATGAGAAATGAATACAGGCATTGCCGAGACATCCAGATCCAAAAAGCAAATAAATACAAAGATAATCAGGGAGAGGATGAGAAATGGGGGTGCTCCAGTTATTCAGAGTAAGATGCGGAGGCAAATCCAAGTGTATGTGTATCCTGTGGTGCTTTATGCATCAAGCAAGAGACAAGACACTCATGCCAAAGAACATCAGCAAATCACAGGTAGACAAAAATGCTGGAGAAACTCAGCGGGTGAGGCAGCATCTATGGAGCGAAGGAATAGGTGACGTTACGGGTCGAGACCCGGAAGGGACAACACCAAGAACTGTGCAAACATTTCATCAGGAGCAAAATTCTACTCTTTTTCTAATTCACAAATTCTACTTTTCAAATTCCCAAATAGTATAATGTTACTAGTTTAGTTTATAACCACACTGTACCGAGTGAGATACAGTGCAAATCTTTCGCTTTCATGCCATCCAGTCAGCGACAGGACTATATACATGATTACAATCGAGCTGTCCGCAACGCACGGGTAAAAGATAAAGAGTACAACATATAGCAAGATAAAGTCCGATTAAAGATTGTTCAAAGGTCACCAATAAGGTTGATGGGAGGTTAGGACTGATCTCTTGCTTTGACAGGATGGTTCAGTTGCCTGATAACAGCCGGGAAGAAACTGTCCCTGAATCTGGAGGTGTGCGTTTTCACACTTCTGTACCTCTTGCCCTTTGGGAGAGGGGAGAAGAGGGAGTGACCGGGGGTGAGACTGGTCCTTGATGATGCTGCTGGCCTTGCCGAGGCAGCGTGAGGTGTAGATGGAGTCAATGGAAGGGAGGTTGGTTTGTGTGATGGTCTGGGCCACGTGCACAACTCTGCAATATCGTGGCTTCTAGGATGGAGTTGTTCTTAAACCAGGCCACGATGCATCCCGATAAAATACCCTCTACAGTGCACCTATAGAACGATGCACTAACGTGGTCTCGTCCGGCCAAAGGGCCGCTGGTTGTCTCTATAACTCTTTCCATCCAACAAATACAGAGCAATCTGGAGAGTGGAGTCAGTAAAATATTCACAACACGAAACAGAACTAAATTATTCAATGTCAGCGTTTCATTTTCCACGGTTTACTGCTCCCCTCAATCGTCCTCAGCTGGGACGCAAACATCATAACCGTGATTGAGCAAGGCATTTGACGCCCATCTGTAATAAAGAAAATGATTTCTCCTCATATAACGCCCTCACATCTCCTGCACAAGTGCCTTGCTAATTAGGCCAATGGGCCCATTAATTCACCAGCAGAGTGCCAGGTTTAAAGAGTATATCACTTACAAGAGGAACCGAATATAGGAGCAAAGAGTCCTTCTGCAATTGTACGGAGCCCTAGTGAGACCGCACCTGGAGTATTGTGTGCAGTTTTGGTCCCCTAATTTGAGGACGGACATTCTTGCTATTGAGGGAGTGCAGCGTAGGTTTACAAGGTTAGTTCCCGGGATGGCGAGACTGTCATATGCTGAGATAATGGAGCGGCTGGGCTTCTACACTCTGGAGTTTAGAAGGATGAGAGGGGATCTCATTGAAACATATAAGATTGTTGAGGGTTTGGACACGCTGGAGGCAGGAAACATGTTCCCGATGTTGGGGGAGTCCAGAACCAGGGGCCACAGTTTAAGAATAAGGAGTAAGCCATTTAGAACAGAGACGAGGAAACACTTTTTATCACAGAGAGTGGTGAGTCTGTGGAATTCTCTGCCTCAGAGGGCGGTGGAGGCAGGTTCTTTGGATGCTTTCAAGAGAGAGCTAGATAGGGCTCTTAAAAATAGCGGAGTCAGGGGATATGGGGAAAAGGCAGGAACGGGGTACTGATTGGAGATGATCAGCCGTGATCACATTGAATGGCGGTGCTGGTTCGAAGGGCCGCATGGCCTACTCCTGCACCTATTGTCTATTACCTTCTGAACAAGTCCAAAAGGAATCCTGTTTTGTCGACTGCCTCAGGAATTTCCATCATAGAAAGGCCTAAAATGCCAACCGAACACCCCTGTGCTCAGATCTTTGGAGTGAAACTTAAACGCATGACAGACAAACAAGACGGTCACATTAAAAAGTGCATTAAAAATAATTGTCTGTGTGGAGTCTGCACGTTCTCCCTGTGACCGCGTGGGTTTCCTCCGGGTGCTCTGGTTTCATCCCACATCCCAAAGACGTGCAGGTTTGTAAGTTAATTGACCCTCTGTAAATTGCCCCCAGTGTGTAGGGATGGATAAGAAATTGGGAAAACACAGAAGTTGTGTAAACGGTGATTGATGGTGGACACAAACTCTGTGGGCTGAAGGACCTGTTTCTATGCTGTATCTCTAAGCGAAACTGAACTACAAAATGTTCCAGAATCAGTGACCCTCAGGAAATCCTGGTCAGAAGCCAAACAGTTCCAGGGTCAGATGGGTTCAGTATTGAGTATCATCATACAATTCTTATGTGCCAATCCCTTTGGTTTGGTGATACAACGATTTCATGCCCACTTCTATGGACACATGCATGCATGAGAAAGTAGAGCAGGATAAGGCCACTCGACACCTCAGGCCAGTCCCACCATTCTATACCATCATGGTTGACCTGTCCAGGCCTCATCTCCTCTTGTCCGCCATAGATAGTTCAACCATTATCTTCCTTCTCTGAAAGTACCTTCTGTGGCCTCATCAATATAACCTTTCAGAATTCCAGAGACTAACCAAATCTCAGAGGAACAAACCCCTGCATGCCTCAATGTTGAGTGACCACCTCCTTGTCATGGGACTATGTCCCCTTGTTGAAGACGCTCTCACTGGTGAAAACATCACAATATCTACTCTCTACGGTCCCCTGAGGGCCCTAACGTGTTCTACGATCATCCTTCATTCATCTAAACCCCAAAGAATACAAGTTAATTCATGATAGGACCATTCATTTATCCCAGGAGCTAGCCAAGCGAATCACGTTTGGACTGCCTCCAATGTTAGTATATCCTGCATAATGGGACCAGACCCTGTACACAAACCAGTTGTGATATAAATGTCCAAACCAGAGAATTATTCCAGAACACCTATCTTTCACTATCTATCAGGTACACTGCCTTTTCAGTTAGACAATACTTTATCAACTGGAACAGGCACCACAAAGTAATCAACACATAACTCACGAAAAAAACACAGTCTCACTGAACCCATATAACACCATTGGACATGCTTACAAACCTCAAATATATTGCCCACCATTTTGCATTGCTCAGCTTTCATTAGAATGACAATGCAAGGATGCTATTCTCAGAGCACCGTCTCTGAGAGTGCTGCCGCACCCGCTGAGTTTCTCCAGCATTTTGTGTACCTTCGATTTTCCAGCATCTGCAGTTCCTTCTTTAACGCCATCTCCGAGAGATTTGATAGATTGAATTATCGAAGGATACAGCATGGAAACAGGCCCATCCCCCCCCCCCCCCGTGTCCCCCCCCCCCCCCCCACGTGTCCATCCATCACTTACACTGGTTCCATCTTATCCCTGCACAGTTGGGGCGATTTACAGAGGCCAATTAACCCACAAACCTGTGTGTCTTTAGGATGTGGGAGGAAGCCTGCTCACCCGGAGAAAGCCCACGCGGTCACAGTGAGAAGGTACTAAATCCACACACCAACAGCACCTGATGTCGGGATGGAACCCAGAGAGTTGTGAATTTGTGGAATTCTCTGCCACAGAGGGCACTGGAGGCCAAATCACTGGATGAATTTAAAAGAGAGTTAGATAGAGCTCTAGGGGCTAGTGGAGTCAGGGGGTATGGGGAGAAGGCAGGCATGGGTTATTGATTGGGGACGATCAGCCATGATCACAATGAATGGTGGTGCTGGCTCGAAGGGCCAAATGGCCTCCGCCTGCACCTATTTTCTATGTTTCTGTTTCTATGGAATACAGAAACAACAACCTTCCTTCAATGATCACACATGAGATAGCAAACGGCCTGCCCCCTGCCAGTGACGCTGCGATCTTTGGCCAGCTTGCTTGAGCATTCTTCTTTCACTTTCAAAGAAACCTTCTCTCGCCAGCGATCACTATGGCAACAGTATTCTCACTGGATAGAGAGCTAATCAGATGCCTGCGGTTAGAGGCTGTAAATCCTGCAGCAGGCAGAGGCCATGGGGACTGGGAAACAAAAATAGTCAAGGATTGAGGTGTCCGCGCTCAGCGAAGCTACCAGAGTGAAGCCGTGACAGGGCAGAGGACGCAACGTAGACTTCAGACCTTTAGACTTTAGAGAAACAGCGTGGAAGCAGGCACTTTGGCCCACGGAGTCTGCACCGTACACTAGTCCTATCCTGCACTCTGGGGGCAATTTACAACTTACAGAGGTCAACTAAGCTACAAACCTGTACGTCTTTGGAGTGGGGAGGAAACTGGAGCACCTGGAGAAAACCCACGCGGTCGCAGTGAGAACGTGCACACTCCGTACAGACAGCACCCGTGGTCAAGGATCGGACCAGTTTCTCCGGCGCTGTGCGGACAGCAGCTCTACCCGCTGCACCAAACATCAGCTCTGATTTGACGGGGGCCTTGAGTGGGGCCGGATCTCATTGGCAAACACTGTCTGAAGAAGAGTCCCGACGCAAACTATCCCAGTCTTCTTCTGGCCTCCTCCACAGATGCTG
The DNA here is from genome assembly GCA_035221665.1 of Okamejei kenojei. Lineage (NCBI taxonomy): Eukaryota > Metazoa > Chordata > Chondrichthyes > Rajiformes > Rajidae > Okamejei > Okamejei kenojei. The sequence continues at coordinate 28,015,776 of CM069165.1, read as the reverse complement.
CCCAACCCGCTGAGTTACTTGAGATCTCGCTGCTCAAAACAAGATTGCAGCATCTGCAGTTCCTTGGGCCCACCAGGATTTCTAGGAGTCATGTCCAGCTTTTTGCTGTCTAACCTCCCACAGGTCAGGGACTTCTGTATATTTAGTCCAAAGATACCAGGCAACTATGGGCATTGGTATTAGGTGGGTGGGAAGGGGTGGCAGCAAGAAATGGCCCCAGGTTTTCTGCAATGTCGAGGTGTTTTCCAAATAGCACCAGGTGCAAAGTAGAAGAAGCTTGCAAAGTAGAAGAATTTATAGAGTTTGAACTTTAGAGGTATAGTATAGAGTCAACCGAGTCCATGCCAACCATTGATCACCCGTTCACACGAGTTCTAAGTGATCACACTTTCTCATCTACTCCCTACACACTAGGGGGCAACTTACAGAGGGCCAATTAACCTCCAAACCCGCACGTCTTTGGGATGTGGCAGGAAACCCACGCAGTCACAGACAGAACGTGCAAACTCCTCACAGACAGAACCCATGGCCAGCAGCAAACCAGGGTTGCAGCCGATGTGAAGCAGCTGCTCGACTACATTTAATTATATCGAAGTACAATATCGCAAGGTGACCTGATGCTCAGACTCAACTGTTGAAAGAAACTCTGTCCCAAGATGCAGCGGGCGATGGGACTCTGATATCCCAGCACTGAGTGAATTGTTATTATCCTTATTATAGCTGAGACTGGGGTGGGAGACTGCGACCTTCACGCGGTCCGCTCTGTTTCGACTAATGCAATCAACTCGATGTGCACAAACGGAAGATCAAATAGAACAAGTTGCCCAACAACTTTAGGCTGTGCACGCCACACGAAAGCAGAAGCTGAGACTGGAAGCATTAAAATATACCCTGCGTTAAATCATGACGCATGTGGAAAAACATAAATAATAATTAGTACAAATCAGATGCTAATTTTCATTGACATAGCATTGGTGGTTATCAAGGGTTAATGTAAGGATTGGATTTTGCAGTTTTATTCCACATAATTAGGGTCACTGGCTCACGGAGAGCAAATAACTTGAATTTCATTCTTAATGCAGTAGATTCAGGCTTGATCATCAGGACTTTGAAGATTGCATTTCACACGGAGACATTTCTCTGCACAGCCATATTAATATTGTTATTTTCCACGAGGTCTTGAAGGGCCTGTCCCACTTACGCGACTTTTTTGGCGACTGCCAGCACCCGTCACAGGTCGTCGAAAATGTTCAACGTGTTGAAAATCCAGCGGCGACCAGAAAGAGGCTACGACACCCTGGCGACATGCCGCGGGGTGAAACCTGTACGGTCGTGAGTAGTCGCCCAAAGAATCGTACCTTGTTCTGGTCGCCGCTGGATTTTCAACATGTTGAGAATTTTCGGCGACCTATGACAGGTGCTGGCAGTCGCCAAAATAGTTGCGTAAGTGGGACAGGCCCATTATGCTTCCAATGCTAATAATTTCACTGTTTGTTCTTTATCTTTTGAAACTCATTCTTATCCCGGTGTTTGACAATACAATATTGGCTTGCATTTCCAAAGCATCTTTCACACCTCAATAGGCACCGCAGCAGGGCACCGCAGTGGCTGTGTGACTATCCGATGGTAATGTCGGTCAGTGTGAGGGTGCTGACTAATCTCTTCTCCAATAATCATCTCACCTTACCCTGCCCAAGACACACCACAGGCGGAGCAGTCCTGAACTACTATCTACCTCATTGGAGCCTGAAAACTGTAACGTCCAGGTTCGGGTACAGCTTCTTCCCGACAGCCATCAGGCTATTAAACACAACAACGGATAAGCTCTGAACTGCAAAAGACGATATTATTATTGCACTATATATTTGTTATGTATTGAACTTCTTTCCTCTTCCCCCGTTATGTATAATGTTTACATATTCACATTTTCTGTTGTGCTGCAGCAAGCAAGAATTTCATTGCCCCATCCAGGAGATATGACCATCAAACACTCTTGACTTGACTATCCTTGATCGGAATTCAAGGCTTTAACTTGCATTAAACATCGCTCCCTTTATCCTGTAACTGTACACCGTGAACGGCTCGACTGCAATCATGTATTGTCTCTCAGCTGACTGGTTAGCACGCAGCAAATGTTTTTCACAGTTCAAGGTAAAGCCAGCAAAGTCCGATCAAGGATAGTCTGAGGTATCGACCACCAGTGAGGTAGATAATAGTTCAGTACTACTGAAGAAGGGTTTCGGCCCGAAACGTTGCCTATTTCCTTCGCTCCATAGATGCTGCTGCACCCGCTGAGTTTCTCCAGCACTTTTGTCTCCCTTCGATTTTCCAGCATCTGCAGTTCCTTCTTAAGTACTACTCTCTAGTTGTGGTTGGACTGCCACAATGGTGAAAAGGAGTGGCTTCATTTTGTTTATCGTGGCATGGGATAAAACAGGGGACTTGTTACCCACAGAGCCATGCATCACTGTGCATTGGCACACACCAAATGTTATTGCTTTAGAGAGACTGGCATGGCTGCAGACTGATGAGTTGCTGCATTTCCCTCATTGGAAAGCCTCAGCCCAGCCTTGCCACGCACAGCCCTGACACACGCAACTCCTGTACACGCCAGGCCAGCAACCAGCAGCAGTAAGGAGAGAAAGCATGCTAACAGAGCACAGAGACACAAGAGACAGCAGATCGAGTCATAGTGCCTGAAGGGCCTGTCCCACTTGCCGATTTTTTTGGCGACTGCCGGCGTCATATCAGTGTCGCCAAAAGATTTTGAACAAGTCAAAATCCAGCGGCGACAAAAAAAAATGTTGCGACACTTGAAAAAACACCGCACGTCAAACTTCATCCAACAGGTCACGCCGCAAATTTCTCGGTGACCTGATACGTCAGTCAATGATGCCGGCAGTCGGCGAAAAAATCGCCGTGGGACAGGCCCTTTAAAGTGTGGAAACAGGCCTTTCGGCCACTCCAACCAACATGTCCCATCTACATTTGTCCCACCTGCCTGCGTTTGGCGCATATCCCTCTAAACCTGTCCCATCCACGACCTCTCCACTTGTCTAAATGATGCTGGATTCTCAAGCACACTGCTCCTCATTCCCCTTATCATGTATCTGTGCACTGTGGGTGGCTCGATTGTAATCGTGTATTGTCTTTCCGCTCGACTGGTTAGCACGCAACAAAAGCTTTTCACTGCACCTCGGTACACGTGACAATAAACTATAGGGCTGAAGGAACTCAAGAAGACCACAGTCCTAACCCTACCCTTGACAACACTACTCTTCTATAAAGGCATTGCTTACCCCACATTGTTCAAAAGCCTGTAACCACATTTTAATATATTTCTTTCTGGAGAGGGAATCACAAAAATCTCCACACCTCATCAGCATTCTACAGACCTCTCTTTTCATTATTTTGTGCAACGTATAACGTATATTCAAGGCAGCTTCTGTTCTACGGTGTTTAAAACAGGATGTGCCACCTCTGCAGCTTTCTGTAACATTCGACATGAGACCAACATGAGATATGATGACGGAGGTGTGTGATAAGATTGTGATCTGTGGTTCTCGTGGGCTGAGTGTTCTCATTTGAGCCAAAAGGTTGTAGGTTCAAGCCCTGTTTCCCCAATTTAAAGCAAGGTTGCTCGTTCAGTCAAGGGCAGAGGGGTTTATAGTGATGGAGTCCAACAGCCCTTTGGCCCAACTCATCCACGTGGACCACGAGATCCAATCTAAGCTGGACCCAGGTTTGTTTTGTGGCCCAGAACCCTCTCAACCTTTCTCATTGACGTACCTGGCCAAGTGTCTTTTAAATATTGTTATAGTACCTGCCTCAACGACTTCCGTTCCATACGAATATCACCCTCCGAATGTAAAACTTGCCCCTCAAGTTCCTTGCCCCTCAGCTGAAACCTCTGGATCGTTATTCCCCGACCTCTGCTCATTAACGCTGTCTCTGGGTCACTCGAGGTTTGCGATTGAGATTCTCGCGGTCCGATGGTGGGATTGGAACCCGTGTCTCCACAGCAATGGTCGAGGCTTCTGACTCTGACCTCTTGACCAAGCTTCAGGTCTCTTGCTCCAACCTCAGTCCACATGGCCAGGAATGTGAGAATAACTTAGCGACTGGGAGGAAAAGAGTGTGGGATGGGAATGTCCGGAAAACCCTTTGGGAAAACCCAACAGAGACAGGACTGGACTGAATGAATATCATCCACTACTCAATGATTCCAAAGGCAGCTCTACAAACATTGACAGTGACAGCTTAACTGTTCCAGCTGTCAGTGACAAACATTTTATTACCATGAAATATCATCATTTGAATCTGGCAATACATATAATGTGCAATTGATTATGCCCACATCCAGGAACACAGAAAAATGATTCACAGCTACACGTTAGCTATGCACTCTGTAATAAATAGCCCTGGCAATCAAGTGTCCAAAACAGAAGGATGCCTGCTACACATTGTTTTATCCGCTGTTACAATTCACCACACACACAATGCAGTGTATTTAATGGGAGCCATAATTCAGACTTAAAGGTTGCGTTATTGCTGTTGAGAAACAGCCTTGCTGTGCAATAAAACCTTCTCGGTGCACAGGAGTTCCACACTCTTACACAAAGGGAATGTCACCCTTAATAGTTTAATTGGAATCTTAACCCCACTTAGCAATAATTAAAATTAAAATGTGTCCCCCGCTCTCCACTCCAGCTGAGATCCAGGTCTACTGCTGTGTTTCATCACTTTGTACAAGGTGACATTATTTGTGCATCACTGTGGAATACATAGGATGAACACTCAGGATTAGGCAATCAAGAACCAGGGGGCAGAGGTTTAAGATGAGAGGAGTGTGATTTAATAGGAACTTCAAGGGCAACCTTGTCACTCAGAGGGTGATGGGTATAAGGGACGAGATGCCAGAGGAGGTAGTTGAGGCAGGAACGACGACATTTTAAGGACGCTTGGATAGGTATGTGGATGGGGAAGGATTGGAGATATGGGCCAAACACAGGCAAATGGGACTAGCTTACGGGCCTGTCCCACTTAGGCGATTTTTTCGGTGACTGCCGGCGACGGTCATAGTCGTAACAGGTGGCCGACAAACCGGCGACTGAGGAGACCATATAGGCGACACCCCGGCAACCATGTGGCGACAGCCTAGTCGCCTAAAACATCGCCTAAGTGGACAGGGCCTTGAGGGTGGTGAATCTGTGGAATTAATTACCACAAAGAGTTGTGGAGGCCAAGACATTGGGTATTTTTAAAATGGAGATTGATTAGTACGGGTGTCAGGGGTTGTGGGGAGAAGGCAGGAGAATGGGGTTGAGAGAGAAAGATAGATCAGCCATGATTGAATGACGGAGTGGACTCGATCTGCAGCATAACTCAAAGTGCTGGAGAAACTCAGTGGGTCAGGCAGCATCTGGAGAGGAAATAGACAGACAACGTTTCGGGTTGTGACCCCTCAACTGTCCATTTCCTCCACAGATGCTGCCTGACCGTCTGAGTTCAACCAGCGCCTATAAGGTCATAAGTGATAGGAGTAGAATTAGGCCATTCTGCCCATCAAGTCTAATCCACCATTCAATCATGACTGATCTATCTCTCCCTCCTAACCCCATTCTCCTGCCTTCTCCCCATAACCCCTGCCACCTGCACTAATCAAAAATATATCTATCTCCGCTTTAAAAATATCCACTCTTGGCCTCCACAGCCTTCTGTGGCAAAGAATTCCACAGAATCATCACCCACTGACTAAATAAATTTCTCCTCATCTCCTTCCTAAAAGAACTTCCTTTAATTCTGAGGCTGTGGCCTCTAGTCCTAGACTCTCCCACTAGTGGAAACTTCCTCTCCACATCCACTCTATCCAAGCCTTTCACTATTCTGTACGTTTCAATGAGGTCCCCCCCCTCATTCTTCTAAACTCCAGCGAGTACAGGCCCAGTGCCGACAAACGCTCATCATAGGTTAACCTACTCATTCCTGGGATCGTTCTTGTAAAAGAGGCTTAGTGTTAGCATCTTGAATCAGCAGCATCTACCTGGAGATGGGCGTTTAACACACCCCCCAGTCCCACCAATGCTTCAACTGATCAACAATGTCTCCCAAAAAGAAATAAAAATCCATTCATGTGTAGCAGAACTGCCCCCTAGGCAAGGGCCTCACGGGACTGGTATTTTTCTGTATACAGAAGAATTTCAAGCTTGGGAGAATGTCTTTAAACTGCCTGTGATGCATTATTTTCCACAGTGCTGCTCCAGCTAGAGTGAGCCATCATTTCTCAAGCTCAGTATGTGTTACCTGAAGGTAAATGCACCTGATCAATTGGGACATAAAGAACTGTTCTCCCATGACAGCTTGAGCCTTGATCGCCTCTGATCTTTTACAGCAGGCTTTCTCTGCCAGCAAGCACGCACGCTGCCTCTGTCAGCATCAACGGGGCCGTGGGTTTAGGCAACGGGATAGCCACAGAGAAGGGAATCTGACCGTAAAACCTCTTCACTCACAGCCCCAGGGTCACACAATCACAGAGCATGGAAACAGGCCCTTCGGCCCAACTTATCCATGCTGACCAAGATACCCCATGTAAGCCAGGTCCCTTTGTCTGCGTTTGGCCCATATCCCATTAAACCATTCCTGTCCATGTACCTGTCCAAATATCTTTTTGACAGGTACATGGCTGCGGCTTGGTGATCGTTTCGCCGAACACCTCCGCTCGGTCCGCATTAACCAAGCCGACCTCCCAGTGGCTCAGCACTTCAACTTCCCCTCCCATTCCGTATCCGACCTCTCGGTCCTGGGCCTCCTCCACGGCCAGAGTGAGCAACACCGCAAGTTGGAGGAACAGCACCTCATATTCCGCTTGGGGAGTCTGCATCCTCTGGGCTTGAACATTGAATTTTCTCAATTCTGTTAACCCTTGCTGTCTCCTCCCCTTCCCACCTCTCCCTCAGCCCTCGGGCCCTGGCATTCCCTCTCTCTCTCTCTATCTCCCTCCCCCACCCTAGTCGCACCAGCTTCTCATTTTCACACCACAAACAGCTTACAATGGCTTGTTCCCTTTATCATCGATACTTTTTTGCATATCTTTCATTCATTGTTCTTTATCTCTCCACATCACCGTCTATATCTCTCGTTTCCCTGATCCCTGACCAGTCTGAAGAAGGGTCTCGACCCGAAACGTCGCCTATCTCCTTCGCTCCTTAGATGCTGCTGCACCCGCTGAGTTTCTCCAGCCTTTTGTGTACCCTCAAATATCTTTTAATTCTGATATAGTACCTATCTCAACTTCCACCTCTGGCAGCTCATTCAATACACCCACCACCTCTGTGTGAAACAGTTGCCCCACAGGTTCTTATCAAATGTTTCCCTCTCATTTGAAACCCACGTCCTCTGGATTCACCTTCCCTTGGTAAAAGTATGTGCATTTACCCAATCTATTCCCCTTGTGATTTTATACACCTCTATAAGATCACCCCCTCATCCTCCTGGGCTCCAAGGAATAAGGACCCAGCATGACTAGCCTCTCCCTGCAGCTCTGAACCCTCCTGGTCTGGCAACATCCTCGTCAAGACTGGCTTATTCCCCAGGAGCAGAGGTGTGGGCTTCCAGTAAAACTACACACCAGGACAGGCTCGACACAGAAGGGTCTCGACCCGAAACGTCGCCTATCTCCTTCGCTCCTTAGATGCTGCTGCACCCGCTGAGTTTCTCCAGCTTTTTGTGTAACCCCCAGGCTCGACACAGGGTGGTTTAGGTCTAGGTCCAGGGACAAGGAGGTTGCAGACTGCCGAGTGTTGGTTCAACACCACCACTTACCCCTTGTGCAAATGCAAGCAGAGACGTAGGTAGACTATAGAGAGCGCGCGTACAGTGTGGATATACACACTCTCAGCTACGCACCCTCCCGCACACAGGTGCACCCTCTCACACACATACACATCCTCTCTCTCTCTCACTCACAAGCCTGTACCTACACTCACTCAAACACACCTTCTCACTCACACAAACACACATCCTCTCATTGAAGCAGAAAAACAAATACTCCTCCCCTCCCCCCACACCTATGGGTCCCACCACACACATTCCTCTCGCACACGCACCCACACGTACATATATATTTAATAACCAGCCACCCTTGTAGAATATTTTGGAACAAACTAGCCTATAAACTTGTAGCACTATCATAGAATCATAGAAAACGAGTAGTAAATGAGCATCTGCAGTTCCTCGTTTCTCTGGGTGAAAAAGTTTAGAAACATAGAAACATAGAAATTAAGTGCAGGAGTAGGGCATTCGGCCCTTCAAGCCTGCACCGCCATTCAATATGATCATGGCTGATCATCCAACTCAGTATCCCTTACCTGCCTTCTCTCCATACCCCCTGATCCCTTTAGCCACAAGGGCCACATCTAACTCCCTCTTAAATATAGCCAATGAACTGGCCTCAACTACCTTCTGTGGCAGAGAATTCCACAGACTCACCACTCTCTGTGTGAAAGTAGATCTTCTCATCTCGGTCCTAAAAGACTTCCCCATTATCCTTAAACTGTGACTCCTTGTTCTGGAGTTCCCCAACATCGGGAACAATCTTCCTGCATCTAGCCTGTCCAACCCCTTAAGAATTTTGTAAGTTTCTATAAGATCCAGCATCATGACTTGATCCCGTAGTTTTGCCCAGGACTATTCACTGAAGCATTCTTAAACTGGGCGCGCATGCAAGTTGAAATTCAATCCAACATTCATGAATGAATGATAGAGCTAAGAAATCATCCATTACCTTCAGGAATCTGCGACCTTCAATGACTTTCCCCTCCTGTTCAATGTCCTGAAACCAAGAAAAACAAAACTTTAAAACCAGAATTCGGAAAGGCTTTTGGAGATGCTTATGAGTTACCAAGAACTTTGACCACATAGCAGAAGGCCTGACTGGCTGGACATCTCCGATGTGGACTGTCTGGGCCAATCTGGATAGGCATCAATATAATTCCGCGGAAGGATCTACAGCCAGACAAGTTGACACAAGGAGTTTGAAGAAGGGTTCGAACCCAAACACCTATCCATGTCCTCCAGAGATGCTGCCCGACTCATCGAGTTGCTCCAGCTTTTCGTGTCATTGAGAGTAGAGAGGTCCCAGTGAAATCCAGAGACATTATATCTATCTATTTTTATAATATTAAAACTCTGGTCTTGGATGTTTACTTGTGGGTTTGTTTGCTTGCTTGAACTTTTTCTTTGATTCACATCTCCTCGAAAACCTGACACTGTAACAGTGAAATTAACGCTCTCCCTCTCTGCCCCCCTCCCTCTCTGCCCCCCTCCCTCTCTGCCCCCCTCCCTCTCTGCCCCCCCCAGGGAGTGGTGAATATTGCGACCTATGGGTGAGTGGTGGAGTATTGTGTTCAGCCCTCCCCTGTGATGCCATTCCCCCCCTCTATAGCTGCGCCTGCACAGTTGGGGGTTATGTGTGAGTGGATAGAGTGGGGGACGGGGTAAAAGGAGCGAATGAATAATATTAATAGTGTGTGTGTGTGTGTGTGTGCGTGTGCGTGTGCGTGTGCGTGTGTGTGTGTGTGTGTCTGTCTGTCTGTCTGTGTGACAGCAGGCCGCCCCAACTGCCCCGCAACCGTGCCTTGAGGGGGACGGGACCCAACGGGTCCACCTTGGTCTAGTTTTCATTACATTTAATTAAATTCCCCTCCCAACAATAAGAAGCATTTACTAAAGCAATAAAAACAAAATCAAAATAAAAACCTCGAATAAAAACAAGAAAAAGAACAAAGGTTGAGCAAATTATATCCCGTGCAAAAATAAAACCCCTCTCCCCTCTCCCACCAACTACCTTGCGCCAAAAAATAATCGTGCCAGTGCACCGGCTTTGTGCAGCAGACAGAACACATCGTGAATTGCATTAATTCACCAGTTCATATTGATATTGTTTGCCCAATTTATTCAGAAGATGAAGGTACTCCAGATGGTTAGTGCTCAGCCTTTAAATACTCTGCATAGATACTCTGCATAAAGCAGTCCCACCGTTGCAAAACCATGAGCACGGGTCACCAGGAACCCAGGAGCTGAAATATCTTCTTCCAGGAGGTTGTTAACCCTTGGAATTCTCTGCTTCAAGAGGAGAAACTGGGTACGTGACCACACACACACACACTTTACACTCCAATATTTAGCCGTAATGTAGCGTTAAACTGTGGAAGCAAGTACGTCAACTCAACTGGAATTTAATTGTAGCACTGGAATAGAAAAGTCTAAGAAAGAGATTTGCTAATCTTAATGAGAATGAATGAATGAAAGAATGAATGAAAGAGATTTGCTAATGTTAATAAGAATCAATGGACTCTACCAAGTCAAAATGCACAGCAATGCACCGTGACAAGTGGATTCTGGACCCAGCCCTAACTGAAGTTACAACCCATAGTTTGGGTTAAGATGTTTGATGAAGGGTCTCAACCCGAAACGTCACCTCACCCGTTGAGTTTCTCCAGCATTTTTGTCTACCCATAGTTTGGGGATCACCAGCATGTGTCTGTATTGTACAGGGATGGTCTGAGCAACCAACCACCATGTCCAACCTCCTAACATTTTTGACCACCTCCAAAATGCCTTAAAAAATCCACCATTCCATGGATTTTAATGGAAAGTAGTTTTGACCGTGGTGAAAGAGGCTCTCTATACTTCTCTCTGTGAGCAGCGACAGTCAGCACCCACTGGATCTCCAACTAAGAGTTGACACAAAAGTGTTGGAGTAACTCAACGGGCAAGGCATCATCTCTGGAGAACATGGAGAACATGGTTTGCCAGAGCTGCTGCCTGACCCGCTGAGTTTCTCCAGCACCTTGTGTCTTTTTTTAAACTCGCATCTATAGTTCCTGGCGTCCACAAGAATCAAAAGTGTTTAATTGTCATGTGGAGGAAGGAACTGCAGATGCTGGTTCAGAGTCAGAAGAAGGGTCTCGATCCGAAACATCACCCGTTCCTTGTCTCCGGAGATGCTGCCTGTCCCGCTGAGTTACTCCAGCATCTTGTGTTTAATTGTCATATGAGCAATGAAAGTCTTACTTCCAGCTGCCTAACAGACCCGTGAATGCAATAACACGCAGATAACTTACAACATATTTTTTTAATTCAATAAATTTATAGCCATAATACGAGTGCGTAAACTGAAGCCTTCAGTGTTTAGTTTAGTCTAGAGACGGAGGCGCCGTCCTTGTTTTTAGAGCTCTAGTCTTTTTTATGTGGAGGGGTGTGGTGGTGGGGGGGTCCCGACCTGGTCGGAGAGGTGGCTTTTTCTCCGAGCAGCATCTTCGACCCGTCCTCGCGGCCTACCAGCGGGCCTGGAGCGGCGTTTCCTGAGGGGACCGGTCAGAACCTCGGCTTCCGCAGAGGCACAGCGCTGGAGCGCAATCGCCGAGCGGGCGATGCCTTGCCCGGGTCGCCGCGCTGGGACTCCGGTGAGCTGAGACCGCCGATTAGAACATCGCGGAGCCACGGGTCTGTGGAACGGCCAACATTATTATTATTATGTTGTATTATTTTTTACGTGCTGCATTGGAAAGACGCATTTCACCGCACCGTGCCAACTGGTGTATGTGACTAATAAAGAACCTTTGAGATACAGCGCGGAAACAGGCCCTTCAGCCCACTGAGTCCACACCGACCAGCGATCCCTGCACATTAACACCATCCTACACACTAGGGACAATTTACACTTACACCAAGCAAATTAACCGATACCTGTACGTCTTTGGAGCGTGAGAGGAAACGAAGATCTCGGAGAAAACCCACGTGGTCACGGGGAGAACGTGCAAACTCCGTACAGACAGCACCCGTGGTCGGGATGGAACCCGGGTCTCTGGCGCTGTGAGGCAGCAACTCTACCACTGCGCCACCGTGACTGCCCAACTGCAACCAAAGCCACAAACCATAGATGTTCACAGTTGCTGGGGTTGGTGTTCAATAGCCTGATGGTTGTTGGGAAGAAGCTGTTCTTGAACCTTATCACAGCTTGCTTAAGAAAGAACTGCAGATGCTGGAAAAATCAAAGGGAAACAAAACTGCTGGAGAAACTCAGCGGGTGAGGCAGCATCTATGGAGCGAAGGAATAAGCGACGTTTCGGGTCGAGACCCTTCTTCAGGGCCGAGACCCTTATCACAGCTTGCAGCTAGTTTGATGGAAACTAACTGAAACACTATTCTCTGTTGCTCCTGATTCACTAGATTATTAATGTCTAGGTTTGCACGTAATTAAGGCAAACCAAACCAAGCCACGTGAATGGTGGCTGGGGAATAAATCTTCAAACCCCTGCCAAATCTAGGAGATTAAATAAAGGGTTCTGAAATACTTGTGCTAATCAAGATGAGGCTCTGTGAAAATGAATCCATTTGAATTTCACACATCATATCACCAAGTGCTCCCAACACACAGATTAAATGACTCAGGAGTATTTCTGTAGAGCAGCACTCTAATACAGAACGTGGTGTCACAGCATGGCGGACATGACGTGCCTTCTTAGGAAGACATAAATTAACTTTAAGAGCATTCGCTTACTTAAATTTCAACCAAGTTCTGCTTGGCTAATACACCGAGTGCTGGAGTATCTCAGCGGGTCAGGCAGCATCTGTGGAGAACATGGATAGGTGACGTTTCACAGATTGCTGGAGTATCTCAGCGGGTCAGGCAGCATCTGTGGGGGACATGGATAGGTGACGTTTCACAGAGTGCTGGAGTATCTCAGCGGGTCAGGCAGCATCTGTGGAGGACATGGATAGGTGACGTTTCACAGAGTGCTGGAGTATCTCAGCGGGTCAGGCAGCATCTGTGGGGGACATGGACAGACAATATTTCAGATTGGTTGTATTGGTTGCGGGTTGGGGGGGGAAGCTGGAAAGAGAGGTGGGGGTGAGACCAGTTGGGGGTCTGGCAATAGGTATGAGTTGATTTCTCGATCTTCAGTTAACTTCTCTCTCTCTGCCCCTCCCCCACTCAAGTCACACCACCTTCTGAATCGTCTTGCTGAGTCTCGTTGCCTGTAACTTGTTCTCACCGAACACACAGCTGATAAGGGCCTGCATCCTTCATCATCATTATTTTTTTGCATATCTTTCATTAATTTGTTCTATACCTCTCGACATCACCGTCTATGTCTCTTGTTTCTCTTTTCCCGACTCTCAGTCTGAAGAAGGGTCTCGATCCGAAACGTCGCCTGTTCCTTTTCTCAGAGATGCTGCCTGTCCCGCTGAGTTACTCCAGTTTTTTGAGTTTATCTTCTGGCAAATGATAGCTGGATACATGTGAGGGGAGGTTTTGGTTTGCAGTTGGGTGGGTCGGCTGTGCTACGCTGCCACCCAAGTTTGGCCCATGCGTAAGAACATGCTTAAAGCCCACCTCATTAGCCAAGCTTCTCGTGACCTGCCTAGACAGTTCCAAGGGGAACGGTCGCCCTCAGCAACCGCTGTCAAACAGACAAGATGGCGGCGCTGAGCTCCCCCTTGGCCACGGGCGGGCGGGCTGGCTGACGTGCGCCCGTGCACAACCGATCCGGCCCGCATGAGGTCGCATTTTGCCCAATCCGGCCCCGTGACCTAGAAACATAGAAAATAGGTGCAGGAGGAGGCCATTCGGCCCTTCGAGCCAGCATCGCCATTCATTGTGGTCATGGCTGATCGTCCCCAATCAATAACCGTGCCTGCCTTCTCCCCATATCCCTTGACTCCACTAGCCCCTAGAGCTCTATCCAACTCTCTCTTAAATCCATCCAGTGACTTGGCCTCCACTGCCCTCTGTGGCAGGGAATTCCACAAATTCACAACTCTCTGGGTGAAAAAGTTTTTTCTCACCTCAGTCTTAAATGGCCTCCCCTTTATTCTAAGACTGCGGCCCCAGGTCCTGGACTCGCCCAACATTGGGAACATTTTTCCTGCATCTAGCTCGTCCAGTCCTTTTATAATTTCAGTGAATACTAAAATGAGTTTGCCACCCCTGATTTAAAGCAACATCTGCTGTTCCTTCCTGTATTGAATCAATGAGATTCAAACTGGTATCTTGCCTCAGTAGGGCCCGGGTCTGGGACCATGTCAAGTGCCCCCAACGTCAGTGCCCCTACACATGGCCATAAAAGAGGTAGCAGCATTAACCACTACTAAATGCTGTGACAGGAGCTGTTGAAGTGAGGCGGGCGCATCAAGCTAATCGGGGTCAGAAGTTTGCAAAACATTCCATGCAACCTCCGGCAAGGTTATTCATGCAATAAAATATTACAAAGCACTTAATAATACTGCAATGTGCCAGCTCCCCTGCGTATCAATCAAACTCAAATGCCCAAAAGCTAAATGATCTGTTTCCTTGCCTTGCTGCTGCCTGCCTTGTGTGTGGTAATGAGCGGCAAGCAGAATACTGATGGTGAGGTGAGGTGTGTGAAGGTACCACCCACTGTCAGGACGGCACGCTGACTTGCCATGGAAGATCAACAGGCTTACTTACAGATGCCGAAAACTGGAGCAAACAACAAACTATTGGAGGAGCTCAAGGGGTCAGGCAGCATCTGTGGAGGCAGAGAGATGGCCATGTTCATTAGTGATAGGATCAGAATTAGGCTATTCAGCCCATCAAGTCTACTACATTTTCTCCTTCACCATATGCCACCTCCAGAAAAAAAAGGAAAAAAAGTAGAATTCTCTGCCTCAGAGGGTGGTGGAGGCCGGTTCTCTGGATACTTTCAAGAGAGAGCTAGATAGGGCTCTTAAAGATAGCGGAGTCAGGGGATATGGGGAGAAGGCAGTAACGGGGTACTGATTGTGGATGATCAGCCATGCTCACATTGAATGGCGGTGCTGGCTCGAAGAGCTGAATGGCCTACTCCTGCACCTGTTGTCTATTGTCTATTCCGCCATTCAATCATGGCTGATTTACCTTCCCCTCTTAACCTCATGGTCGACATTTCAAATCGCGATTCTTGTAGTTTTCTTGCTCATCCTACTCTCTGAGTTTGAGTTTAGTTTTTAATTCTACTGAGTTCCAGTCAGTGAAAAGCTTTTGTTGTGAGCTAACCAGTCAGCGGAAAGACTATACCTGATTACAGTCGAGCCATCCCACAGGGTTTAAACTTATGATTAAACTTATACAAGCCTGCTGAAAGCCTTTAATGCATATCCTGAACGTTCAGTTGGCAAACTCAATCGCCTTTTCCCTATTTCCCATTTTGTGTCCTCTTCAAAGGTAGCGATAACAAGTCTTCCTGTACACAAGGAACGCTCCTATTTCCAAGTTATACAACAAACTTCTATGGACTGTGCTTTAAGTTGCATTTGCAATATCTTTTTATTCTCCCTAGTACATGGTTATTAACATTGAATCTATTTTAATGTTATATTTACCGATGTGTTATTGAATTTACAGGCCGTGGTCAGTACGTGTGACAACTCAACACTCTTGCGTTCAGTTCAGTTTAGTGTCACATGTACCGAGGTACAGTGAAGAGATTTTGTTGCGTGCTAACCAGTCAGCAGAAAGACAACACCTGATTCCAATCAAGCCATTTACAGTGTATAGATACATGACTTTCTTGCCGTGAACATATGAGAACTATTATTTCACTGTCACAAGGCCAATACCCTTAGACTTCCAAAGCAGAACAGAAGTGCTTTGTTCCAAAGCAGAACAGAAGTGCTTTATCACCAAGTTCCTCCACCTTCAACATCTAACCTGGTACCAGGGACCAAAACCATTAACCAGTCACAGTCTACAGGGACAGGACATAGGTTATCATGTATCAGTACACTGTGAAATGTTCTTCTCCGTGGATTGTCACCTTGTGGTGGTGGAGAAGCTTGTGTGGACCTGAGATCCTGAGAGCGATGCCGTCTGGAGCGATGCTCCTGGTAGGGCCACCCATGGCGGTAAGGTCGAGGGGGAGGTCTCTGACAAAGAGCCAATCCAACCAAGACCTCAACGGTGGAACAGGCGGAGGACGATGGCTGACCTTAGTGGAGCATCACAACGGCTGGGAAGGCGGATGAAGGCTGCAGCAGAAAAGGGTCTCCGGTCGTCTTGGACTCCATGCCACTGGATCCTGACCCAGATCTGTCAAGGACCGTGGGGTGGCTGTCTGTGCACCAGTCTCCCCACGTTAAACAAAGTCACGCACAGGCGTCCTCCATGAGAGGACAGTCATACTCGTTTCGAGTGACCGTTGATGATGATGAATGACTCGATTGTAACCATGTATTGTCTTTCTGCTGACTGGTCAGCACACAACAAAAGCTTTTCACTGTACCTCGGTACACGTGACAATAAACTAAACTAACTATTTGGCGGACAGCAATTCATCTGTCAACTCTCGCAGCCGTTCACCCTGCTAGAAGATGATGTCAACAGCTTCAAGGAACTTGCTCCATCTGCCTTGTCGAGGGGAACTCCAAGAAGCTCAACACTACCTGGCTTAATTGGCACCTTTTCCACTGCTTTAGAATTCAAGGTACTTGCATACAAGATGCAAGGAACTGCAGATGCTGGATAACAAATAAAAAGACACAACGTGCTGGAGTAACTCAGTCGGTCAGGCAGTATCTCCAGAGAACATGGATAGCACCAGGAAATGCTGGAAGACCAAAGGAGACACAAAGTGCTGGAGTAACTCAGCGAATCAGGCAGCATCTGAAGAAGGGTCCTGACCTGAAATGTCACCTAATCCATCTGCTCCAGAGGCTCTGCCTGCCGAGCTACTCCAGCACTTTGTGTCTTTTTACGTAATCCAGCATCTGCAGTTCCTTGCACTGAACTCGACGCACAGGTGTTGAGGAACGACCTTGAAGGTGGTGAGTCTCACCTTTGCAAACCTGCTGCCGATAGATTCCTGGCATTTTTATTTTCTCTGAGTTGCTGCCAAAATGCTCCACTGTACAGAACTACAAGCAGGACACTGACGGGAGACTGAGTGTGAGTGTGAGATCGCACTCTCACAATGAAACACACGCTGCAATCATCAATTTCCCCACACGGTAACATGAGAGACAAAGACATGAGCACAGGTAACATATTCTTTGTAACCAAAGTTAATAAAGCCCAGGATGAAAGGAAGTCAGCCAAACTAAAGATTGGCTCTTAACAAAACCACTGACCCTTATAATGACATTTTTGTAACAACTCTAAAAGAACGAGTCCTTGGTTAAAGCTCGTTAAGGAATTCTGAAAATGTACCAGGTTAATAGTTGGCCAGGAATCTATCCATCAGCTTCAAGCCATACCTGTCACAGTTGAATAAAGACCAGCGTATAAGGCAAGGTCAGCTTTGGCAACTATCGAGTACAGGGCATTCAAGCAGGCTCATATCAGCTGGAGATACACAAACTGCAGATACTGGTGTGAGGGATAAAGTGATTAAACCCTATTTAAGAAAGGAGTTTTAAAGAGAATTCAAACAGAGAGGGGCCGGAGAGAGGGTTCTGACACAGCTGTGTCTGAAGGTTGCCAGACCCATCCTTGAGTCCTTGAGTAAGAAGTGATAGCATTGTATAGTGGTAGAAGGGAGTGATGTAGAGAGATCCCTATCAATGGAATGGAGTGATAGATGGGACCCTTGTCACTATAGCTTAGCTTTAGTACTGATATAGGAGAACTGAGAGGGTTCACTAGGAGGTGAGTAAAACTAGGCCAGGTCATGAGCAACTGAGCATGCTTAATAGAATAAATGAATATTACAACACACCCCTGGTCAAGAAATTGCTCATTACCATGAACATATTTGAACATGCAATGTATGATATGGGAGGTGCGAGGGGATGTACGGTGGGATGTACCTACAGATTGTGCACCTCCGACCCTGATTGGAGAAGGGTCCGGAGGGGAGGTTGAATGTAAGATTCTGTGTATAAAGGGGGATGATTTCTCTGGCTTCGGTGTGTCTCGAGTTGGAGAGGCACCCGGTCTGCAGACTTGTAAAATAAAGAATCTCTTGCTTCCAGGATTTAGTCTTTGAGCATAAAGGGTATCTCACACTGGAATCGGGTGCAAAGCACAAAGTGCTGGAAGACCTCTAATGGAGTAACTCAGTGGGTCAGGCAGCATCTCTGGAGAACATGTATAACACCAGGAAACGCTGGAAGACCAAAAGAGGATGGGCGGAAATCCTGAGGGCGACGGGGGGGGGGGGGGGGGGGGGGAGACCACATTCCCCCCCCCCCCCCCCCCCCCCCCCCCCCTGGTTTGATAGGTGGGGGACATCCTTCCTATGTTTTGTAATCCGGAATTTATCAGACGCTTTCTAAGGGCTGAATCGGCCTGTTCGCGGGGCCTTAAAATGAAAGTGCTGCATCGAGGCTCCCGATGTTGAGGGGGTGTGTGTGTGTGTGTGTGTGTGTGTGTGTGTGTGTGTCTGTGTGTGTGTGTGTGTGTGTGTGTGTGTGTGTGTGTGTGTGTGTGTGTGTGTGTGTGTGTGTGTGTGTGTGTGTCCGCCAAAAAGTTGTGTGTGTCCCCACCCCCCACCCCCCCCCCAATCTTATCAAAAGATAGCAATTTCCGTGCCTGCCAAAGAGGTACAAGGTGCTGCAGTAACTCAGTGGATCAGGCACGTCTGCAGAAAGGTCTCAAAACGAAATGTCACCCATTCCATCTTCTCCAGAGATTTGGAATCTTGTTTCAGTCTGAAGGTTCCCAACCCCAAATTGTGTCTGTCCATTCCACCCCACAGATGCTGCCTGAACCATTGAGTTCGTCAGCACCCGGAGAAAACCCACATGGTCACAGGAGAGCGTACAATCCCTGTACAGATAAGCACCCGTAGTCAGGATTGAACCCGCGTCTCTGGCGTTTAAGGCAGCAACTGTACCGCTGTACCACTGTGATAGGTTTTAAGTCGATGCGGGGAGGATGATGATGCATAATTACGCTTTGAGTGAGCAAATCCCAACTCTGAACTACTCTGGTGGAAAAATACATCCTGCCTCGATCCTCCTAGAACCCTTCCACTAAGTACCTGAAATCTCTGCCTGCTGCTTCTTGCCCTCTCTGCCGAGTGGGAGTAGCTCCATCCTGTTCTAACTGTCCAGGCCACTTGCTAGTGGTCCGAGTATTGCAGGCTGTGTAGCGTTTGGCCATAGACAGGCACAAAGTGCTGGAGCAACTCAAGGGGGCAGGCAGCATCTGTGGAGAGAAGGATTGGGTGATGTTTCGGGTCGAGACCCTTCTTCGGACTGACGTCAGGGGGGAGAGAGATACACAGATAAGGAAGTGTGAAGGTTTGGCCATGATGGGTGTGGGCTTGCAAAGGGAGCAGGTGGAGTTCATTATGCTGAGATGCAGCACAGCTGATGAATGGGAAACACAGGATCCTGCTCGAAACATCCTGTCAGCAAAGTACAAGAGGGAAAAGGAAATAAAAATAATTCATTATCAACACTAAACAAACCTAATTGCAGTTTCCCGGTGATATCACCATCCCTTAAGCGAGACATTTGCTAACAATCACTTTGCTCCAATTATGAAGGCTTCCACGTTTAGAAGATGCATGTAGCAATGACAGCAATTTCATACATTCCTCAGCAGCCAACAAGTGATCTTTTTGTAATTCAACTAATTTAGAAGCAGGCTCATTAGACAGAAAAATGCTTGATGAAAAGGAACACTATTGGCTTTTCTTTCGTGCAGTCCAACGCTTTGCTAAATGGGCCCAGGAGATAGAGCTCGT
The DNA here is from genome assembly GCA_035221665.1 of Okamejei kenojei. Lineage (NCBI taxonomy): Eukaryota > Metazoa > Chordata > Chondrichthyes > Rajiformes > Rajidae > Okamejei > Okamejei kenojei. The sequence goes on along the minus strand of CM069165.1, from coordinate 27,996,082 downwards.
GGACACAATGCTCAACAGCTTCAGCTGTGACACTGCGGTACAAACAGTGACAAGGATGTGGAATGTGCTTCGTCCTCAAGCCCTCAGCTATTCAATAAACAAACCTGTACTTATAAGAGCAATGTTCAAGCCGACAGAATTCCCACAGAGCGTATTAATTAAACCATAAAGACAGGCAGACATACATTCTCATCGTATGTATCATTACTTCAGTTGTTCACAAAGCTTTTTCTTCTTATAGGCAATGAAGTTCTCTTGAAGAGGCACAACATTCTGGAGTAACTCAGCGGGTCAGGCAGCATCTGTGGAGAACATGGAATAGGTGACGTTTCACAGAGTGCTGGAGTAACTCAGCGGGTCAGGCAGCATCTGTGGAGAACATGGATAGGTGACGTTTCACAGAGTGCTGGAGTAACTCAGCGGGTCAGGCAGCATCTGTGGAGAACATGGACAGTGACGTTTCACAGAGTGCTGGAGTAACTCAGCGGGTCAGGCAGCATCTGTGGAGAACATGGATAGGTGACGTTTCACAGAGTGCTGGAGTAACTCAGCGGGTCAGGCAGCATCTGTGAGACCATGGATAGGTGACGTTTCACAGAGTGCTGGAGTAACTCAGCGGGTCAGGCAGCATCTGTGGAGAACATGAATAGGTGACGTTTCACAGAGTGCTGGAGTAACTCAGCGGGTCAGGCAGCATCTCTGGAGAACATGGATAGGTGACGTTTCACAGAGTGCTGGAGTAACTCAGGGGTCAGGCAGCATCTGTGGAGAACATGGACAGTGACGTTTCACAGAGTGCTGGAGTAACTCAGCGGGTCAGGCAGCATCTGTGGAGAACATGGATAGGTGACGTTTCACAGAGTGCTGGAGTAACTCAGCGGGTCAGGCAGCATCTGTGGGGAACATGGATAGGTGACGTTTCGGGTCAAGACAAAGACAAAAAAAAATCTACATGTGAACTTCAACCAATAGTTGAAGAAGGTTCCCGACCAAAAGCATTATCTGTCCATTCCCTCCACAGATGCTGCCTGACCCGCTGAGTTCCTCCAGCACTTTGTTTTTGTTCAAGGTTCCAGCATCTGCAGTTTCTTGTCTCAACTTCAACCAATGGGCAGCTGGATCCAAACACATTTCCTTTTCGGGTGTTGTGCAGTCAGATTGACACGGGTGCTCAAGTATCGACCAAGTAGTTACTGATAGTTATCGCCACAAGTACTGTAGGCGCAGCCACAATGGCAATCCTACACTCAGACAATGAATACTACAAGACCACGGCAATGAAAGCACTGGACACAAAACACCATTACAAACAGGTCCAGGTCGTGCAAGAGGTAGCCAGAGTTTTCCATTGCTGAGGTAGGATTAGGGCTGAGGTAGGATTAGGGCTGAGGTAGGATTAGGGCTGAGGTAGGATTAGGGCTGAGGTAGGATTAGGGCTGAGATAGGATTAGGGCTGAGGTAGGATTAGGGCTGAGGTAGGATTAGGGCTGAGATAGGATTAGGGCTGAGGTAGGATTAGGGCTGAGGTAGGATTAGGGCTGAGGTAGGATTAGGGTTGAGGTAGGATTAGGGTTGAGGTAGGATTAGGGCTGAGGTAGGATTAGGGCTGAGGTAGGATTAGGGCTGAGGTAGGATTAGGGTTGAGGTAGGATTAGGGTTGAGGTAGGATTAGGGCTGAGGTAGGATTAGGGCTGAGGTAGGATTAGGGCTGAGGTAGGATTAGGGCTGAGGTAGGATTAGGGCTGAGGTAGGATTCTGATTCTGTTCTATACTGTAGTTGTTTGCACAATCCTCAGGCATTGCCACTTTCATTTCACTGAACATCTTGTATGTGTATGTGACAAATAAACTTGACTTGACGGGATTAGAGTTGAGGCAGGATTAGAGGGTGTGCGGTTGGTTCAGGAACCTATTGGTTGTAGGAACGTAGCTGTTCCTGAACCTGATGGCATTAGTCAGTCTGGGGTTTAGTATGAGGACTGGCCATCGGCTCTGAATGACGTGTTATATGATAGCTGGGCAAATGCACAAAGAAAGTGCTTTGTCAACTCTATCGCTAGGTGTGTTCCCACAGCTGTAACTGCTGGAGGCAGTCTGATGCTGCGGAATGCAGAGTTCCAATAAACGAGTCACACAGCATAGGGTTTCAGCGTTGTGCTTTTACAGGAAGATCTCTTTTCACTGTGAACTGTCTCTCTCTCTTACATTTCAGACTTAACAATAAAATGTATGCAGTTGAAGATGAGTATTGATTTAAGACCACCCCACCCAGCTGCAAGTGGAAACTTAGAAATACAATTCCAATGTTTCTTATTAAAAAGGGCATTATTTCAGAACCACTTTACACAAAGAATTGAGAAGGAAATGTGCTGGGGGGATCACTAGCCAGAAACCCGGGTTTGATCCTGACTACGGGTGCTGTTTGCATGTTCTCCGAGTGCTCCGATTTCCTCCCACATTTCAAAGACGTACAGGTTTGTAGGTTAATTGGCTTCTGTGTCCCTTGTCTGTACGATAGAACTAGTGCATGGGAGATCTCTGGTCAGCGCAAACTCAGAGGGCCAAAGAGCCAGTTTCCATGCTGCAAATCTGAACTAAACTAAACCTGAAGATGAAGGGTCTCGACCCAAAACGTCGCCTATTCCTTGTCTCCATAGATGCTGCCTCACCCACAGAGTTACTCCAGCATTTTGCATCTACTTTTGATTTACCAGCATCTGCAGTTCTTTCTTAAACTAAATCTCAGCAGGTCAAGCAGCATCTGTGGAAGGAAATTATAGAACTTATAGAAACATACAAAATCCTTAACGGATTGGACAGGCTAGATGCAGGAAAAATGTTTCCCCATGTTGGGGGGTCCAGAACCAGGAGTCACAGTTTAAGAATAAGGGATAGGCCATTTAGGACTGAGATGAGGAAAAACCTTTTCACCCAGAGAGTTGTGAATCTGTGGAATTCTCTACCACAGAAGACAGTGGAGGCCAATTCACTGGATGTTTTCAAGAGAGTTTGATTTAGCTCTTAGGGCTAATGGAATCAATGGATATGGGGGAAAAAGCAGGAACGGGGTACTGATTTTGTATGATCAGCCATGATAATATTGAATTGGTGCTTGCTCGAAGGGCCAAATGGCCTACTCCTGCACCTATGTTTCTATGAAATGGAGAGGTGGGGATTCATGTTGTGATCCTCGTCAGTCTATCGTCAGGCAGCAAATACAATCTCACAGCACTCCAAGCAGAGTGCAGGCCAGCAAATCCAATTTCTCAGCATTTCAAGCAGAGTGCACACACACACTAATAGACACATATACACTCACACACACATATATATACACACACTCAGAGACTCACACACACGCACACTCACACACATACGCACACTCACACACACATGCACTCACACACACATTCAGGAACAGCTTCTTCCTGACAGCCATCAGGCTATTAAACATAGCGAATAAGCTCTGAACTACAAAATACTATATTATTTGTTCTATTTGTTATTTATTGAACACTCACACACACACCCTCCACCTCACACACTCACACACACACAGACTCACACACACCGACACACTCACACACACCGACACACACACCAACACCGACACACACACCCATACGCACAGCAGCACACACACACACACACCATATATATGGCAGTAAACTCTCTTGAGCAGGACTTTTGAACTAAACACACTCGGATTTAATAAATAAAACATTTCCATTTGAAATACAGGCAGGGCAGCAGGCCAGACAACTCATTTCATTTTCATCAAGGGCTAACAAATCATTTATTCAAGTACATTGCACACTCACAGTTGGGTTGGAGTTGAGTTAATCCACAGCAGAATGAGAGTCATGGCCTCTCCCTTGCGATCTTGCAGAGAGACTGAGCCACGTCCAGCATCTGGGCTTTTATAGCCCCCCCACACCCCCCCAGAAACACTAATAACTTTTATTTTTCATTGGTGGGAAAAACCCTCGGGGCCTGATCAGCGGAGGAGGACTGTGAGTAAGATGGCCACAAATCACAGCCGTACGTGGTAGCATTTTTTCTAAAATCAATGCACAGCGCAAACAGGAAGTGGTCAAGATGACACTTTTAATTATATATAGATATATACATATATGTACACACACACACACAAACATTCTTGACTCTTAAATATCAAGCATAGACAACTAAACCTAACAAACTTGCACGAACGAGCTGCAAACGTGTTCATGGTACAACTACACATACAGTTCATCCAACGACACAAAGTACAGGGGGAGTTCAGCACATTTAGACAATAGACAATAGGTGCAGGAGTAGGCCATTCGGCCCTTCAAGCCAGCACCGCCATTCAATGTGATCATGGCTGATCATCCCTAATCAGTACCTCGTTCCTGCCTTCTCCCCAAATCCCCTGACTCTGCTATTTTTAAGAGCCCTATCTAGCTCTCTCTTGAAAGTATCCAGAGAACCGGCCTCCACCGCCCTCTGAGGCAGAGAATTCCACAGACTCACCACTCTCTGTGAGAAAAGGTGTTTCCTCGTCTCCGTTCTAAATGACTTACCCCTTATTCTTGAAACTGTGGCCCCTGGTTCTGGACTCCCCAACATCGGGAACATGTTTCCTGCCGCTAGTGTGTCCAAGCCCTTAACAATCTTAAATGTTTCAACCCGTAACAATCTTATACGTTTCATATCGGGATTCATCTTCAGCGTCTGAGGAAGAGTCTTGACCTGAAATGTTGTCTGTCCAGAGTGTGTAGGATAGTGTTGGTGTGTGGGGGGTCGCCGGTCTCCGGTGGGCCAGTTTATGCGCTGTATGCCTCATCTAAACTGAACCCTGTGCCAGAGAGCAGAGTGAGTTTGGGTTACATTGAAAGGAAGATGCTAGACAGAGACATCACCTGTATTACGCCCATCTCCAACCTAGAGGTCTATACTTGTCAGCAACAAGGCTATAAAAATGTCCCTCAAGATATACGAGCTGTACTCATGGGGACAATGCATTGTTACACCATGCAGGCTTTCTAGTATTTCCTTTTAGGAACATAATCTCCTTCACAATGTTCAAAGGGACCCTTACAGGCATGGAAGTCATGGAGTATCTGCGAGAGTTTATTGCATCTGCGCAATTTCTTTAACTTTGTTAATAATTGTAATTTTTTTTGGTGTTGCTAACAGGCCTTTGGCACAATGACAACACAACGTGCGATCGAAAGAAAGGAAAGTGCTGGAGTAGACAAAAACGCTGGAGAAACTCAGCGGGTGAGGCAGCATCTATGGACGTTTCGTCCCGAAAGGTTGCCTATTTCCTTCGCTCCATAGATGCTGCCTCACCCGTTGAGTTTCTCCAGCATTTTTGTCTACCTTCGATTTTCCAGCATCTGCAGTTCCTTCTTAAACAAAGTGCTGGAGTAACTCAGCGGATCAGGCAGCATCTCTGGAGGACGTGGGCAGTTTAATTAATTATTGTCACGTGTACTGAGCTACAGTGGAAAGCTTGGTTGTTGCGTGCTATCCGGTCAGCAAAATGGCCAGAGACTACATGACTACAATCAAGGCTTCCACAGTGTCCAGATACAGGATAAAGGGGATAAAGAGAATGACCAGTGGGTGACGAATCAGGTTGGGAGCCTTCTTCAGACTGAGTGTAGTGCAGGAGAAAGCTGGGAAAGAGAGATATAGACAATAGACAATAGACAATCGGTGCAGGAGTAGGCCATTCGGCCCTTCGTGCCAGCACCGCCATTCAATGTGATCATGGCTGATCATCCCCAATCAGTACCCCGTTCCTGCCTTCTCCCCTGACTCCGCTATTTTTAAGAGCCCTATCTAGCTCTCTCTTGAAAGCATCCAGAGAACCCGCCTCCACCGCCCTCTGAGGCAGAGAATTCCCCAGACTCACCACTCTCTGTGAGAAAAAGTGTTTCCTCGTCTCCGTTCTAAATGGCTTACTCCTTATTCTTAAACTGTGGCCCCTGGTTCTGGACTCCCCCAACATCGGGAACACGTTTCCTGCCTCTTGCGTGTCCAAGCCCTTAACAATCTTATATGTTTCAATGAGATACCCTCTCATCCTTCTAAACTCCAGAGTGTACAAGGCCAGCTGCTCCATTCTCTCAGCAAATGACAGTCCTGCCATCCCGGGAATTAACCTTGTAAACCTACGCTGCACTCCCTCAATAGCAAGAATTAGGGGACCAAAACTGCACACAATACTCAAGGTGTGGTCTCACTAGGGCTCTGTACAACTGCAGAAGGACCTCTTTGCTCCTATATTCGATTCCTCTTGTTATAAAGGCCAACATGCCATTCGCTTTCTTCATTGCCTGCTGTACCCGCATGCTTACTTTCATAGACTGATGAACAAGGACCCCCAGATCCCGTTGTACTTCCCCTTTTCCCAACTTGACGCCATTTAGGTAGTAATCTGCCTTCCTGTTTTTGCTAACAAAGTGGATAACCTCACATTTATCCGCATTAAACTTCATCTGCCATGCATCCGCCCACTCCCCCAACCTGTCAAAGTCACCCTGCATTCTCATAGCATCCTCCTCACTGTTCACACACCAGAGATGCTGATGGGTGACTGCTGGTGAGTGATAGGTGGATACAGGTGAACTGGCAGATGGGTAGAAAATAGTTAAGGATGAAAAGACAAAAAGCTGTGAGATAAGAAGAGAAGAGGCGTGAAAAGGAAGAGTTATTGGTGGAAAGGGTTGGGGAGGGAGGGAGGGAAAAGGGGGACAGGGTAGTGGGAGAAAGGGGTGCACACCCATTTGAGGGAGGGAGGGGAGCAGGAAATGGGGAGTGGGTGGGTTGGTACCTAAAATTGGAGAATCCAATGTTCATACCATCGGCTTGTCTGCTACCCACGCTGAATACAAAGTGCTGTGCCACCAGAATATACACAGAATGCTGGAGTAACTCAGCAGGTCAGGCAGCATCTCTGGAGAGACGGGATGGGCGATATTCCGGCTCGAAACCCTTCTTCACACTTCAGCCCCGAAACGTCACCCATTCCTTCTCCCCAGAGATGCTGCCTGTCCCCCTGAGTTACTCCAGCTTTTTGTGTCTATTTCATTTTGTCTGCTGTTCTACCAGTTTGCGTGTGTCCTAACTCTGTTAATGGAGGAGGCCCAGGACAGAAAGGTCAACATGGGATTGGGGAGGGGCTGTGGTCACCAAGTTAGAAGTCCATTCATTGCGCAGCCTATGACCAGAACAACCTTATAACATACTTCTAAAGCCTCAAACCTCGCTCTGATCAACATTCCCCCTCACAGATGCTGCCTGACCCACTGAGTTCCTCCAGCATTTTGATTGTTCTTATATCCATGTAGGATCTATTTTTTAATTATTTCAAAATAGACTTTATTCAGGTAATAAATATATACAATACATGAACCGTGCAAAAAATTAATCCGACATTTTCGGAGGCTGTACAAATTGTTCAATAGTTTACATACGTTGCTCAAATTTCACAAATTTATCCCCCACCCTTACCACGCATGTGGCCCACTGGCGTGGAATCCCTTCCCGTATTTTGAGGGGCGTCTCCACCACACCCTGCCCCCCATGTCCAGCAGCGGAAGGACCCTAGGCTGTGGTCCTATCTGCACCTGGAGAACGGAGGAGCAGTCCAGTCCGTCAATTTGCAAACATTTTGTGCCTATCTTAGCAAGAAGGAGCAGACCGATCAACAATTGGGAAGGGGGGGAGAAGCATGTCTGTCAGCTATTGGGAGGGGCACATTGATCAGCTAATGGGACAGGAAGAGCTTATTGATCAGGGTTTGGGTTGAACACATTGATCTGCTTTTGAAACAAAACATATTGATCATCTGCTGGGAAGAGGGATCACATTGATTAAGCATATTGATCAGTAGAGAGAAGAACACATTGATCACCATTTCAGGGTAGCATATTGATGTTCGGGACCTGAACAATCTCTATTGACACTGGGATAAACCTGAAACGTTTCCTAGATAGATTACCAAAACTAATCAATATAATTACCCATTTATTTACTTTAAGCAATTAAAGACAGGATCCTGTGTATTCAATGCCATTGGTTGCCAAAGGGGATGGGGTCTCCAACTTAGTTATTGCAACTATTATTGTAACAACTGATTAGTGTTTGATGAGTACGGGTGCCAGGGGTTATGGCGAGAAGGCAGGAGAATGGGGTTAGGAGGGAGTGATGGATCAGCCATGATTGAATGGCGGAGTAGACTCGATGGGCCGAATGGCCTAATTCTGTTCCTTGAACCTATGAACCACGAGAGGCCTACCCAGGTATTCACCAATCAACTGGGTGTCCCTAAAGATCAGCCATGATTGAATAGCGGAGTAGACTTGATGGGCCGATTGGCCCTATTAGAAACATAGAAACATCGAAAATAGGTGCAGGAGGAGGCCATTCGGCCCTTCGAACCAGCACCGCCATTCATTGTGATCATGGTTGATCGTCCCAAATCAATAGCCCGTGACTGCCTTCTCCCCACATCCCTTGATTCCACCAGCCCCAAGAGCTCTATCTAACTCTCTCTTAAATCCATACAGTGACTTGGCCTCCCTTGGCAGGGAATTCCACAAATTCACAACTCTCTGGGTGAAATTTTTTTTCTCACCTCAGTCTTAAATGACTTCCCCTTTATTCTAAAGGGCCTGTCCCAGCAGCACGCAACTCCATGCGATGAGCGCGACCTAACGTGGTCGCTTGAGCCGTCCGGCGTTGCGGGGCCGGTCCCACTTCGATCGCCGGAGCCGTGCGGAATAGTGCGGAGTTCGTCCCGACATCGCGCGGGGTTCCGAAAAACTGACCATGTTCAAAAATTCCGCGCGGCAACGGCTTGTCGGCTCGCAGTCGCCTCGACGCACTACACACCGCCTCGACGTCGTGCCTCCGTGACCCTCTCTGTGTGTGCCCCTCTCTGTGTGTGCCCCTCTGTGTGTGTGCCCCTCTGTGTGTGTGTGCCTCCGTGCCCCTCTCTGTGTGTGCCCCTCTCTGTGTGTGCCCCTCTTTGTGTGTCCCTCTCTGTCCTGACAAACTTACCTTTAAGACTTCGCTCCAAGTTCGCCTCACTTCCCGCCGCGTTGCGCCACTCACCCCACCTCCCGCGGCCCCCGCTGCCGGTTTGGTCGCGCTCTTCGCATGCAGGCGCATGCTGTTGGGAACGGCCCTGTACAGGGATCACCCGACCTCCGCTTCTAGTTTGATCGCGCTCACTGCATGGAGTCGCATGCTGGTAGGACAGGCCCTTAAGACTGTGGCCCCTGGTTCTGGACTCGCCCAACATTGGGAACATTTTTCCTGCATCTAGCTTGTCCAGTCCTTTTATAAGATTCCCCCTCATCCTTCTAAACTCCAGTGAATACAAGCCTAGTCTTTTCAATCTTTCCCCATATGACAATAATCCTGCTCCTCATCATTCTGCTCCTATCACTTATGCTTTATAACTAGAGAAGGGTCCCGACCCGAAGCATCATGTATGCATCCATTTTCTCCGCAGGTGCTGCCTGACCCATGGAGTTCTTCCCACAATTTGTGTTCTGCTCCAGCTGAAGGTACATTGCTAAGCTTTTCTGAGCTGCCTGTCGTCAACAAATGGAAAATTACTGCCTTTGAGAATCAAGCACAGGAGTCCATGCTGTAATAGAGGCCAGACTACTGCAGTCACGAGTTAAGTTAGACACACAAGGCTGCAGTAACTTAGCGGGTCACACAGCATCTCTGGAGAGAAGGAATAGGTGACGTTTCAGGTCATGACCCTTCTTAAAGAGTCAAGTGTTTAATTGTCATACATAGCAACAAAAGAACAATTGAAATTCTTACTTCTGTACCTTAACAAGCCGAGGGATGCAGAAACACACAAATATAAAATGTAAATAATAATTCAATAAATTAATATAAGCATAATAGTGCAGAACTGAAGTCCGTAATGCAACCAAAGAAGCAGTCCATCGAAGATCGCAGTTGCTGAGGTTAGTGTTTGAGAAAGAACTGCAGAAGCTGGGAAAATCAAGGGTAGACAGAAATGCTGGAGAACCTCAGCGGGTGAGGCGGCATGCTAGCGGTTAGAGGTGACACGCTAGAGGCAGGAAACATGCTCCCGATGTTGGGGGAGTCCCGAACCAGGGGCCACAGTTTAAGAATGAGTAAACCATTTAGAACGGAGACGAGAAAACACTTTTTCTCACAGAGAGTGGTGAGACTGTGGAATTCTCTGCCTCGGAGGGCGGTGGAGGCAGGTTCTCTGGATGCTTTCAAGAGAGAGCTGGATAGGGCTCTTAAACATAGCGGAGTCAGGGGATTACGGGGAGAAGGCAGGAACGGGGTACTGATTGGGGATGATCAGCCGTGATCACACTGAATGGCAGTGCTGGCTCGAAGGGCCGAATGGCCTCCTCCTGCATCTATTGTCTATTGGCATCTATGGAGTGAAGGAATAGGTTTTGAGTTGAGACCCTTCTTCAGGCTGAGGTTAGTGTTGCCAGTGTTGCAGGGAGAACAATGGGTGCTGGGAAGATGCTGTTGCTGGACGTGGAGGTCGGGATTACAGGCTCCTGTGCCTTCCCCCTGATGGTAGCAGTAAAATGAGAGCGTGGCCAGGGAGGTGGGTGGGTCTTTGATGATGTCGGCTGTTTTTTTGGAAGCAGTGACTCCTGTAGATTCCTTTGTTGGTGGAAAGGTCAGTACCTGCGTTTCAACCACTTTCTGCAGCCTCCTTCACTCCTGAGTGGTTGAGTTACCAAACCAGGCTTGTGACACAACCCATCAGAGTGCTCGTTGCAGCACACGTGTTGAGAATCGGCGACACACCAAGCCTTTCCAATCTTCCAAGGAAGAGGAGGATGCCAGTCTACTCTGACAGTAGCACGGAGCAGTCACAGTGGAACTTTGTGGCATCAACCCATATCATCACATCTAAACGCTGATCGATCGACCGCTCAGATGTCAGGTGCCTCCTTGCAAGCAGCAACACAATATCAGTAACTCAAAAAGCTTTCTAAAAACCAGGGGATTGTAAATCATCCAGCTTGCTGCATGGATACTGGACTGATATCAATTACATTCCAATAGGCTTTTTAAGAGCATTTGAGATTGACGTTGGGGGGGGGGGGGGGGGGGGGCAGAGCTGTGGTAATGGTCCATGGATGTGGGAGGAGATAGCGTTCATCGCTGCAATAAATTCCTCCCGGCAGTAAACGTTGCCTGAACAGAACTCATAAAATCTCTTGGTATGAATTATTAAGGCAGTTTAATTTCTAGTGTTCGATTCCATTTTTAAAAGCATGCGCAGGTGCCCGCGTGGCAAATGTTGGCACTCCTCGCTCATTCTTGGTCCTCCCGTGCACGTTTTAGGGATTCAATGGCCTGTCCCACTTACGCGACTTTTCCCGTCATATAGAGCGCCGAAAATCCAGCGGCGACCAGAAAGACGCTACGACTCTTTGGGAGACGACTCACGACCGTACAGGCGACATGTCGCGGGCTGAAGCCTGTGTGGGCGTGAGCAGTCGCCCAAAGAGTCGTACCTTGTCCTGGTCGCCGCTGAATTTTTAACATGTTGAACATTTTCGGCGACTGCAACGACCTATGACGGGAGCCGGCAGTCGCCCAAAAAGACGCGTAAGTGGGACAGGCCATTTACAAGTCGATCCTGTCACGGGGCAAACAGGGTCACGCAGCACCGAAACAGGCCATTTGGCCCAACATCCATGCTGACCAAGGTGCCCCACCTACGCTTGACCCATTTGCCAGCATTTGACCCATATCCATCTAAACCCAAACCGTTGGCAGAATGAGGTCACACACAAAATGGAGGAACAGCACCTCATATTCCGCTTGGCTTGCTTACAATCCAACAATGGGAATGGAAAATTCTCCAATTTGGGGTAAATAGCCAACAACAACACCCCGCTCCCCCCCCCCCCCCCCCCCCACACCCCCTTCTATTTCCTAGATAGACTCAAAATGCTGGAGTAACTCAGCGAGACAGGCAGCATTTCTGGAGAGAAGGAATGGGTGACGTTTCGGGTCGAGACCAGAGAAGGGTAAACCAACATATGCTGTTCCTTGCGTCTCCCTTCAACCTTTCCTATCCATGTACCCGTCCAAATGTACATATTTTAAATGCTGTATACAGTCCCAGCCTCAACAATCCCCTCCAGCAGCTCGTTCCATATACTCACCACCCTCTGAGTGAAAACGTTGCCCCTCAGTTTCCTATTAAATCTTTCCGCTCTCACCTCTCATCTACATCGGTGAGACCAAGCGTAAGCTTGGCGATCTCTTTGCCAAACACCTCCGCTCAGTTCGTAATAACCAGCCTGATCCGGTGGCTCAGCACTTCAACTCCCCCTCCTTTCTGTCCTGGGCCTCCTCTATGGCCAGAGTGAGGACCACTGGAAATTGGAGGAGCAGCACCTCATATTTCGCTTGTACCCCAGCAGTATGAACATTGACTTCTCTAATTTCCGTTAGCCCTTGCTATCTCCTCCCCTTCTCAGCTCTCCCTCAGCCCTCTGGCTCCTCCGCTTCCGTTCTCCTTCCCACTCCCCCCCACATCAGTCTGAAGATGGGTTTCAGGCCGAAACGTTGCCTATTTGCTTCGCTCCACAGATGCTGCCGCACCCGCTGAGTTTCTCCAGCATTTTTGTCTACCTTCGATTTTCCAGCATCTGCAGTTCCTTTTTAAAAAGTTAAATCTATGCACTCTAGCTCTTGATTCTTCTACCTGAGGTAAAAGACGATGCATTCACCCAGTCAACACTTCAGGTCTCATCTACATGAAGAACTGAGTAACAGAACACAGCCCTGGTCAGTCTGTCGTCATCCTGAGACCATGGCAACCTACACAAAGGAGAAACACGAAACTGCAGACGCTAGCTTACAAAAAAAATGACACAAAGTGCTGGAGTAACTCAGCAGGTCAGGCATCACCTCGGGCAACGTCTCAGTGTCAATAGGTGACGTTTCTGATCAGGGCCCTTCTGATAGGTGACATTTCGGGTGGGCAGTGGATGAGAAAGTGGGATAACACAGAACTACCAGTGTTGACCGGGTGATCGATGGTCAGCGCGGACTCAGCGGGCCAAAGGGCCGGTCTCAATCAGTCAACGCTGTAAAATCATCCTCGTTGTTCAAAATCACATCCTTACAGGAGGGTCTCGCAGGAATGATGACAAAACTCCAAAGCAGGAGCAGATGGCCCTGATGTTTATTGATGAGTTCCAAACTCTGCCAGCGTCGTTCTCTGGTGACACAGTGCCTCAAACGCAAGATTAGTAATTAGACTGCTTCAATCAGAATCATCATATGGTCTCGCTGACCGACAGAAACTCTGACCTTCTTCCTTAATTGCAGATCAGACCCAGCCTTTGATCAACAGATCAAGGGGGAATCTTGCTTTGATTTGATTAACATTCTTCACATGAAAAGAATATCTGCTCCTGCAGTGCAGAATTCACACACAACGGCAGTACGCAAAGTGTTGATATCTTCTGGGTCAACTGCGTGGATGGGCCATTAATGCTCCAGTGGGAATATATACAGGTAGACACAAAATGCTGGAGTAACTCAGCGGGACAGACAGCATCTCTGGAGAGAAGGAATGGGTGAGGTATCGGGTCGAGCCCCTTTATTTTTTGAATTTCTTTCATTAATTTATTCTATATCTCTCTCTCTCCATATTGCCGTGCAGATCTCACATTTCCCTTTCCCCTGTCTGAAGAAGGTTCTCGACTATTCCTTCTCTCCAGAGATGCTGTCGGACCCGTTGAGTTACTCCAGCTCTATGTTTTTACACACTAGAGACAATTTACAATTACACCAAGCTAAATTAGCCTACAAACCTGTACGTTTTTGGAGTGTGGGGGGTAAACCGAAGGTCTTGGAGAAAACCCACGCAGGTCACGGGGAGAACGTGCAAACTCCGTACAGACAGCACCCGTAGTCAGGATCGAACCCGGGTCTCTGGTGGAGCGAGGTAGCTGGCCTGGGTGCAGGTTGTCAGTCCTGAGGCTCTATACTTTGTAGTATCAGAGTTGTCCACATCCCATCAGCAAATAACATAACTTTCACACCTCGTGCCGGCATTTTCATTTCACAGTCCACAACAGGAGAAGAAAGCATCGGCAACTATCTGGAGATAGATTATTTTTTCAAAGCAAAGTTTGCTTGTGGATTCATTTTGTAATTATAGTTTATAACCGCACTGGTGGGACAGAAATAATAACATCACATAGTCCCTTGAGCAAGCCGACATTAGACTGGGCCAAGATGACTTGCATGCTCCCACTTAAGTGGATCTTGAGAGCATTCGCCGCCAACATTTCTGGAATTCCTGTAAGGAATTGCGTTTTGCTTTACTGACTTGTTTTGCAGCCAACAGCAGCCAGGAGAACAGTCGAGTGGATCACAGGGGCTGAGAACGTGGCAGCACCTCCTGGCTATGTTACCCAGTGCCGTGCCATGTGCCAAGGACAGCCAGGCCAGCTGGGAAAGGAATATTGGCCATGTACTGAAACAGATACCCAGCACGGACGCAGCAGAAAGGAAGCCGGATACAATAATAAGAACACACACAAAGTTGGATTATATTGCGTGGAATTTGGAAGGAATGGGTGACGTTCTCAAGACGGGTCTAAAAGTTATTCACAATATTCCCATTCCCATGTATCTGGACACAGCTCGATTGTAATCATGTATTGTCATTCTGCTGACTGGTTAACATGCCACAAAAGCTTTTCACTGTACTTCAGTACACGTGACATTAAACTAATGTCTACAAGCATCAGTCTGAAGAAGGGTCTCGACCCGAAACGTCACCCGTTCCTTCTCTCTAGAAATGCTGCCTGTCCCGCTGAGTTACTCCAGCATTTTGTGTCTATCATGTTTAGCAGGAAACATGTTCCCGATGTTGGGGGAGTCCAGAACCAGGGGCCACTGTTGAAGAATAAGGGGTAGACCATTTAGAACGGAGATGAGGAAACACTTTTTCACACAGAGAGTTGTGAGTCTGTGGAATTCTCTGCCTCAGAGGGCGGTGGAGGCCGGTTCTCTGGATACTTTCAAGGGAGAGCTAGATAGGGATCTTAAAGATCGCGGAGACAGGGGATACGGGGAGAAGGCAGGAACGGGGTACTGATTGGGGATGATCAGCCATGATCAGCCATGATCACATTGAATGGCGGTGCTGGCTCGAAGGGCCGAATGGCCTACTCCTGCACCTATTGTCCATCTTGGGCGTAAAGCAGCATCTACAGTTCCTTCCTACACCTTTTATATTTATTATAATAATAATTTGTTAAAGGACAGTAGACAAATATGCTGGAGAAATTCAGCAGGTGCGCCAGCATCTATGGAGCGAAGGAAATAGGAAGGGTTTCGGCCCGAAACGTTGCCCATTTCCTTCACTCCATAGATGCTGTCTCACCCGCTGAGTTTCTCCAGCAATTTTGTCTACCTTCGATTTTCCAGCATCTGCAGTTCCTTCTTGAGCATTTGTTAAAGGACAGTGGCACACCTTGCAAGTTGGGTCACTAATCAGCTGGGGCAGAATGGCCTCTTCCGATCCCGACGTTGGTCGATGATTTATTGTTGGATGCTGAAACTATTCTGGATGCATGGGGAACTCTCACAGTTAAACTGCCTGGGAATGTCACGCGATTCTCACATGCAGAGGGATTGTCGGCTCTGCCATTACCCTTGGTTCTTGCTATTTAGATGAATGT
Organism: Okamejei kenojei; assembly: GCA_035221665.1. Lineage (NCBI taxonomy): Eukaryota > Metazoa > Chordata > Chondrichthyes > Rajiformes > Rajidae > Okamejei > Okamejei kenojei. Next base: position 27,980,342 of record CM069165.1, on the reverse strand, counting down.
CCCCATTATAAAATTAGATTATCTGCACCAATTTAAACAAAATGTTAATACATTAAGGAACGGAAGCTCTGAAGAAACTCGGATCCAGCACCTAACTCAGGCCAGGCAACATAGACTCAAAATGCCAGAGTAACTTAGTGGGTCAGGCAGTATCTCTGGAGAACATGGATGGGTGACGTCTCGGGTCGGTACACTCTTTCCCGGTGAGGGAAATGGGCCAAACTGGTCTCTTCCCTGTCCCCTACCTGGGTTTGTGCCCCATTTCTCCCCATCCCACCCCCCCCTTCCATCTAAGTTCCTTCACAATCTGTAACTCCTCCATCCTCACCTCACACTATTTATCTTTTCATCTCTGGCCTCAATCCAGTCATCTCCCTGCCCACCCCTCCCACCCCCTCCCCGCCTGTATCCACCCATCACTCACCAGCATTTGCCTTGCCCCCGCCTATCTTGCAGCTTTCCCCCCGCCCCACCTGTGAACCACCAAAACAATCAGTCTGAAGAAGAGTCCGCACTCAAAGCGTCGTACGTCCACAAGTGGTCGGAGCAGAGTCAGGCCATTCGGCCCATCCTCTGCCATTCAATCAAGACTGATCTATCCATGTTCTCCATAAATGCTGCCTGGCCTACTGGGATACTCCAGCACTTTGCTTCACTTTTTGTAAACCAGCATCTGCAGTTCCTCGTGGCTGTCAGCAGCACAGCTTCGACTGGGTTTTGATGGACAACAGACAACAGGTGCGGGAGGAGGCCATTCGGCCCTTCGAGCCAGCACCGCCTTTCAATATGATCATGGCTGACCATCCACAATCAGTACCCCGTTCCTGCCTTCTCCCCATGTCGCCTGACTGCAGTATCTTTAAATAGACCGATTGCCCTAATCGAGTTATTGAACATTTGCAGAACGCATTCTGGAAACCAAGAGCTGAGGAGGTTGAACAGAATATGCACTGTAGCATCACTGATCCAGCCAGACAGACATACATTTTAAATTGCTTTTTTTTAAACGAGAGGGTCTGTAAACAAAATGCATTATCAGAAGCAGAATTTTCTCAGTCAATGAGGTGCCTCGGATGGTTAATTAAAACAGGATGCAGTGCCAAGAACAATAACAGGTTGTCACGGTCCTGCTCATCACTCTCCCACCCTGTACCATTCCCCTGCTGACAACTTGGACTATTTTTCTTGGAAAACCGACAGCACTTGGAAAAATAGTGAGATATTGATCAGCAAATTAGCGTGGGGCGATCTGAGATATTTGGCTTTCTCCACCGCAATGATTACACTTCCGCAAACACTGCAGCAACCGACAGATAAGACTGCAATTAAACGCGACTAAATGAGAGGCAATCAAATAAATTGCCGGTTGATTGGCAGAGCGGTGGAAATGCAATGTTAGCATTCGTTTTGAGTGGATTAGAAGGCAAAAACAGGGAGGTAATTCTGAGGCTTTACAGGCGCCAGTCAGAAGGAATGCATTTGAAGTATTGCAAACAGTTTAGGGCCCTGCATCTGAGGAGGGGTGTGCTGGCATTGGAGAGGGTCCAGAGGGGGTTTACAAGAATGAATCCAGGGGTGTTTGGGTTAACATAAGATGAGCATTGTGGGGGAAGAATGGGTAGCTGTGGGGGCAAAATTAAACAGCATGGTAGAGCTCCCGCCTTATAGAGAACCCGGTTCGATCCTGACTACGGGTGCTGTCTTTACGGAGATCGTACGTTCTCCCCGTGACCCGAGTGGGTTTTCCCCTGGATCTTATGTTTCCTCCCACATTCTAAAGATGTACAGGCTTGTCGGTTGGGTATAAATGTAAATTTGGCTCCAGTGTGTGTAGGGTAGTGATCGGCAAAGTCAAAGGGCCGAAGGGCCTGCTTCCGTGTGCTATCTCTAAACTAAACTAATCGGAAGGTAGGATTAATGTAAATGGCCGGTTAATGGTTGGAACAGGGTGTCATTCTGTACTTCTCTCTATAAAATGATTGATAATCATTCTTGATTATTGATACACAGTAATCGTAAGGTCTTAAGTGATAGGAATAGAATAGGTTCATTAAGTCTACTCCGCCATTCAATCACGGCTGATCTATCTCTCCTTTCTAACCCCATTCTCCTTCCTTCTCCCCATAACCCCCGACACCCATACTAATCAAGAATCTATCTTAAAGATATCCATTGACTTGGCCTCCACAGCCTTCTTTGGCAGAGAATTCCACAAGTTCACCACCCTCTGACTAAAGAAATTCCTCCTCATCTCCTTCCTAAAAGAACGTCCTTTAATTCTGAGGCTGTGACCTCTGGTCCTAGACTCTCCCACTAGTGAAAACATCCTCCCCACATCCATTCTATCCAAGCCTATTAATCAATTTAATAAAATTATTGGATCCTTACCAATCACTTCACAACCTCGGACAGGAGCGTTAATGTACCTTTCGAAGCCTGGAACAAAATAAATAATTAATATTAGTGATGAAGTCAAAAATGTAAATTCAGTAAAACCCTTCTGTAAAATTTCCAAGACCAGGTGAAAGCACACGAGGACTGAATATATGGGGCCAAGAACATGTGACCAAAATGTCAGTGAAATGGATCTGGAATGTAACCAGAGGTAGACAACAAAGTGCTGGAGTAACTTAGTGGGTCAGGCAGCATCTAGAGAACATGGAGAGATTACTTTTCGGTCGAGACCCTTCTTCAGAATATAACCACACAGGCAATGAGATGGCAACTGTCCCTACCTTCTGTGACATGGGTGTTAAAAATGATGCCTCAAGACCAGGTGATGAGCACTATTACTGATGAAACTCAGCCATAGGCATCATATTAGGTTCAGAAAACTCAAACCTCCACCTTCTCGATGTCATATCAACTCAGCCTGGAGTTGGACCAAAGTCCAGAGCTGTCATTGAGAGAATGACCCGGCGGGAGGGATGGGTCTAGCCTATTCACAATGACTCCGCTCGTTCACAACACAGGATGGACTCGTTTATTAACCATATAACCATATAACAATTACAGCACGGAAACAGGCCCTCTCGGCCCTTCCAGTCCGTGCCGACCATTTGTTTTCCCCTAGTCCCATCTACCTGCACTCAGACCATACCCCTCCATTCCCTTCACGTCCATATACCTATCCACTTTACTTTTAAATGTTAAAATCGATCCTGCCTCCACCACTTCTGCTGGAAGCTCATTCCACACAGCCACCACCCTCTGAGTAAAGAAGTTCCCCCTCACGTTACCCCTAAACTTCCGTCCCTTAATTCGCATGTCGTGCCCTCTTGTTTGAATCTTCCCTACCCTCAATGTCTAATGAATCCACCTTCACTGATGTTGGTATCAATCTGCAGGCCAGTACGAAGTTCCCTTGAGCAGCAAGCAAGAAACAGAAGGACTGAAGTATATTACTCCACTAGTCTAACGCTCACTGACGTTGTGTGCTTTAGTGGCTGAAGAAGGGTCTCAACCCGGAACGTCGCCTACTCCTTTTCTCCGTAGATGCTGCCTCACCCGCTGAGTTTCTCCAGCATTTTCTGTCTACTAGTGTGCTCGAGACATGATTTTCGTAAGTTCTAGGAGCAGGATTAGGCCATTCGGCCCATCAAGTCTACTCTGCCATTCAATCATGGCTGATCAATTTTTCCCTCTCAACCCCATTCTCCTGCCTTCTCGCCACAACCCCTGACACACGTACTAATCAAGAACCTATCAATCTCTGCCTTAAATATATCCATTGATTTGGCCTCCACAGCCTTCTGTGGCAATGAATTCTGCAGATTCTCCACCCTGACTAAAGAAGTTCCTCCTCGTCTCCTTTCTAATGGTACGACCTTCTAAAGGCACGACCATTATCAGTGCGTCTCTGCACATAAAAAGGAAAGAGAAGATGAGCGAGTTCATTAGGACAGTTTGAAGAACTTGGTGGAACCATCTAATTTAAATTCCTGGCTAGATCGCCTCCAACTAGACTTACCATCTCAGCTAGCTTGAAAAGACAAGGCCCATGATGCCCAAATCATCATTTAGCCTGGAGTTTGGAGCCCGCACGGATCCGATTCGCAGCAAAGGAGACTGCCGTCTTAGCAACTGGTTCATGGTCAAAGACTTGGTTGGAATTGTGAAAACTGAATGTTATAATTACTCTAGGTGTGGCCCCGTGGCAGAGGACTGGAAACTGGATGGATCCCGAGCTAATTCTGCCACCACCATCATCTATTGCAACAAGTGATGACTCCCACTGATTGTCGCCGGAAGCTTGTGTCCGTTTCAGGACGGACGATGACAGCGATGTCAACTTTTGAAACATGGAAGATGGACAGGAAAGAAGAAGACTCGAGGTACATCCCTGCACAAGGCAAAAAGCTGAACCAAGATAACTTCTACTTGTTGTGTGGAGCAATGTTCCCATCCGCAACCAGTTACAGTTCATGTCAGAGACCAATTATTTACTTGGGGGGATCCCGACCCAAAATATTGTCAGTCTGTGCCCTCCAGAGGGTCTGCCTGAACCACTGGGTGCCTCCAACACTTTGTGTTTTGATTCACTCAGAGTGCTGCTTGTTCACATTGCCCGTCACATCGGCCTGGCGACGACTCAGTCCCAGTGGAGAATCATTAACCAACCCGACCTCCCGGTGGCTCAGCACTTCAACTCCCCCTCCCATTCCGTATCCGACCTCTCGGTCCTGGGCCTCCTCCACGGCCAGAGTGAGCAACACCGCAAGTTGGAGGAACAGCACCTCATATTCCGCTTGGGGAGTCTGCATCCTTGAACATTGAATTTTCTCAATTCTGTTAACCCTTGCTGTCTCCTCCCCTTCCCACCTCTCCCTCAGCCCTCGGGCCCTGGCATTCCCTCTCTCTCTCTATCTCTCTCCCCCACCCTAGTCGCACTAGCTTCTCATTTTCACACCACAAACAGCTTACAATGGCTTGTTCCCTTTATCATCGATACTTTTTTACATATCTTTCATTCATTGTTCTTTATCTCTCCACATCACCGTCTATATCTCTCGTTTCCCTGATCCCAGACCAGTCTGAAGAAGGGTCTCGACCCGAAATGACGCCTATCTCCTTCGCTCCTTAGATGCTGCTGCCCCCGCTGAGTTTCTCCAGCCTTTTGTGTAACCCTCGATTCTCCAGCATCTGCAGTTCCTTCTTCAACACCAGCAGAGAATCAGCTGGGTTTGTGGGGACTCAGGATAAAAACAAAGTTGAATTGTCCCCTGAACAATGAATCGCTTCCAACAGGCCAATAAACACTATACGCATAGATAATATATCATTAACAAAGTAAATCAATAAGTTATTAACTCCAAAACTAGTGCCAAAAGTCCAAAGTCCTTTGTGCAATCAAAAACAGTCCGTAGTCCATAGCCAAGATTAGGCTTGTGTTGTGTTGTGTTCAAGATCCAGCTGGATGTTGGGTAGAAATCGCCTTAAACCTAGTGGTCCAGGTTTGACACTTCTGTTTCTTCTTCCCGATGTCAGTAGTGAAATGAGAGTGTGCCCGGGGAGGTGTGGATCCATGCTGATGCTGGCTGAGTTCAGTGCAGTGATTCATGCCACAGATCGCACAGGCCTTATCGCCAATAGTTTAGTTTAGTAGTTTAGTTCATTGTCACGTGCACCGAGGTACAGTGAAAAGCTTTTGTCGTGTGCCAACCAGCCAGCGGGAAGACTATACATGTTTGCAATTGAGCCATTCACAGTGTACAGATACATGACAAAGGGAATAGCGTAAATAATTAGAAGCCCGATGCAATGTCTGATGAAAGATAGTCCGAGGGTCTCCAATGAGGTAGATGGTAGTTCAGGCCTGCTCTCTAGGGGTTTCAGGCAGTGCCTCCTGTAGGTATCATGGATGGTGGCGAAAAATGCTAGAGGAACTCAGCGGGTGAGGCAACATCTATGGAGAGATGAAATAGGCGACGTTTCGGGTCGAGACCCTTCGTCAGACTGATGTCGTGGGGGGGGGGGGCGACATCGGTGGACCAGGCGGTGCCCACCATGCTTTGTAATCTCCCGCGTTCCTGGGTGTTTTGAGCTGCTGAACCAGGCCATGATGCAACCAGTCAGCTTGTGGAGACGGCTCCACAAACCCAAGCACAAACTCAGGCCAACGTCTCCCGGGGTCTGAAGACTTGGAGGAGCTCTGGGACCAGAGGGTTTGGGGATGAAACAGATTACAGAGAGAGCGCAGCGGATAAAATCATGAGAGGAATACATCGGGTAGTTGCACAGAGTCTCTTGCCCAGAGTAGAGGAATCGAGGACCAGAGGACATAGGTTCATGGTGAAGGGGAAAAGATTTAATAGGAATCTGAGGGGTAACTTTTTCACACAAAGGGTGGCGGGTGTATGGAACAAGCTGCCAGAGGAGGTAGTTGAGGCTGGGACTATCCCAACGTTTAAGAAACAGTTGGACAGGTACATGGATAAGACAGGTTCGGAGAGATATGGACCAAGCGCAGGCAAGTGGGACTAGTGTAGATGGGACATGTTGGCCGGTGTGGGCAAGTTGGGCTGAAGGGCCTGTTTCCACACTGTATCACACTATGACTCTAATTATTTTTCCAAAGATAGACACTAAATGCTGGAGTAACTCAGCGGGACAGGCAGCATCTCTGGAGAGAAGGAACGGGTGACGTTTTGGGTCGAGACCCTTCTTCACACTGATGGTTGTAGACATTAGTTTATTGCCACATGTACCGAGGTCTGAAGAAGGCTCGACCCTAAACATCACACATTCCTTCTCTCCAGATATGCTGCCTGTCCCCGCTGAGTTACCCCTGCATTTTGTGTCTATCTTCAGTTTAACCAGCATCTGTTGTTCCTTCCACATTACCCAACCCTGCCTGTATGGTCCATTCCTATTTCAAAATTCTCCGATTATTTTGTGGATCATTGAAGGAAACTGAAACTCTATGAGCAGTGAAGCAAAGATATTTCAGGAACACACGTCTCAGAATAGGCAAGCAACCTGCTCACTCAAATGGAAAGTATCCTATTAACCTTTCTGAAGACTTACATTTAAACGACCTAATTGAAAATGCTGGGGGTGAAATAACCAGGTGAACTAGATTCGGTTTGCCGTTTGTGCACTCATTAGGCACCAGACAGAAGACTATTTTAAAATTTGAACTAGATTAAATTTCCAAAGATAGAAGCTTAATTTCAGTGGCAGGTTTCAGAGTTCAAGGTTAGGGAGACCCAGTAGATTGGTGAATACCCGGGTAGGACTCTCGTGGTTAATCGGTTCAAGGGACAGAATTAGGCCATTCGGCCCATCGAGTCTACTCCACCATTCAATCATTGCTGATCTATCTCTCCCTCCTAACTCCATTCTCCTGCCTTCTCCCCATAACCCCTGACACCCGCACTAATCAAGAATCTATCTATCTATGCCTTAAAATTACCCAAAGACTTGGCCTCCCCAGCCGTCTGTATGCCACAGATTCACCACCCTCTGACTGAAGAAATACCTCCTCATCAACTTTCTAAAGGTATGTTATTTTATTCTATGGCCTTTGGTCCTAGATGCCCCCTCTAGTAGAAACATGCTCTCCACCTCAGGCAAGAACTAAATGCCAAGAGAGCGCTGAAGGTAAGCAGAGAAGCTGAACTGCAATGAACATTTTATGGCAATATATCAAAGTATAAAAAATACAGATTTAATGCAGACGTTTGCGAGGAGATCTATTCCTCGTGGGCTAGTTTGGGTAAAAGCTCCATTAGAGGTGGATAACTAAACACTTCAGGATCATAAAAAATGCACTCTAGAATATTACTGCTCCAATCAATTACACTGCAATTTAATCTGGGCCAGATACCCACAGCACTTTGGCTGAAACGCATTAAAAGATATCTGTGCTGAGAGATACAGCGCAAAGTCATCGAGAGGCTGGCCACAACACCTGCCCTCTGTCTCGGCATCCTTCACTCAACCTTCTTGTAAAACCTCTCTCCTAAAATTCCACAAATTAGGCACCAGGACGGAGTTCAACATTCGTGTAAGGAGGAATCGGACATTAAAAGCAACCGTGAACTGGCACATTGCGTGGAGCCTTGGCCAAACCAGTAGCGGGGATACTATAGATGGGGTTGGGTTGCACATTACTGTATCAACCAGGAGCTTATGAGAGGGTTTATATGGATGGAACGGTATATAAGAGATGTGATCGCCATTAAATAGGGGGGAAGGAACTGCAGATGCTGGTTTACACCGAAGATAGACACAAAAAGCTGGAGTAACTCAGCGGGACAGGCAGCATCTCTGTAAGAAGGACGGGATGACACACGTAGGGTCTCGGCCGAAATGTCACCCATTCCTTTTCTCCAGAGATGCTGCCTGACCCGCATTAAGTAGGTCACAGATCTCCTTGTTCTCAAAGGGAAGACTTGATGAGGGTTTCTAAAATGATAATCGGGTTACGTGACGGAGGCAAAGGAGATGCCCTTGTTCACGATAATGACAAGAATGTGAACACGCAGGTGGCAAGTGGCGCAGCGGGTAGAGCTGCTGCCTCACAGCGCCAGAGACCCGGGTTCCATCCTGACCACTGGTGCTGTCTGTGTGGAGTTTGTACCTTCTCCCCGTGTCCTGCAGCGTTTTCTCCGGGCGCTCCGCTTTCCTCCCACACTCCAAAGACGTGCAGGTTTTGTAGGTTAATTGATTTTGGTACAATTTGTACTTGAGTCTGGACTAATCGCAGTTAGGTTTTGTTATTCTGATCTGCTTCAACTGCGTGCTTTCCACAGTCCCTCAGTACAGTGACTGTAATAAACTAAACCTACAATGGGGGAGTTACATACAGCGACACGCACACGCACACACACAGACATGCACATGTACGCACCACACCCGCCACACCTGCACATGTACGCACACAACGCACACACACGCACACAGACATGCACATGTACGCACACACCCGCACACCTACACGCACACACACACAGACACAGACATGCACATGTACGCACACGCACCACACAGACATGCACATGTACACACACCGCACACTACACGCACACACACCACGCACACACACACTACACGCACACACACACACATGCACACACACAGACATGACATGTACGCACACACACATACACACACACACACACACACACACAGCGCACACATGTACACACCGCACACACACAGACATGCAATGTACCACATGCACATACAACATACGCACACACAGACATGCACATACGCACACACCCGCACCCGCACGAACACACACACGCACACATGCACACCACGCACACACACACGACAAGCACGCGCACCCGCACGCACCACACCGCACGCACACACAGCACACACACACGCTCGCACACACGACGCACGCACACACACACGCACCACGCGCACGCGCACCACGCACACACGCACACACGCACACGCACACGCGCGCACGCGCACTAGTACACACACGCACGCACACAGCACCGCACAACACACGCGCGCACACACACGCGCACACACAACCTCGGTGAAGCTAAATCACCCAGACAGGCTAGATGCAGGAAAAATGTTCCCCATGTTGGGGTAGTCCAGAACCAGGGGTCACAGTTTCAGAATAAGGGGTAGGCCATTTAGAACGGAGATGAGGAAAAACTTTTTCATGCAGAGAGTTGTGAATCTGTGGAATTCTCTGCCACAGAAGGCAGTGGAGGCCGATTCGCTGGATGCTTTCAAGATTCAAGATTCAAGAGAGTTTATTGTCATGTGTCCCAGATAGGACAATGAAGTTCATGCTTTGCTTCAGCACCACAGAATATGGTAGGCATGAATACAGAACGGATCAGTGTGTCCATATACCATTATATAAATATATACACACACATTAATAAATAAACTGATAAAGTGCAAAGAAGACAGAGTTAGATTTAGCTCTCAGGGCTAACGGAATCAAGAGATATGGGGAAAAAGCAGGAACAGGGTACTGATTCTGGATGATCAGCCATGACCATATTGAATGGCGGTGCTGGCTTTAAGGGCCTAATCCTGCACCTATTGTCTAGGTTTCTAACCCTTGAATGACGAAAGGAGTTGGGGTGAGAGTGGCAGAATCCATCATCTTCAGGGGAGTAATGAGGGAAGACCTGCGAACAGCAGCCTTGCCCCTGACACAGGTATCCCGCGGATGAACAAGCCGAAGGCTGGAGGCGGGCTGCGTTTATTTTAAAACAGCAATCCATCAAAAACACTCTCACATTTTCAGACTTCAGTCCCGTTGGATTTGAACTCTCAACCTTCACATTTCTATTCTTCCAGCGTAGTACATCACAGCTGTATCCACAGTAAAATATCCCCCTCCATCTCCTTGAACACAGGGGCAAGGTGACCTAGAATATCCCCCCATCTCCTTGAACACAGGGGCAAGGTGACCTAGAACTATCTGAAAGCTTAACTCACCAGTACTTTGTAAATGACTAAACGTTTAAGAAAGAACTGCAGATGCTGGAAAAATCGAAGGTAGACAAAAATGCTGGAGAAACTCAGCGGGTGAGGCAGCATCTATGGAGCGAAGGGATAGGTGACGTTTCAGGTCTCGTCCCGGAACTTCACCTACTCCTTCACTCCACAGATGCTGCCTCAACCCAAAAAAAAAAAAACACCCCGCTGAGATTCTCCAGCATTTTTGTCCACCTTAGGCGTTTCCTAATAGCACCATTCCCTAAAGCTGTCCAAATAATATTTCTTGGCAGATTGAATGCCCCGGTGAGGAGCCGGCAACTCTGGGATCAGAACTGGATTCCAGCCCAGTGTAATGGAATTAAACCACCATTGCTGCCTAAGTGCAGCGGTGTGGGATGCTATTTTTCTTCTCCCGAACAATTAATTCAGCCAAAGCTGTTTACAAGCAGCACCACGCATGCCAAGATTCAATCTCGTGCTCAGGAAGATGAGAACAAGACGAGGCAGGGGGAGAGGGGGAGAGGGGGGGGGGGGGACCAGGAGAGGGGGGGGAGAGAGGGATAGAGAGGGGGATAGAGAGGGGGGATAGGGGGGGATAGAGAGAGAGAGGGGGGGGAGAGAGAGGGGGGGAGAGGGGGGGGGAGAGGGGGGGGAAAGAGGGGGGGAATGAGGGGGGGAAAGGGGGGGGGAGGGGAGGGGGGAAGAGGGGGGGAGAGGGTGAAGGGGAGGGGGTGGGGGAGTGGTGGGAAGAGGGTGGGAGGGGGAGGGGGGGGGGGAGTGGGGGAGGAGAGGGGGGACGAGGGGGGGGAGGGGGGGAGGGGGGGAGGGGGAGGGGAGGAAGGGAAGGGGAGGAGAAGGAGTGGGGGAGGGGGGGGGGGAGGGAGGGGGGGGTGGATGGGGGGGAGAGGGGAGGGAGAGGAGAGGGGGGGGGGGGGGAGGGGGGGGAGGGGGGGAGAGGGGGAGGGGGGGGGAGGAGGGGGGGAGGGGTGAGGGGGAGGGGGAGGGGGTGAGAGGGGGAGGGGGGAGGGGGGGGAATTTGAGGGGGGGGAGAGGGAGGAGGGGGAGAGGGGGGGAGGGGGGGGAGCGCGAGGGGGTGAGGAGGGGGGGAGGGGGGTTATAGAGAGAGGGGGAGGGTGCGGGGGAGGGGGGAGGGGGGTCGAGGGGGGGTGGAGGAGGGGGGGATGGGGGGGGGGGAGGGGTAGAGGGGGGGATCTCATGGAGGGGTCTTTCCTCCTTTTTTGGAGGGAGGGGCGGGGGAGTAGTGGGGGATGCGGGGGGGATGGGGGGTCTGTGTCCACTCCCGGGGTGTTAGAGGGGGGGGATAGTTGGTCAGGGGGGGTCGTGGTATCTTTGGTGGGGAGTGTTTTTGGTCCCTTTGGGAGTTTGGGGGGTGTTATTTCTGGGGAGAGGGGTGAGGAGAGGGGGGGAGAGGGAGTGGGGGGAGAGGGGATTGGCGGTGGTGGGGAGGGGGAGGGGTCCTGTGCTTCCCCGCCAGAGGTGGGGCCCCCCCCGCTTTTGTTTTTCTTCGTGCCCTGCAGGGAGTCAGTTGGGGGAGTGGGGGGGGAACCCCTTGAGAGGAGGGGGGTGGGAGAGTGGAGGAGGTTTTCGGGGGGAGAAGAGTTTTTCTCGAAGAGAGATTGGTCGTGGGCCGGTGGAGGGGGGGAGACAGAGAGAATGGTTTATTTTGTGTGCTAGTGTATTCCTCTCTTTTTTTCCTCTTTAAATCCATACATGATCACTTATGATTTTTGCTCATTTTTTTTTTTGATTCTTTTGTGCAACTTTTTTCTTTGGAATGCTCCCCACCAACTGAAAAATACACTAGTGATCGAAGGAAAAACCCCACCCACCCCACAGAGAATGAGGAGAGAGCCCAGAGAACATGAAGGACTCCTCTTTGAGGGGAAGGGCTCTCCAGTGCGCAGGCGGATGGGGACGGGGGCCCACCGATGGAGGGAAGCCCCCCCACATGGTCGGCGGGCGATCCGGACAGAAATGACAGCGGCCCACCAGAATCGGTTATGGCAATTCTGCACAGACTTATCAAATATACTTCCAAATAATCTCCCAGCAAACGCTGTGAATGTTACATGATGTATGCAGTGGGTTTATTTCAGGCACATCCATGTCTGCGCAGACCACATTACCAGGGAACATTATTCTCAGAGCTGGTGATGGGAAGCATGGCAGCCCACTGTGGAGACCAAGATGATGAAAATCTTAATATAATTTGGTTTCCCAAGATCTAATGAAGTGAGTCTAATGTAATGAGGAGAATTATATCCAAGGTGGGTCATAAATCTGTATTAGTTTCCAGAAGAGTTTTGTGTCTCTTCCCCTCACCACCACACCAACCAACCCTCCAAACTGTCCATGCCAAACCACAGCGTAATCTACAGATGGCCCATCTAACAGATAAATCCCATGGATAGTAATACTCAGGGACCAACATATTCTGACATAGACAGCCCAAGCGCTGGTTTACATTGTATGAAGGTTTTTAATTCTATTTAAATCGTTAATTTAAGTTTTAGGAGACACATCATGGAAACTGGCCCTATTCGGCCCACTGAGTCCAAAAAACACCGACCCCATCCTAATCTAGTTCAATGCTAATCCACTTTCTCAAACCACACCCCTGCACACCAACGGAAGATAGACACAGAATGCTGGAGTGAAGTGACTCACGGATCAGGCGTGTCTATTGGAGAGAAGGAATCGGGGATGTTTCAGCTGCAGACCGCCCTTCAGACACTCCATGCTCTGGCTAAAGAAATTCCTCCTCATCTCTCTTCTAAAGGTACATCCTTTTATTCTGAGACTGTACCCTCTGGTCCTAGACTCTCACATTAATTGAAGCATCTTTTCCATGTGCTCTCTATCTAGGCCTTTCATTATCCGGTGGGTTTCGATGGGATCCCTCCGATCAGACTGTGGTTCAGGTTAGGACCCTTCTCAGACGTTTGGCCGCATGATGCCACTGCAGGTGTTACATCTCCGAGCTTATTGAGCCTGTTCCTCCCCCCTCCCATTGATGGTTGACCTGGATGAACAGCCATGGGTACATACATGCACACACATGCTGAAAGTAAATTAACTGAGACCGATTGCTTGGAACTTGCCAGCTTTCAGACTCAGCGCTGAAACAGGATCTTTGGCCCACCGAGACCACACCGATTAGCAATCACCACGCACACTAGCACCATCCTACACGCTGCTGACAACTAACCTACTAACTTGGACGTCTTTGGAGTGCGGGAGGAAACCAGAGCACCCGGAGAAAACGCACGCAGGTCACGGGGGGAACGTCCAAACCCCGCACGGACAGCACCCGCAGTCAGGATCGAACCCGGGTCCCTGGCGCGGTGAGGCAGCAACTCTACCGCTGCGCACCGTGCCGGCTGAGCTGTCTCACGCCTAAACGTGTCTGACAGGGTTGCAGGGAGGGGGGGGGGATTGCAACCTTCACGTGGTCCGTCCTGTTAAACTAATGCACAAACAGAAGATCAAATAGAACAAGTTGTCCTACAACGTTAGGCTGTGCACGCCACACGACAGAAGAAGAAGATGGGAGAGGGGTAGAGGGGGCGTGTTAAACGCATGCTGAGCAGCAGAAAACTGGCTCGACTTTAGAAATATCGCATCTGTTTAAAATTTCATGTAGTAATGAAAGAGTCCATTATTTTGCTAATCCAATATAGTGTCACTGCTGAAGTACTGGGTATCTTACAGTATCAGGAAAACTGCCTGATTAAACAGGAGAACATTACTGTCGCCCAAAATCAATACAAACCTCAGCTTCTCAGTACAAGGAGAGATAACAGACCTCAGCTCACTGTATACAGGGGGGTCAGGGAGGTGCAGGGGTAGAGTTGCTGCCTTACCGCACTTGCAGCACCGGAGACCCGGGTTCCATCCCGACTACGGGTGCTGTCTGTGCGGAGTTTGTACGTTCTCCCTGTGACCGCGTGGGTTTCCTCCGAGATCTTCGGTTTCCTCCCACACTCCAAAGACGTGCAGGTTTGTAGGTTAATTGCCTTGGCTTATGTGTAAATTGTCCCCAGTGTGTGCAGGATAATGTGCGGGGATAATGACAATATATGATAATAATCGCTGGTTGGCACGGGTTCTGTGCTGTATCTCTAAACTAAATTGAGCTGAAACCTAGTGCGCTGCCTGCTGTTCCGTCGGCATTGTGTTTGGATGGAACTCGTTACTGTTCCGATCTCCAAATTGTTCTCCGATTCCCACATCTTCTGTTACAGCCTGCAGCAGGGCTAGACATCTTTGATTCACGTCAGTTTAGTTTATTGTCACGTGTACCCACGGCTGTGGAGTCGATACCCAAAACACCCGACTCCAACACCCTGATTTCTCGTGTACCCACTCTGACTCCGACCCCTGGGTATAATAATTCTAAATCTGCTATGATGACCTTACACGATGGCACTTCATAAGAACTACATGAATCATCAGGCTGCCTTTTGAACCCATGTGCTTTACGTTTTGAGTTTAATGGTTGAAGCTGAGCTATTGTGGCCTTTTCATTGTTTATCCTTGAAAAAAAACATAATTCATTATGCTAAAAGAAAAAATTACATATAGGACCATGACAACATTAAAATTCCATTGAATTAAATAAAAATTGTAAAAGCATTACTCCAAAATGTATTAAACTAAGGCCACAGGTATGAACTAAAAAGCTGAATTATGACAAAACAAAATTCCCAAGTGCAATAGAAATTAAAAGTAAATGCATAGGTAGTTAAGTTTGCTACAAAAGTACACACATAAAATGTATTAATAAGTGTTAAAGAAGGAACTGCAATGCAGATCGAGGGTACACAAAAGGCTGAGAAAAGCTGGTGCAGCAGCATTAAGGATTGAAGGAGATAGCGTTGAGACTGGTTCTCAGGGAGAAACAATATAGACGGTGAATTGGTATAAAGGAACAATGAATTGAAAAGATATGCAAAAATGTATCCAAGCCATTTAAGCTGTTGTGTGTGTGAAAATGAGAAGCTGTGCGACTGGCGTGGGGGAGATAAATTGAGGGCCCGAGGGCTTTTAACTGAATTGAGAAAATTCAATGTTCAAGAATGCCTCCCCAAGCGGAATTAGGTGCTGTAAATGTTTCAACTTGTCTTAAAAAAGAATTTTCTGCCAGATCTCACTGAACCCTTTCATGCGAGAAAGAAGTCTACGATTTACGTAGTCTCTGAGATTTATGTTGAGGTCGGAGTAGGAGTCAGGACTTTTTTTATCGACAGAATCCAGCAGCAACAAAATTGGTCCGACTCGATGGCTCTGCCTCCACAGCCCTGTGTGTACCGAGGTACAGTGAAAAGCTTCTGTTGCGTGCTAACCAGTCAGCGGAAAGACAACACACGATTACAATCGAGCCGTCCATAATACACAGTTACATGATAAGGGAATAACGTTCGGTGCAAGGTAAAGCCAGCAAAGTTTGCAAACCACAGCAACAGCAAAAGTCAACGTGCCCATTTCTTAGGGTTAGGTTTACAATTATGGTCATGTTTACCGAGGTAGATGTAAAAAGCTTTGTTTTGCCTGCTATGCCATCGCTTCAGATTTAACACGGTACTATGCGTAGGCTGTGAAATTGGGATAGCATTAGAAACTAGCGTACGGGCGATCGATTGTTTGGCCTGACGGTCGATGGCCTGTTTCTTCTATGCTGTAAATGTCACTAAACTAAACTACCGCTTTTCAATAAAACAATAAACTGAATTTAGTTGTCATAAAAGATCTGGTAGTTTTGGAAGAACGTAGCTCAGAACAGGCCGTTCGGCAACATCTGATCTGTACGTGACTCCGACTTAAACTAATCTTCTCTGCCTGCCAGTTACCATTCCCCTTCATTCCATGCATATAGTCATACAGTGTGGAAACAGGCCCCTCAGCCCAACTTTCCCACATGTCCCAGCCACACTAGTCCCACCTGCCTGTGTTTGCCCCATATCCCTCTAACCCTATCCTGTCCAAGCACTTGTCTAAAGGTTTCTTAAACATTGCGATAGTACTGATCTGCCTCCCACTGCAGCTTGTTCCACATACCCACCACCCTTGGTCTATCTTCGGTGTTAACCAGCATCTGCAGTTCCTTACTTCGCATGATCTTGTCCAACTCAATAATGTTACCCCTCAGGCTTCCAACACATCCCAGCCTCTCCAACATCTGAAAAGAAAATATCTTTACTTCCAAAAAAAATCTTCAAGTCAGTCTCTTACAAATTGTAATAGAGTGATCTTAGAAGATGCCCCCTAGCTACTGTATGTGATGACACAACAAACTCACCCACTCCACAAACTATTGCAAAGAGCAGAATGCAGATGTCTATGTCCACTTACAACAAACTGCAGCAGATGCATTGTTGCAAATGCAGGGGTGTAAGTGTGCACTTCTGCCCCTCTCGCAATGGACTGAGGGGGAGGAAGAGAGAGGAGGAGAAGGGGAGGAAGAAAGGGGAGTGGGGGAGAGGATGGTGTAAGAAAGCGGGGCCAGCGGGTTGTAGTGGAGAGTTTAACGTTCATGCCATCGGGTTGCAGGCCACCCAAGCTCTATACGAGGAGCTGCTCCTCCAGTTTGTATGTGGCTTGGCTTCAGCAATGGAGGAGGCCCAGGACAGAAAGGTCAGTGTGGGAATGTGAAGGGGAGTTGAAATGGTTCGCAACCGGGAGATCCAGCAGGCCTGGGTGAACCAAGCGCACATTCATTGAACCAGTCACCGAGTCTATGCTTGGTCTCGCCGATGTACAGGAGGCCATGTCAATTGGTAACATCCTTTACAGGAGTTAGAGAGGGGAGACAGATGATCACACTACAGATTAAGGGCCTGTCCCACTTACGCGACTTTTTCGGCAACTTGCCGGGACCCGTCACAGTCGCAGCAGGTCGCCGGAGAATTTCAAAATGTTGAAAATCCAGCGGCGACCTGAAAACGGTACGACTGTTTGGGCGACTACTCACGACCATACAGGCGAACACCCCGCGACATGTCGACACGTGACGCCTGTATGGTCGTGAGTAGTCTCCATAGAGTCGTGCCTTTTTCTGGTCGCCGCTGGATTTTCAGCACGTTGAACATATTCACCACCTGCTGCGACTGTGACGGGTGCCAGAAGTCGCGAAAAAAAACAGGTAAGTGGGACAGGCCCTTTACAATCCAGTGGAGACAGCCTAGGCCAGGGTCGGCAACCTACGGCCCGTAATCCAAAATCATCCGGCCCGCAGGCGGATTTTTTCCCCTGTAATCATCCGGCCCGGCGAACGCAGCCAAGCGCCCCGAGCTCTGGCCGTACCGCATCCTGCGCAAAGCCGCACACGTTTTGTGAACACGTTTAAGCAAGAACTGCAGATGCTGGCAAAATCGACGGTAGACAAAAATGCTGGTGAAACTCAGCGGGTGAGACATGCAAGGATTACACGAGGCGGCCTCACCCGCTGAGTTTCCTCAGCATTTCTGTCTCCCTTCTGTGAACAGTGATTTGATGCCTGCCATCCGGGGCGGGATGGGGACGGGATCCATGTGCACACGTGATAGCTGTGGCCCGCCATCCGCTCACAGACGTGCGTCCCGGCCAATATGCAGAACAAGGTCGCCCACCTCCAGCCGAGGCTTTGTTATCGTTTGCTTTCGAAAGTTGAAAAAAGTGCAAGAGTTTGCTAAAGAATCACCGTGCCACGTCATGCCACCTTGCGCCCACTCTCAACACAGGACAAGAAATACATTCCATTTCTCAATTCAAATGAAAGCAATATTTCAGGAAGGATAAATAAATCACGCTAAAGATAATCAATTTTTCCAGGAACTGCAAAAAGACCATTAACTGCAAGATTGAGAGGCCCCGCAACTGAAATGCTGAGCAGATTAATAAGTGAGTGACGTTTCTGCAGAAATCTTTACAAGGCTGGAATGAAATACTGATCACTCTCTTCCTTTCTCTCTCTTTCTCTCCCTCCCCCCTCCCTCACTCTCTCCCCCCCCCCCGTCCTTTTCTCTCTGTCATTTCTGTGTCACTCTCTTCTACCCCCCTCTTTGCCCCCTCCCTCCTCCCCTTCCCGCCCCTCCTCCTCTCTTGCCCCCCTTCTCTCTCAGCGGTCCCCTTCCTGCCCCTCTCTCTCTCCCCTCTATCTTTTGATTTGTCCTTTTGCAAACGTTTCATTCATTTTCTCTCTCTACCTTTTCATTTTCCCCCCTCTCCCCTGACTCTCAGTGTGAAGAAAGGTCTCGACCCGAAACTTCCATTCCTTCTCTCCAGAGATGCCGCCTGTCCCGTTGAGTGATTCCAGCATTTTGCGTCTATCTTCGATTTTCGTCGCAAGATCTGCACGGTGTGCCTGAATTGTGGAGCTCCCACTCCCTCCCTCGCGAGCCCCTTCCTCCAAGGTTCCCCCCTCCCCCCCTATCAGACTGAAGAAAAGTCCCAACTTGCAACACTACCTGCCCAATACTTCCACAGATGCTGCCTGACCCGCTGAGTTCCTCCAGGGCTTTGTGTTAAATGGGATTCACATCGCCTGGGGCAACGAACTTCCCCATATCATGTTTGTTTACTTGGGAAAGCCAGAATATTTAGCAGGGCAGAGAGAATCATCGAAAGCAGCAGCAACCTCCTGCAGTGGGGATGTGCAACCGTTAGCCTCCAGGAACCTGGCAGCAACCACTCTGCACCCTACAGCTCCAGAGCCCGAGGCAGAAAGATTTATTTAAAACAAGTTCAAATGGATTTTCTTTTGAGGAAGATGGAACAAGGTCAGAGCTGTAGATCTTGCTAACGACACCTGCTGTTGTCCTCACCGCCACTGCCTCTCGTCACAAAGTACGCTGTGCTTAATACTAAATTAATCACAGCCCAGCCTGCACTGATGACTACCCGGGGAGCGACGATACAGCCCGGGCGCTGTGTTTAAAGGCAAGCAGATTTAAGGTGAAGGTTGCAAAGATTTAAATGGGTTTAAAAAAACAGATTTCACCCATTGTGTGGTGGGAATGTGGAACACACCGCACAGTAGGGGTGGGGGATGGACCATGTTTACTGAGCATGGAGGCACGGGGAACTGCAGCTGCTGGAAACTTCAGTAAAGCACAAAAGTGCTGGAGGAACTCAACTGGGTCAGGCAGCATCTGTGGAGGGAATGGACAGACAGAATGTTTTGGATCTGGGCCCTTCTTCAAGACTGACCTGCTAAGTTCCTCCAGCAATTTGTGTTTTCATCAGTTATAGGGGCAAAGTTAGGCCATTCGGCCCATCAAGTCTACTCCACCATTCAATCATGGCTGATCTATCTCTCCCTCTTAACCCCATTCTTCTGCCTTCTCCCCATAACCCCTGACACCCGTACTAATCAAGGATCTATCATCCTTTATTTTAACAATACCCAATGACTTGGTCTCCATAGGCATACGCAGCAATTAATTCCATGGATTCACCAGCCTCTGACGAAAGAAATTCCTCCTCATCTCCATTCTGAAGGTACGTCCTTTTATTCTGAGGCTGTGCCTTCTGGTCCTAGACTCTCCCACTAGTGGGAACATCGTCTCTACATTTACTCTACCTAGGCATTTCATTATTCGGCAGGTTTCGTGGAGGCCCCCCCCCCCCATCCTTCGAAACGCCAGCTAGTTCAGGCCTAGGGCCTTCAAGCAGCTCGTCCTACAATAGCCCAATCATCCCTCCAATGGACCAATGCGATATTCTACCAGGGGTGGGACTGGCTCTGTTGGGCAGTGTGGTCAACATGACCCAATCATCTTCTTAAATGTAAACACATTTCTACTTCATTGAAACCAGCCGTTCAGACCAATAGACAATAGGTGCAGGAGTAGGCCATTCGGCCCTTCGAGCCAGCTTCGATCAATGTGATCATGGCTGATCATCCCCAATCAGTACCCCGTTCCTGCTTTCTCCCCATATCCCCCGACTCAGCTATCTTTAAGAGCCCAATCTAACTCTCTCTTGAAAGTATCCAGAGAACCGGCCTCCACCGCCCTCTGAGGCAGAGAATTCCACAGACTCACAACTCTCTGTGAGAAAAAGTGTTTCCTTGACTCCATTCTAAATGGCTTAGCCCTTATTCTTAAACTGTGGCCCCTGGTTCTGGACTCCCCCAACATTGGGAACATGTTTCCTGTCTTTACCAAAGAACGTCTGCTTGGGACAGCCCCTCTTTAACTGCAAGGGTAAGGCTTTAGACATAGTCCGTGGAACCAGGCCGATCGGCCCACCTTGTCCGCATTGACCAGCGATCACCTGTGCACTGGTTCTATTCCACATACTATGGAGCAATTTACAGAACCAATTCATCTCCAAACCCTCACGTCTTTGGAACGCAGGAGAATCTCACGCAGGTCACGGGGAGAACGTGCAAACTCCGTACAGACAGCGGCGGTAGTCGGGGTCGAACACGGGTCTCCGGCGTTGAGACAGAGGCAGCAACTCTACCGCTGCGCCACCGTGCCGCCCAGCTAAACGCTAGTGATGTCCACTATTCGAACATCGGAGACAACATCTTCCGAACGATACAGACGGCAATATTACATCAAGGACAGTGTGATGTACAAACAGTAGGGTCGAGAACTGAAGGAGTAACCACATTCCCTGCTTCATTTAGCTTCTACTCATGCACCTCATCGGGGCACATTGGACACAACTTTCTTCACAAGTTTACAACTTTCACGTCAAGCCCATGTCATTTTGCAAGCGACTGATCATCTGTAATTAAGCCACTCGGCCTCAAAATAGTTTCATTAATATAAGGACTTAACTGATGTGTTCAAAACTCGAATGGACTAAAATAACTCACTCTTGGTTTCATGAGCCAAAGAGCAAATTAACTCGGATTTTTCCTTCAGATGACAACTGGCGACAAGAGACACACGTGCTTGCGGCTCCCAAGGTACGTGCAGCCCGGACAAACCTATCCTTCAAACGCCCAGACACGATTCTGTTTCATATCCCCTTACATTCCAATAAAAACATTCACCCCCTTTCTTTTAATGTACTTCTGACATCTCTTTTGATTTAGTTTGGTTTAGAGATACAGCACGGAAAAGGCCCGCCAGCCCATCGGGTCCGCACTGACCAGCGATCCCCGCACATTAACACTATCCCACACACACTGGGGACAATTTTTACATGTACCAAACCAATTAACCTACAAACCTGCACGTCTTTGGAGTGTGGGAGGAAACCGAAGATCTCGGAGAAAACCCACGCGGTCACAGGGAGAAGGTACAGACAGCACCCGTGGTCGGGATCGCACCCGGGTCTCTGACGCTGTGAGGCAGCAACTCTACCGCTTCCCCACCTCCAGATGCAGATGTGAAGAATTTGCAGAAACGACTATCCATTCATTCGGACACTAAATAATCTCCACGCACGCTCTCCCTGCACAGTATCTCTGCATCACTACTGCACAAAACTTGCCGGGATCATGAAGGAATTATTTATTGACTGCTTTGCTCAGTAACGCCTGATCTCATGTCGAATGCTCCACAATCCAACGTTCTATTATACATCAATGGGAATGAGGAACGCGCCGAGCTGTTAGATCAGTAATACGGCCGAGTTATTCAATCAGTATTTTAGGAGCCGACACGACACCGATGCTAAATTGACCAGAACTGCAAACGCACCGAGTAATCCCAACAAACCCAAACATCATTCTGCTCACATTAATGGGAGGCAGTTTCTCTTGTTCCCGATTATAGTCAACTCTCTAGGCAGCAATGCAGCGGTGGGAAAATAACCCAATGGCGAGGTTCACAAGCCTTGAAAGAATGGGTGGGATTCCTTGTTGAATTACAACCGTCTCCGATCGATATTCCCAAGTGCGTTAAAGCTGGTGAATTACTATTCCAAATCGATGAAAGGTAGCTTTGATATCTCCAATGATTGGCAGTGAAGCCTCTACCTACCACTCTCACCCTGCATGGGCCCACCACTACATGAAACCCAACATCGCCCCTTTGATTCCACAACGCCTTCGATTCTGATTTCATCCTGAAGGCAAAACAAGAAAATCTATAACAGAAGCATTCAAGTGCAAAAAGAAATGATTCCCATTGTAAGGCGGTTAAAGAGGTGCGTTTTAAATCACATCTTAGAGGAGGAGAGGGGGAGGGACAGGGCGATGCGCAGAGTATGAAGGAAAGGAAATCCCAAGCATGTAGTCTCGGCCACTGAAAGCACAAATGGAAGCGGAGGAGTTGGTGGATATTGAAATAGAACGGGGAGGGGCACGGTGGTGCAGTGGGTAGAGCTGCTGCCTCACAGCACCAGGGACCCGGGTTCGATCCCGACCACGGGTGCTGTCTGTACACAGTTTGTACCCGTGGCCCGCGTGGGTTTTCTCCGGGTGCTCCGCTTTCCTCCCACACTCCAAAGACGTGCAGGTTTGTAGGTTGTGTGGGAAGATGCTGGTTTATTCTGGAGATAGACCCAAAGGGCTGGAGTAACTCAGCGGGCCAGACATCACCATCACCATTCCACTTGAATCAACAGCAAATTTGTAAAGTGCGATAACAAAAGAATCACGAACATTGCCTTCTAGACAAACTTGCAGAATCCATGCAGAGGCCACAGTCCATTAAAAATGAAGGACAACTATTGATTTTTTGGGGAAATGTTTTAAATCATCTTCAAAAGCTACAAAATTGACAAACAAAAATGTGGAGTGCGGAAACGATAAACACAGGAGATGACATGTCACAATGGCACATTTAATGTATAGAATCACAGAGACTGGCCCTTCAGCCCAACTTGTCCATGCCAACCCAAATGCTCATTTAGTCATCGGTGCCATTCAGCCACATTCCCTCAACATCTCTCAACCACCTTTCCTGTCCATGTAGCTGTCCAAATGTATGTTAAATTATTGTGACTAAAACAGGCCCTTCAGCCCAACTCGCCCACACCGGCCAGCAATGTCCCAGCTACTCTAGTCCCACTTGCCTGCGCTTGGTCCATAACCCTTTTAGAGGGATGAGAGGGAGACCTCATTGAAACTCACCAAACAGTGAAAGGACTGGATTGAGTGGATGTGGAGAGGATGTTTCCACTAGTGGGCGGCAAGGTGGTGCAGCGGTAGAGTTGCTGCCTCACAGCGCTAGGGACCCAGGTTCGATCCTGACTACGGGTGCTGTCTGTACGGAGTTTGTACGTTCTCCCCGTGACCCGCGTGGGTTTTCTCCAAGATCTTTGGTTACCATTCCAAAGATGTACAGGTTTGTATGTTAATCGTCTTGGTATCAATGTAGAATTGTCCCTACTGTACGATAGTGTTAACGTGCGGGGATCGCTGGTCAGCGCGGACTGGGTGGACCCAAGGTCTCTAAAGTTAAAATGGAAACTAAAAAAAAACATATAAATGTCAGTTGCTTCCAGCCCAGAATCCAAGGTCAAGGTATAGAGAGACCAGAGGATTTAACTTTAATATAGTTTCAACCAACACCATCACAAACCACGAGAATTACATCATAACAGAAGGTTGCAGAGAGGAATTACTGCAATTATGGCCACAATTATTTTAAATTTTATTGCATTGGTCTGAACGAGGGAACACATTCCATTCTCAGTGATCCTTAAACGCAACATAGAGTTATGTAACTATCTGCTGAATGCTTCCAACAACATAGGCCAGGAGCCCTCATTAAAGAGTCATGGAATGGGCTACTGAGGTAGCAAAGGGAATGTTACTGATGCAAGCTCATTCCACAGTTCTGCTCACCCAGATGACGGGCAGAATGTGTGGGCTTTCCAAAGGGTGCAGCAGATGTTTTAGAGTGTAGGAATGAACTGCAGATGCCGGTTTAAATCGAAGACATAAAATGCTGGAGTAACTCAGCGGGTCAGGCAGCATCTCTGGAGAGAAGGAATGGGTGACGTTTCGGGTGGAGACCCTTCTTCAGACTGATGCTCGTAGACATTAGTTTATTGTCACGTGTACTGAGGTACAGTGAAAAGCTTTTGTGGCGTGTTAACCAGTCAGCAGAATGACAACACATGATTAGAATCGAGCCGTCCACAGTGTCCAGATACATGACAATGGGAATATCGGGAATGACGTTCAGTGCAAGATAAAGCCTTTTCACTGTAGCTCAGCACACATGACGATAGTAAACTAAACTGAACCAACCCACAAAAGTATTTCTTTGAGGTGAGGCTGTAATTTACAAAATGTGGTGGACAATTTGTGCAGACGCAATTTCCCACCAACAAGGGTTACGGGCCTGTCCCACTTGGGTGATTTTTTAGGCAACTACAGGCTACCAGTTTGTCGCCACATGTTCGCCGGGAGTCGCCTCCTCAGTTGCGTAAAGAGTCGCGGCGTCTTTATGGTCCGGCTAAATTTTCAACACGTTGAAACATTTTCGGCGACAGTAGGTTTGACGCCAATGAGCGTAGCGTGACTTCTCCTGACGTAGGCGCTGTTGTAGGTTGTCGCCGGGTGACGTAGGTTGTCGCTGGTTTTTCGGCGACCTGCTACGGCTATGACAGTCGCCGGCAGTTGCCAGAAAAATCGGCAAGTGGGACAGGCCCATTAGGGTGAATATAGACACAAAATGCCGTAATAACGCAGCGGGACAGGCAGCATCGCTGGAGAGAAGGAACGGGCGAGGTTTGGGTTCGAGACCCTTCTTCAGACTGCGAGTCAGGGGAGAGACACAGAGATAAGATAAGGTGTGAAAACGAGACATCAAAGGGGATGAGGTTCAAGGATGATGTAGAATAGATTATTGTTAGCTAGGAGAAGGTGTAACAGCATCTGCAGCTTCTTCCAACACAACAGTGTTAGGGTGGCCAGATCACTGGTCATTAATGACATTACTTTCTGGACAAATAGCAGCTCAAGCCATTAAGGTCAACAGGCTATTAGTGGGCGGCCTGGATAGAGTGGATGTGGAGAGGATGTTTCCACTAGTGGGAGAGTCTAGGACCAGAGATCACAGCCTCAGATTTCTTTAGGACATTCCTTTAGGAAGGAGATGAGGAGGAATTTCTTTAGTCAGGGGTGGTGAATCTGTGGAATTCTTTGCCACAGAAGGCTGTGGAGACCAAGTCAATGGATATTTTTAAGGCAGAGATAGATGGATTCTTGATTAGTGCGGGTGTCAGGTTATGGGGAGAAGGCAGGAGAAGGGGTAGAGAGGGAGAGATAGATCAGCCGTGATTGAATGGTGGAGTGGACTTGATGGGCCTCATTCTGCATATGAACATATTTCTTCAGGATATTATCACAGGAGGGTGTTACAGCCACCCACAAGGGCAGGCAGACCCTGGATTAACATCCCATCCAGATTGCTACATGGGATATAAAAGCGATGGATGTGCGTGTTTAATTAATCAAACATTAATCCAGGAGTTCAAATGCTTCGGTCTTTCAATGGAATGC
The DNA here is from genome assembly GCA_035221665.1 of Okamejei kenojei. NCBI lineage: Eukaryota > Metazoa > Chordata > Chondrichthyes > Rajiformes > Rajidae > Okamejei > Okamejei kenojei. The sequence continues at coordinate 27,954,493 of CM069165.1, read as the reverse complement.
ACCATGACATATGCGCCATTTGATATGCAAATCCCATTTCCTGCAACAGCTGTTTGATGATAATTTTCCATTGCAAATGTAATCAAATTTTCCAAGTCATTTTTTTCTGCTGGCTTGAAATAGACAGAGCCCAAGATGGCAACTGCTCCAGTGAATGCAAGAAAGGCAAACTCTGCCATTTATGAATTTCTAATAATAAACTTGTACAGAATTTTTCTTTGAATATCAGCATTCCAGAGGATTTGTGGGTCGCCAATTCTATTTTAGAAGCACTGGCCCATCACAGGCACAGCCCTGCCCAGCATCAAAGGCATATCTACACGAGGCACTGCCTCAAGAAAACATATAGGTTAACCTATGATGAGCGTTTGTCGGCACTGGGCCTGTACTCGCTGGAGTTTCGAACAAGAGGGGGGGGGGGGGACCTCACTGAAAGGTACAGAATAGCGAAAGGCTTGGATAGAGTGGATGTGGAGAGGATGTTACCACTAGTGGGAGAGTCTAGGACCAGAGGTCACAGCCTCAGAATTAAAGGACGTTATTTTAGGAAGGAATTGAGGAGGAATTTATTTTGCCTGGGGATGGTGAATCTGTGGAATTCATTGCTACAGAAGGCTGTGGAGGCAAAGTCTGTGGATATTTTTAAGGCAGAGATAGATAGATTCTTGATTAGTGCAGGTGTCAGAGGGTATGGGGAGAAGGCATGGGGTTGAGATAGGTCAGCCATGATAGAATGGCGGAGTAGACTTGATGAGCCGAATGGCCTAAATCTGCTCCTATCACTTATGATCTTATGAAAAGTCTGTCTGTACGGAGTTTGCACGTTCTCCCCGTGACCCGCGTGGGTTTTCTCCGAGATCTTTGGTTTCCTCCCACACCCCAAAGATGTACAGGTTTGAAAGTAAATTTTCTTGGTATGAATGTAAAACCATTGTCCCTAGTGTGTGCGGGGTAGTGCTAATGTGCGGGGATCGCAGGCCAGTGCAGACGCGGTGGGGCTGTTTCCACACTACATCTCTAAACTAAACTTACTTGGTCAACTTACAACCCAGGGATATGAATATTTATGTCTTTACTTTAAGTAACCACTGCGTCCCCTCTCTATCCATCCATCCCCCACCCAAGTCACACCAACTTTTTGTTTCCCACCTAGCTAAGCTAAAAGCCCTGTCCCCACTGTACGAGTTCATTCAAGAGCTCTCCCCAGTTTAAAAAAAGTCAAACTCGTGATAAGCTCGTAGAATGTACGTAGCAGGTACGTCGGAGCTCGGGGACGTCTCTTAGCGGCTCGTAACACTAACGGCAGGTACTCAGGAAACGCGGTAAACTCTTGAAGCTCGTGAAGATTTTTCAACGTAGAAAAATGTCCACGAGAGCCCCGAGTACCTAAGCGGCCATTACCGTAATTCTCCGAGTTTGAACCAGAGGAAACTCGGGAGAACTCTTGAATGAACTTGTACAGTGGGACAGGGCTTTAGCAATGACCTGTTTCCTTTATCAGTTACTTTTTTCATTAATTGGCTCTGTATCTCCCTACATCATCGTCTATATCTCCCGTTTCCCTTCCCCGTGACTCCCAGTCTGAAGAAGGGTCTCGACCTGAAACGGCACCCATTCCTCTCTCCAGTCTGTCCCGCTGAGTTACTCCAGCATTTTGAGTCTATCTCCGGATCTTACTTGGTCCTTCTGCCATTTAGGTGGCCAACTCCATTCTTAAATTCCATTTCCAGTTTTGCTCCCCACCCTCCGCTAATTCTCGAGATCCCATCCCCGTCTCATGATCGCACCTCTCCACAAAGGCACTCGCATTGCCCCCCTGCCACCATACACCTGCTGTAGCTTTAAAATAATGATTGGATGTCAAAAGCAACACTGATAGACTTCCTCTCAAGGAGAAGTTGAATGCTTTAAAACCCATTCAAACTACGACCAGCTGCAACTTTAAAAATTGCAGATCTTAAAATGGTTATTAAATGCAGAGACAATGTGTTAAGTGCATAAAGTGCTCTCGAACAACTTGTGCATCTTCTGAGCTTATTTTAGACAGCAAATACTGCAAAGTCAGCTTCACAATCAGTATCGGTCCCTGGTGATTTTACACAGCTTCTCCGTAACCAAATCTCTCCGCATCAAGAGCTTCTGAGTAAAGACCTTCCTCCTCAATTCCCCAGTGACCCAGGTTCAATCCCAACCTCAGCTGCCTTTGTGGAGTTTGCACAAACCGGTGGCGCAGCGGTAGAGTTGCTGCCTAAAGGGCCTGTCGCACTGAGGCGATTTTTTTCGACGACTAGTTTGTCGCCACGTGTTCGCCGGGAGTCGCCTCCTCAGTCGACGCAAAAAGTCGTAGCGTCTTCTGGATGGCGTCAAATTTTCAACACGTTGAAACATTTTCGGCGACTGCGGGTTTGACGCCAATGAGCGTAGCTTGACTTCTCCTGACGTCGGTGCTGTCGTAGCTTGTCGCCAGGATGACGTAGGTTGTCGCCGGTTTTTGGCGACCTGCAACGACTATGACAGTCGCCGGCAGTTGCCTAAAAAATCGCCAAGTGGGACAGGCCCATTACAGCGCCAGAGACCCGGGTTCGATCCCGACTACGGGTGCTGTCTGTACATTGTTCGCACGTTCTCACTGTGACTGCGTGAGATTTTTTCTCGGTGCTCCTGTTTCCTCCCACATCCCAAAAACGTGCAGGAGTGTAGGTTAATTGGTTTCCGTAAGATGCTCCCTAGTGTGTAGGGTAGTAGTGAGCAGGCGATCACTGGTCAATGAGGTAGGCTTCCAGGAAAGACTAGTTTACAACATTGGAAACTGTGGGGGTGGGGGGGGGGGGGTTCACTCAACTAAAGCACAAACTATTTAATGGAAGTTGAAGCACAGATTTACTCAGAAGCATACAACAACAGATCAAACACCGACCCCAGGAAATGTGGTTCAGATAATGGACATACACTGTACAAAAGTACACAAAAGGCTGGAGAAACTCAGCGGGTGCAGCAGCATCTAAGGAGCGAAGGAGATAGGCGACGTTTCGGGTCGAGACCCTTCTTCAGACTGGTCCGGGATCAGGGAAACGAGAGATATAGACGGTGATGTGGAGAGATAAAGAACAATGAATGACAGATATGCAAAAAAGTATCGATGATAAAGGGAACAAGCCATTGTAAGCTGTTTGTGGTGTGAAAATGAGAAGCTAGTGCGACTCGGGTGGGGGAGAGATAGAAGAGAGGGAATGTCAGGGCCCCGAGGCTGAGGGAGAGGTGAGAAGGGGGGGAGAAAGCAAGGGTTAACAGAATTGAGAAAATTCAATGTTCAAGCCCAGAGGATGCAGACTCCCCAAGCGGAATATGAGGTGCTGTTCCTCCAACTTGCGGTGTTGCTCACTCTGGCCGTGGAGGAGGCCCAGGACCGAGAGGTCGGATACGGAATGGGAGGGGGAGTTGAAGTGCTGAGGTGCTGAAGTCACTTTCCCTTGCAATCCAACGTGACCCCTCCACTTGCCACATCTTCCCATCTCCCCCCCGTCTGCCTTCCGCAAAGACCGCTCCCTCCGCAACTCCCTTGTCAATTCTTCCCTTCCCTCCCGCTCCACCCCTTCCCCGAGCACTTTCCCTTGCAACCGCAAGAGATGCTACACTTGTCCCTTCACCTCCCCCCTCCACTCCTTTCAGGGACCCAAGCAGTCCTTCCAGGTCCGACAGAGGTTCACCTGCACCTCCTCCAACCTCATCTACTGCATCCGCTGCTCCAGATGCCAGATGATCTATATCGGTGAGACCAAGAGGAGGCTTGGCGATCGTTTCGCCGAACACCTCCGCTCGGTCCGCAGTAACCAAGCCGACCTCCCGGTGGCTCAGCACTTCAACTCCCCCTCCCATTCCGTATCCGACCTCTCGGTCCTCGGCCTCCTCCACGGCCAGAGTGAGCAACACCGCAAGCTGGAGGAACAGCACCTCATATTCCGCTTGGGGAGTCTGCATCCTCTGGGCTTGAACATTGAATTTTCTCGGGGGGGGGGGGGGGGTTACACAAAAGCCTGGAGAAACTCAGCGGGTGCAGCAGCATCTAAGGAGCGAAGGAGATAGGCGACGTTTCGGGTCGAGACCCTTCTTCAGGGTTAACAGAATTGAATTTTCCCAATTCTGTTAACCCTTGCTGTCTCCTCCCCTTCCCACCTCTCCCTCGGGCCCTGGCATTCCCTCTATCTCTATCCCCCACCCTAGTCGCACTAGCTTCTCATTTTCACACTACAAACAGCTTACAATGGCTTGTTCCTTTTATCATCGATACTTTTTTGCATATCTTTCATTCATTGTTCCTTATCTCTCAACATCACCGTCTATATCTCTCGTTTCCCTGACCAGTCTGAAGAAGGGTCTCGACCCGAAACGTCGCCTATCTCCTTCGCTCCTTAGATGCTGCTGCACCCGCTGAGTTTCTCCAGCCTTTTGTGTACCCTCGATTCTCCAGCATCTGCAGTTCCTTCTTTAATACACTGTACAAATGTAGTTTCTGATTGCCTGAATCTGCAGGAGCAATCAAGTGAATGGCTGTCTCATACTAATGCTGCCTCAATTCAATTATCCAGAAAATAGTCAGTCAAGGGTGATTTAATCCAGGAAAGACGTTGATCTCTTTCTGACTCTGATAGCAAGTGCACCAGTCAGAACCTTTGTTTATTGCGATCTGATTGGAGAAGGCTTTTGGTGAAAGCTCTTTAGAGCATAGAACTGCGACCAGGACAGCACATTACACACATCAGCAGTCTGAGCCCAAAACCTCATCCATCCTATTTCTCCAGTGGGCGGCACGGTGGCGCAGTGGTAGAGTTGCTCACTTACAGCGCCAGAGACCTGGGTTCGATCCTGACTACGGGTGCTGTCTGTACGGAGTTTGTACGTTCTCCCTGTGACTGTGTGGGTTTTCTCCGGTTTTGTAGGTTAGATTGCTCAGGTAAAGATTGTAAATGGTCCTTCGTGTGTCGGGTGGTGCTAGTGTGTGGGGATCGCTGGTCGCGTGGACTCGATAGGCCAAAGAGTTTGTTTGTGCATTCTAAACTTGAGCAGAACACAAAGTGTGTGAATAACTCAGTGGATCAGGCAGCCTCTGTGGAGGGAAAGGACAGGCAACATTTTGGTTGAGACTTAGTACAGGATACCGAGTTGGATGATCAGCCACGATCACATTGAATGGCGGCACAGGCTTGAAGGGCCGAATGGCCTACTCCTGCACCTAATGTCTGTGTTTTCTCTTCAGACTCAAGGGTCCAGACCCAAAACATAGCCTGTTCATTCCCACCACATATGCTGTCGGACACACTAAGTTACTCCAGCATCTGTGTTTTGCTCAAGATTCCCACATCTGCAGCTTATTGTTTCCAGTATAAAGGGCCTGAGCCAAAACATGTCCTATCCAATCCCACCACAGATGCTGCCTGACCAGCTGGGATCTTCCATGTGCAAACCTAATTCAAAACCTGTATTGGGGTCAGAGTGGTTACGTTAATAGACTAAAAAGCCCACAAGACCTCACTAACAACTTGGACGTGCAAATTCAAATGCCAACCTGACAGCTGTGGAACTTAAATCCAATTAAATAAATCTGGAATTCATTAATGGAAACCATGAAACATCTGGATTGCCGCGAAAATCCATTTGCTTCCGCAAGTCTCTGGGGTTGAAAATGCCATTTCTGTTTTAAACTGTTTGCAACTCCTGACATACGGCAAAGTGGTTAGTGTTAACGCGCGTTGACGTGCCGGTTAGTGCCCCACCAACATCTGACATGTGACCTTGGCTCTCACTCTGTGGGCTGGCTCTTCAATGGACTATTTATTGCAATTAGCTGTTTATCTATCTATCCATCTTCTACATATATATTACTAAAACTCTCATCATGACCATTTCCTGTCTGCCCTGTATTTAAATTTGCACGAAAACAATTCCCCAGAGTGCTACGGTTTTTCGCCTCCTTACTCACCGTTACTCACCGTTACTCACCGTTACTCACCGTTACTCACCGTTACTCACCGTTCTCCTCTGCTGCAAGTCAAATACGTTTTGTTCCGATCGGTAAAATAGTACAAAAGGAATGAAGGTTTTGAAGTTTCCCCCTCCTCCCACACCCACCCTCCCCCACAGCCCCCCCCCCCATCTCCGATAAACCCGATGCTGCCATGATGAAGTTTATAGAAGGACTCAGTGGGAAACTAGTGAAGAAATTCCAGGTGCCCTGGCATCAGTAAATATGCGGGCCATTCCAAAGACAGGAGGTGGCAAATAATGTGTCTTTATTAAAGAAGGGCTGTAGAAAATGCCCTGGGAACCACAGGCCAGTGACCCTAACATCTGTGGCCAGAAAGTTACAAGAGAGTATTTTAAGATATACATGCATCTGGATGCACGAGGTCTGAGTAGGGATAGTACGTGGGAGGTCGTGTATTACAAATTGGATTGATTTTTTTTGATGGAGTTACCAAAAAGATTGATGTGGGCAGAGCTGTAGACGTTCTTCTAAACACAAGTGTGAGTGCGCTGAACCCGATCAACTTCTCTTCATACACTAACACCTTCATCCCAGTAACTAGCCAGGTAAAACCCGTCTGGGCAACTTCAACGTACCTCGTTCCTCAAACTTCCAGCCACAGTCTTACGCAGTGCGCAGGCCACGTTCCAGATGGTAACAAAGAGAGACACAAAACGCTGGCGTAACTCAGCGGGACAGGCACCGTCTCTGGGGAGAAGGGACGGGTGACCTTTCCGGTCGAGACCCTTCTTCAGGTGTCCGAGTTACTCCAGCATTTTGTGTCCAACTTCAGTTCCTTCCTGTACATCCAGATGATAACATCCGTGTTGGAGACAAAATTCCCCAACCTCTGGTTTGGTTTAATTTAGAGATACAGCACGGAAACAGGCCCTTCGGCCCACCGAGTCCGCACCGACCAGCGATCCCCGCACTTTAAAACCATCCTACTCACACTAGGGACAATGTTTTTACATTTATACCAAGCCGATTTACTTTCAAACCTGTACATCTTTGGGGTGTGGGAGGAAACCAAAGATCTCGGAGAAAACCCACGCGGGTCACGGGGAGAACGTGCAAACTCCGTACAGACAGACTTTTCATAAGATCATAAGTGATAGGAGCAGATTTAGGCCATTCGGCTCATCAAGTCTACTCCGCCATTCAATCAGGGCTGATCTATTTCTCCCTCTCAACCCCATTCTCCGGCCTTCTCCCCATAACCTTCAACACCTGTACTAATCAAGAAACTATCTATCTGTCTTAAAAATATCCACAGACTTTGCCTCCACAGCCTTCTGTTGCAAATAATTCCATACAGACAGCTCCTGTAGTCAGGATTGAACCTGGGTCTCTGGCGCTGTGAGGCAGCAATACCCGCTGCGCCACCGTGCCAGGCCTGAGATTCTTCCACTTTCTCCTGGTTCACAATAACATTTTACAGTCAGTTTAATTATGCATGCAATATGCACTGCCAATGCAAGGACATATTTTACAGCTGACGCAAATGTTTCATTATAGATCGTGAAAGAAAAAAGGTCACGGAAATCCAAACTTTATATCAAAATATAATCTCCCAAAAAGAAAATGACATCCCTTGTAAACGATAAAACAGAACCACGATTTACAATTGAAAATGGAATTAACAATGACTTGGCAATGTTGCAAACTCGCTGCCCGGAAAATGAAGGAGATAATTTATCAATTAAAAGCCAAAATAATTAATGCACACACACGTCAAAGTTCAACAACTCCGGAAATTTGTTCTGCACCATCATCCCCAGAAGGACCTTGTGGAAAGCAAAGTGATTCATCCATTTGCACTCCTGCTCTCCCGTACAAATTGCTGACCATTGTAAAACTCCCGGAGCCAGGAGCCACTCATTCATCTAGATGCAGAGTGACAGGTAATACCAACTTACACAGAGGAGGCACAAGCTTGCAAGCTCTTTTACATCAATACATGTATCTAGCCCATGTGGCTTTTCCACCGGAACGTGCAAACTGTGTTCACTCACCCACCGGAATAAATGCGTGAAACAGCTCTCTCCTTTCAAAAGAAACATAGAAAAAGGTGCAGGAGTAGGCCAATCGGCCCTTCCAGCCAGCACCACCATTCAGAATGATCGTCTAAAATCAGTACCCCGTTCCTGCTTTCTCCCCATATCCCATGATTCCTCTAGCCCCAAGAGCTAAATCTAACTCTCTTGAAAACATCCAGTGAATCGGCCTCCACTGCCTTCTGTGGCAGAGAATTCCACAGATTCACAACTCTCTGGGTGAAGAGGTTTTTCCTCATCTCGGTCCTAAATGGCCTACCCCTTATTCTTAAATTGTGAAATATTATTAAATTATTATGGTGCATACTCCCAGGAAGCTTAACTACATGGCAAACGGCAGGGTCCTGAAAGGTTTGCTTAGTTTATTGTCACCTGCACCGAGGTAGAGTAAAAGGTTAATGTTGTGAGACCCGGGTTCGATCCCGACTACGGGTGCTGTCTGTACGGAGTTTGTATGTTCGCCTGCGTGGGTTTTCTCTGAGATCTTCGGTTTCCTCCCACATTCCAAAGATGCACAGACTTGTAGGTTAATTGGCTTGGTGTAAGTGTAAAGATTGTCCCTAGTATTAATGTGCGGGGATCGCTGGTCGGTGTGGACCCGGTGGGCCCAAGGGCCTGTTTCCACGCTGTATCTCTAAACTGAACTATGCTAAAAGCACAGTGCATTTACCAATGCAGTAATGACTTGGAAAATTAATTTGTTACCTTTCAGTTTTGCTAATTGAAACTATTATAGTGGCACAAATCACAACAAAACGAAACAGTGCCAAGCCCACTTCTAATGAAGCCACAGGAAACTCCCCGAAGCAAATTAATCATTCCGATTCAATTGAAACAAAAGATGATTGTAATACAAACCCTCTTTAAAAACGCCAGTGGCTGGCTGTTATCACAAAGGAAAAATTAGATTTTCATAGCCCACCAAATATACAAATATAATTTACAATCTTGTAAGCAATTTCTATGCATCAACTGAAATATTAGCCCTGGGAATGTTGAAGGACATTTCTCATTATGACTGTATTAGAGTCGTAGAGCCACACAGCATGGAAATAGCCCCTTCAGCCCATCAAATCCATGCCGCATCCCAACTAGTTCCATTTGCTTGCATTTGACCCTCATCCCTCTAATTCTTTCCTTCCCATGCACCTGTCCAAGTGTCTTTACTGAACTCTATCTGTACTAAACATCATTCCCTTTATCCCGTATCTGTACGCTGTGGACGGTTGATTGTAATCAAGTATAGTCTTGTCACTGAGTGGATCGCACACAACAAAAACACTTTCCACAGTACCTTGGCACACGTGACTATAATAAATTAAACTAACACAAAACTAAACGTTTAAATGTTGCCATAGTACCTGCATCATCTACTTCCTTGTTCCATAAACTGTGCGAAAAAGTTGCTCCTCAGCTTCCTTTTAAGCCTCCCAACTTGAACCTCAAGTGCATAATTCCTCTTCGCATTCACCCTATCTATCTACGCCCATCATGATTTGAGATAACTCAGCTTCCTGCACGCCAAGGAATAAAGTCCGAGCTCACGCACCTGTAGTTTCTTCTTTCAGTCCCCGCTGAACTTGTGAAGGCTTGATTTTCCTGGTCTTGGTACGTGAGATAACAAGAGACAAGCACCAAAAATTGCTCTGAATCGCTCATTCCTAATCCAAATATTTTTATGACATAAAATACTCACTTTATTTTGCAGAAAATCATTTAATTTCTCATACTCTTTCACGGGCAGTGTGTTTACTCAAAACCAATTTCTAAATGTTGGTTTTAAAATGTTGGGCATGTTTGGTTGGTTGGTGGGTGAGCAGCAGCGAGCTCAATGAGATACGCAGGAAGGCTTTGCAGACTTGCCGCCTAAAATATCACATTTCTGTGGCTGCTGCAATGGTGATGCCGTGGTCATATCTCAGAGGTGGTCTGTGGAAACTCCAGGACCACAAAGAGATAGCATCCTGCTGCGGTGAGATGTAGAACATGGATCACAGAAAAGTTCGGCACAACCCTTCGGCCAATAGTTTCTGTGCTAAAGGGCCTGTCCCACTGTGGCGACCTAATCCGCGAGTTCTGGCGAAGTTTGTCCTCGACTCATACTCGCAGCATGGTCGACACGAGGTCGTAGGAGGTCTTCGTAACTCTCCTTCATGCTCGAGAGTGGTCTCCGCGTACTCAAGGCCTCAGTTAGGTCGAGTAAAAAAAAGGTCTCCACGGAAAAAATCGATACTTTTTTTACTCGTACGCTTAGTCGTAGGTAATCGAAGGTAGTCGTAGATAGGCATCATCATAGTCGAAGGGAGGTCGAAGAGAGGCCGTCTTCACTCTCCACTATTCGGTGTCCAATTTTTCCAAAGTTAGTCGTAGCTGGTCAAAGCTAGTCTTCAACATAGTTGATGGAGGTCTCCAACATGTCATTTTTTCAAACTCTTCTAAACTCGCCAATTAGGTTGCCCAAGTGCGACAGCCCCTTAAAACTGATGCCAAGATAAGCTCTCCTTGTCTGTCCACTTGTGACTGATTTCCCTGCATATCCATGTGCCTATCTAAAAGCCTCTCAGACACCACTATGTTACCTGCCCCCACCACCACCTCTGGCAGCGCATCCCTGGCACCCACCACCCTCTGTGCAAAATAACTTGCCCTGCACATCTAATTTAAAGTTTGTAGGAAGGAACTGCAGATGCTGGTTTAAACCAAAGATAGATGCAAGCTTCCTGCAATTTGTGTCTTCTTTCATTCATGGATATTTTAGTTTAGTTTAGAGATACAGCGCGGAAAAGGCCCTTCGGCCCACCGAGTCCGTGCCGACCCGCGATCTCCGCACGCTAACACTATCCTACACACACTAGGGACATACACCAAGCCAATTAACCTACAAACCTGTACGTCATTGGAGTGAAGAAGAAACAAAAACCTCGGAGAAAACCCACACGGTCATGGGGAGAACGTACAAACTCCGTACAGACAGCACCTGTAGTCAGGGTCCAGGTCTCCGGCGCTGCATTTGCTGTATGGCAGTAACTCTCCCGCTGCGCCACCGGGATGTCTGATGGGTCTCGACCCGAAACGTCGCCCATTCCTTCTCTCCAGAGATGCTGCCTGTCCCGCTGAATTACTCCAGCATTTTGTGTCTACCTTCGATCTAAACCAGCATCTGCAGTTCTTTCGTACACAGGATGTTATCATTACTGACTACACAATCCTCACCATTCATCTACACGCCACGCTGACCCGATAGAAAACAGGGTTAAGAGTCACATAGATACAGGAAGTCGGAATGGGTGACGTTTCGGGTCGAGACCCTTCCTCAGACTGATGTTAAGAGTCACATGTGAGCCGGAAACGGGCAGATGACAAGTTTCCTACTTTCGAGACATCAGAGAACCAGGTGGGACTTTAGTATCGAGATACCGCATGGGAAACAGGCCCTTCGGCCCACCGAGTCCGCGCCGACCAGCGATCACCCGCTCATACTAGATTTAACCAAGGCCTTTGATGTTGTTGACCACTACCTACTGTTTGATAAACTTTACTCAATTGGTCTTTTTCAAAAAAATCTACTGTGGTTTAACTCATACCTTCATACCAGACGCCAATGTGTTACCTTTAATGGAAGTCAATCCAATTCCTTAATTGTTGAGAAGGGGGTCCCGCAAGGTTCGTCTTTGGGACCACTCCTTTTCATAAACGACCTCCCTAATATTTGTTCTGACTGTCAAACACAACTATATGCTGATGATGCAGCTATATACATCTAGTACTAACAAGTCTGAAATTGAAAGATCATTTCAATCAGATCTTACTTCTGTTCAGAAATGGCTATTATTTAACAAATTAATTTTAAATAAAAATAAATCGTGCAGTATGTTATTTGGTAGCAGACAAGGCCTTGGTAATTCTGTAGATCTGACTATATCATTTAATGAAGGATCACCATTAGAACAAGTATTGAACTTCAAATATCTTGGTGTTTGGCTCGACCCAACGCTTTCATTTACGCAGCATAGTGAGACGATTACTAAAAAACTTAGCTGTAATCTAGCTATTCTTTACCGCCATATAAACGGTTTCACCTTTCAGATGAGAAAAATAATTGTCTCTCAACTACTATTACCAACACTGGATTATGCTGATATTGTCTATCAGAATACATTTGATACACATCTTCAACCCCTCAATGTAGTTTATAATAGTCTCTGCAGATTTATTTTAAGGTGTCCATATCTAACTCACCACTGTTCTATGTACGAAACTCTAAACTGGTTATCCCCCCACACTCGAAGATGCTACCACTGGTTCCAGTTCATCTTTAAATGCATCCATCTCAATTACCCTTCTTATTTAAAACAAGATCTATTACCATACACACCCTCATATTCACTAAGACATATTCAGCAACCCTTCTTTTTCATTCCAAGAACTAACAAAGAAATTGGGAGACGTGCATTTAAATTCAAAGCTCCTTCTGACTGGAACACTCTGCCTAGTACCATAAGAACTATTAGCTCATTTTGTCTATTTAAAAACTTTTACCCTTCCTTATAAAACCATGTACCTGTTTCTGGTATTAGAGTCTTCGAGCTCCTTTATCTAGCTTGCGCTGTGTGTGATCATTTGGCGTAGCTAGTGTATACGCATTGCCATTACACTGATGTATTATTGTATTGCATAGTGTAACAAGGTCATATTGCATTATGTCACAATACTATGAAATAATATCATGTAATAATGTTGGACCCCCTCGAAAACGAGGGGGTCCAACGTACCACCTAACGTACGATGTATGATGGGTGGTATATGGTATTATGCATCAACATTATGCTGTAACACATAACTTATTATTATTGAATATGTAAAGTCAACTAACAATTGTCATAAACTATGACAAGTGGGGATGGAGGGGTTTTGGGATCGGTGTGTGGGTAGGTGGGTCAATGAGAGCCTCTATGTATGTTATGTCTTGTGCTGTATGTTCTATGTTGGACCCCCTCGAAAACGAGGTGACTGCTCATCTCAAGGGGTTATCCATGAATAAGCTTGTTTCAAGATAGATAGACAAATCCACTCGGGACTATTTTCAAATGCCTATTAACCTACAAACCTCCACATCTTTGGAATGTGGGAAGAAACCAGAACAGCTGAAGAAAACCCACACGGTTACAAGGAGAACATGCAAACACCGTACAGACAGCACCCAGAGTCGAACCCGGGTCTCTGGTGCTGTTCTGCAGAGGGTTTTTGACATCTCGCCCAACGGCCCATTGTGTAGCTCAGCGTCAAACCAATTGATCTTGTAGCTGCATCGTGCCTTAGGATTTTAAACAAAACTATATTAAAAGGCAGGAGATAAAATCTTTTTTTTTGCGTACATTTATATATATATATGAGATATTCCATTAAATAAAATAAGGAATGGCAATTACAACCAACCCAGTTTGACAGTGTGTTTCAATATTCATTTGTATAAAACTTCAGTGAAGCACAAAGATAGTTCTTGGCATTCTACCAAGTCAAGTTGGGCAACAAGCCAGCAAGCATAAATTGAGGAAACCATTGTCCGACACTGCTAATGATGCAGCCCAGAACCACAGGTAAGTAATGAAACCTGGCAGCCGCACAGGCTCTCACGTCTGATCCAGATACAACATTGTCACCCATTTGCCATCTCAGATCCATGTTGATACTTGTCTGCTACCAAATTGGCGATGACCAGAGTTTGGATGCTAACTCCACCCCACGTACAAAATCATGAGAGGAATACATCAGGTAGATGCACAGAGTCTCTTGCCCAGAGTAGGGGAATCGAAGACCAGAGAACATAGGCTTAAGGTGAAAGGGAAAAGATTTAATAGGAATTCGAGGGGTAACCTTTTCACACAAAGGGTGGTGGGTGTATGGAACAAGCTGCCAGAGGAGGCTGGGACTATCTCATAGTTTATGGAACAGTTAGACAGGTACATGGATAGGACAGGTTTGGAGGGATATGGGCCAAGCGCAGGCAGGTGGCACTAGTGTAGCTGGGACATGTTGGCCAGTGTGGGCAAGTTGGGCCGAAGGGCCCGTTTCCACACTGTATCACTCTATGACTCTATGCAATGAAGACAACTGGATCCAATCACACCAATGGGTCAAATGCCTCGTTGACCCCTGGTCGTGGAGGCTGACTCAGCGGTTTTGACCGCTTGTGAGAGTGTCACCATGGAGGCAGGACGATGCTCACTATCGAGATGATCCACCAAAATCACAGAAGCTGCACGGGCCAGGCCATCTTTAGCTGGTCACCATGATGATTAGTCAAGACAAGTCAAGAGAGCTTACTGCCACGTGTCCCAGATAGGACGATGACATTCTTGCTTGCTGCAGCACATAAATACAGAACAGATCAGAGTGTCTATATACCATAGACCGTATATGTACACATAAATAAACAGATACAGTGCAATAGGCTGCTATAGTTCAGAGTTTGTTTAATAGTCTGATGCCACAGTGACAATGCACTGACCCCCACAGATTAGGCTCACTCCCTCTTCTCCCTCTCCCATAGAAGTGTGTAAACGCACACCTCCAGATACAGTGAGAGTTTCTTACCCAGGACAGACACAAAAAGCTGGAGTAACTTAGCTGGACAGGCAGCATATCTGGGGAGAAGGATGGGTAACCCAGTCCGAAGAAAGGCCTCGTCCCGAATCGTCACCCATTCATTTTCTCCAGAGATGCTGCCTGTCCCGCTGAGTTACTCCAGCATTTGCCGTCCATTTTCAGTTTAAACCAGCATCGGCAGTTCCTTTCTACACAGTTCCTTCCCAGCTGTTATCAGGCAACTTCGCCATCCTACCACAACCAGAGAGTAGTCCCGAACTACTGTCTACCTCAGAGGTGACCTTGGACTGTCCTTGATCGGACTTTACTGGCTTTACCTTGCACTAAACGTTATTCCCTTATCATGTATTAGTACATTGCAAACGGCTCGATTGTAATCATGTATTTACTGACAGGTTAGCGCGCAAAAGCTTTTCAATGTCCTTCAGTACAAGAGACAATAAACTGAACTAGGGAGGCAACGTTCTACATCTCTTGGCTTCCTCGGACACCTACAATGGGGTTGGCGAGGATGCAGGAGTGCCAGAGACGAACCCTCCAGCGCATGCTCCAAACATGCAGTGTTGCAGTGACTGCACATGATGCGAATTATGAAATTTGCTGCCAGACGTCACAGAATTAAACACAGGGCGGTCTCCGAGATATGTAGAGGTCCCGTTCTTGAGAAACGTTTGGTTTCTCTAAATCGGGAACATCCATATACACATCTACCCATGTCGGACCACTCCTGCTATAACTTTTGATCAGAGTCATCGAGTCCCACGGCATGGAAACAGGCCATTCGGCCCAACTGGTCCAAACACACTCTATTGGATGTACATAAAGGTGCCAATGATACTTAGAAAATAGGCGCAGGAGGAGGCCATTCGGCCCTTCGAGCCAGCACCGCCATTCATTGTGATCATGGCTGATCATCCCCAATCAATAACCCGTGCCTGCCTTCTCCCCATATCCCTTGATTCCGCTAGCCCCTAGAGCTCTATCTAACTCTCTTTTAAATTCATCCAGTGAATTGGCCTCCACTGCCTTCTGTGGCAGGGAATTCCACAAATTCACAACTCTCAGGGTGAAAAAGACTTTCCTCGTCTCAGTTTTAAATGGCCTACCCTTTATTCTTAGACTGTGGCCCCTGGTTCTAGACTCCCCCAACATCGGGAACATTTTTTCTTCATCTAGCTTGTCCAGTCCTTTTATAATTTTACATGTAAAGGGATTAGTTAACCGCAGTGTTCAAGCCAAGATCCATATCACTCAAATTGCTTTAGGTTGAGGGTGGTAACGTTTAAAGGAGAAGGGGAAAAAATGTAATAAGAACCCAAGGGGCAACTTTTGCCACTCAGTGTCTGGTAGATACAGGGTACAATAGACAATAGACTATTAGTGCAGGAGTAGGCCATTCGGCCCTTCGAGCCAGCACCACCATTCAATGTGATCAAGGCTGATCATGCCCAATCAGTGCCCCGTTCCTGCCTTCTCCCCATATCCCCTGACTCCGCTATCTTTAAGAGCCCTATCTAGCTCGCTCTTGAAAGTATCCAGAGAACCTGCCTCCACCGCCCTCGATTCCACTGATTCAGAGAATTCCACTGACTCACAACTCTCTGAGAAAATGTGTTTCCTCGTCTCCGTTCGAAATGGCTTACCCCTGATTCTTAAACTGTGGCCCCTGGTTTTGAACGAGCTGCCAGAGCAGGTAGTTGAGGCAGGTACTATAACAACATTTAGAAGACATTTGGACAGGTACATGGATAGGAAAGGTTTAGATAGATATGGGGCAATTAGTGTAGATGGAGCATCTTGGTCAGCATGAACAGGTTGGGATGAAGGTCCTGGTTCCGTGCTGTATCTTACGTCCATAAGATCTTATGTGCATGTTGATGAGATTTGTTCATCTGATCATTATATTCGGCGGAGACATTGTGGGGCAAAGAGCTTGTCCTTGTGCTGAGACAGTTCTGTGTGCAATGTGAATAGATTAAAACAGTCAACATGAACATTGATTTTTGCGGAGCCCAAATTGCTCCGTGCATTTCTCAAATTCCAACGTTGCAAAACAGATTACACTTTAAAAACATCAGTGGTTATAAAATGCTATGGAAAAATAAATGCTAACCTCTTACCCACATTCTCCCCTGCTCTGCTCAAGAGGCCAACTCAGAGATCCTCAAACATCTCGTGAACTACGGGCTAAATATTGACGGAGTAACTATTCAGCTGCGGAGAGCTTGTTTGGTAGTATTTAATCTGACCGAGGGGGTCTCCTTGCTGACTGAGAGGATGTTTCCACTAGTGGGAGAGTCTAGGAGCAGCCTCAGAATTAAAGGACGTTCCTGTAGGAAGGAGATGGAGGAATGTCTTTAGTCAGAGGGCTGTGAATCTGTGGAATACTTTGCCATGGAGGCCGTCACTGGATATTTTTTTATGGCAGAGATAGATAGATTCTTGGTTAGTACGGATGTCAGGGGTTATGGGGAGAAGGCAGGAAAATGGTAGACTTTCTTCAGCCCAACATGCCCACACCGTCCAACATGCCCCATCGACACGAGTCGCATCTACCTGCGTTCACCCCATATCCCTCTAAACCTGTCCTATGCACGAACCTGTCCAAATGTTTTATTCAACATTATGATAGTACCAGCCTCAACTACCTATGTAAACCAGCATCTGCAGTCCCTTCCTACAGATAGGACAATACTATATCCTACAGAGGGTGGCATCGTGGTGAAGCTGCTGCCTCACAGCACCAGCGACCCGGGTTCGATCCCGACTACGGGTGCTGTCTGTACGGAGTTTGTACGTTCTCCCCGTGACCCCGTGGGTTATCTCAGAGAAATCCGGCTTCCTCCCACACTCCAAAGACCTACAGGATTGGAGGTTAATTGGCTTGGTGTAAATGTAAAATTGGTCCCAGTGTTAACCTGTGGGAATCGCTAGACGGCGCGGACTTGGTGAGCACGGTTCACGTGCCATATCTCAACTGTAACTAAACTAAATAAATATAACCATGCCAAACTGAGGTGCAGCAGGTAAAGCAAAGGTACAGAGCGCAGAATACAGTTATAGCGCATCAGTTCCAGAAACAAAGTCCGATGTCCGCAATGGGGAAGGAACAATGGAGGTATTTGGAGACATGCTGATGGTGATGAGGTGGAAAGCCTTAACTCACTCAAAATAAGAATTTTGCATCAAAAGAGGTTTTTATGGAAGCATGTTTAAGAAGGAACTGCAGATGCTGGAAAATCGAATGTCGACAAAAATGCTGGAGAAACTCAGCGGGTGCGGCAGCATCTATGGAGTGAAGGAAATAGGCAACGTTTCGGGCCGAAACCCAAAGCTCCTTTTTCCCCCAAAGCTCCTTTTTATGGAAGCATCCCTCATTACACTTCACCACGTTAAACTGCAGGCAACTGGTTAGAGTTCTACTTAGCACCTGTAATCTGGAGGCATAGCAAGGAATGAGATGGTCTCAAGGGGGATCTGCTTCCTGTGAACAAAGACAACCAGCAAATTACATCTCCAAGGAGCAGAAAAAAAATCTTTCTTCACCAAGGACAGTAGGATGCAAGGCAGATGAATGAGAGTGCTGGAGTAACTCAGCGGGGTCAGGCAGCATCTGTGGAGAACACGGATAGGTGACGTTTCGAGTAGGGACCTTTCTTCAGTCTGAACCGTCTTTCCATCAAACATCTTCAGTCTGAAGAAGGGTCCTGTCCCCAAGCGTCACCTGTCGGTGTTCTCCACAGATGCTGACTGACCCACTGAGTTACTCCAGCACATTGTGTCTTTTCTTGTAAACCAGCATCTTCAGTTCCTTGTGAGAATGAAGCCAGAAGTAACATACGACAACACTGACAGATTTGTACAGCTGACACCACCACTGCCACGGTGAACAAGCACTGCATCAGGAGAATGTAGTCACACCACACCAGTGATGGGAAGATTCAGACAGTTGGGAAAGGCCGTGCGAGTTCCAGTTGCTAAACGGAGATTCCTGGTAACCAAGGAATCTCTCCATAGCCTGCAGAATTAGAAATTGAACGAACAAGAATGGACATTGCCGTTAATGTCTGTGGGTGTACCAGCCAACACTAACACAACCGCCACAAGAATGATTAGCAAACCCAGAGAGTTGGGAAACTGCGGAATCCATGCCACCGAAGGCAGCGGAGGCCAATTCACTGGATGTTTTTTTGAAGAGAGTTCAATTTAGCTCTTAGGGTTAATGGAATCAAGGGATATGGGGGGAAAAAAGCAGGAACGGGGTACTAATTTTGAATGATCAGCCATGATCATATTGAATGGCGGTGCTGGCTCGAAGGGCCGAATGGCCTACTCCTGCACCTATTTTCTATGTAAATAAAATTAAAACCATTTGTAAACTATTGCAAATACCAGTTGCTGATTTGTGTTGATAATCTGAACTACCCGATTACAATCGCTGGTTTTAGCCATGTTTTGACCATGTATGTTATTTCGGACACTTTCTGAAAGCCCTCAGCTAATTGCTCCCTTGGTCACAGGAGATGCCCATAATGAGAGCCAAGAGCTACTCTCTGCGTAAACGTCACGATGGGCTGGGTTTTACTCGCGTGGAGAGCGGTGCTGAAAAATTCATGATCAGCCCTCTCAGAAAAGCAGTTTCAAAACAAAAAAGGAATACTAATTATGTGAACCGGCTCTGGTGCCGCAAGAATCTGTGCGTACAATCCCACATTTTTTTAAAAACCGTCTTCACCAGAGTTGAGAATGTTTGGTTATTATTTGAAGTGACAAGGAACAAAATCAGTCTCACTCGCTGCAGCCTTGTGGGCCTGTCAGTACAATGCACACAGATAACCTAGATCACAAACAAATTCATTCACAACACCAATACCATGCAAATGGGCCTGAAGGACAGAGTAAAGGCTGCAGGTCCAAGAGTTGACTGATGTTCCAAATCGCATCGACTTGGTGCGGGGGTTCTCACGGCTACAGGCTATCTTGCCATCAGCTTACTTTGGACATTTAGTGCCACTGGATAGGAGCCATAGAACAGTACAGCACGGGAATTGCAGATGCTGGTTTACACCAAAAACTTAACCGGAACCAGCCCACAATGTCTACGCCGAACATGAAGGGTCTTGACCCGAAACGTCACCCATTCCTTCTCTCCAGTGAATGCTGCCTGTCCTGCAGAGTTACTCCAGCTTTTTATGTCTATCTTCCGTGCAAAACCAGCATCTGCAGTTCCCTCCTACACATTGCACCCATCAATGGTAGTTGAGGCAGGTACCATCGCAACATTTAAGAAACATCTGGACAGATACATGGGTAGGTCAAGTTTGGAGGGATGTGGGCCAAATGCAGGCAGGTGGGACAGGTGTAGATCGGACATGTTGGCCGGTGAGGGCAAGTTGGGCTGAGGGGTTTGTTTCCACCTGAATCGCTCTGTTTCCAGCACCCTAAGTACATACATGGCATTTATGGTGGTCTGGTTAGAACATCTGTAACATTTTACATGGTAATGTTTTATCACAAGGTTAATCATCATAGAAACATAGAAACATAGAAAATAGGTGCAGGAGGAGGCCATTCGGCCCTTCGAGCCTGCGCCGCCATTCAATATGATCATGGCTGATAATCCAACTCAGTATCCTGTACCTGCCTTCTCTCCATACCCCCTGATCCCTTTAGCCACAAGGGCCACATCTAACTCCCGCTTAAATATAGCCAACGAACTGGCCTCAACTACCTTCTGTGGCAGCGAATTCCACAGATCATGCAGCTGCAACTCCTTGCGTGGGTGTGTGTGTGTGTGCGGGTGTGTGCGCATGTGTGTGTGCGTGAGTGTGTGCGTGTGTGCATGCGTGCGTGCGTGAGTGTAAGCATGTGAGAGTGTGAGAGTGTGAGAGCGTGAGTGTGTGTGCGTGAGTGTGCGTGTGCGTGAATGTGAGTGTGAGCGTGAATGTGAGCGAGTGTGAGTGTGTGTGTGTGTGTGTGTGTGTGTGTGAGAGTGTGAGAGCGTGTGTGTGCGTCCATGAGTGTGAGTGTGAGCTTGCGTGTGAGCGAGTGTGAGTGTGTGTGAGAGCGTGTGTGTGCGTCCGTGAGTGTGAGCGTGAGAGAGCGTGAGAGAGCGTGAGAGAGCGTGAGAGAGCGTGAGAGAGCGTGAGAGAGCGTGAGAGAGCGTGAGAGAGCGTGAGAGAGCGTGAGAGAGCGTGAGAGAGCGTGAGAGAGTGTTTGCACTGTTGCTGCCATGATGTAACCTACCCACTGCAGCGTAATCAAGGCTCAGGCCAACGTTACATTGCACCAAGGCACATTGATGGCTTTTTTAAAAACAGAAACACGGTGACCCTGATCAACTGTGTTATTGACATCCCCCCCAGCTCCCATCTCAGGAGAACGGCCCAGTTTTGTAAACCGCCCCAGCCTCACATCAATCACTGGCTCCCTCCCGTAAGTGTGAGACACGCTTTGTGTGCCTGCTACACGATTACGATCGGCCCCTATCAGGTTTTGTGGCTTTCCTTGTGGGCAGAACAGCAGTTGTTATGACTACAAGCATTTTTGTGCTGAACCTCGTCTTTGATATCAGAAACCGGATTCTTTGGGGTAACAGATCGATGATGGATACCATCTCGTTCTGTGTCCCCACTCATACAGGCTGGGGAAAGGGGGGGAGAGAGAGAGGGTGGAGGAGAGACGGGGAGAGAGAGGAGAGATGGGGAGAGAGGGGAGAGAAGGGAGAACGAGGGGGGGGAGGAGAGAAAGATGGGGGAAGGAGAGGGATGAATGGGGAGTAGGAGAGGGATGAATGGGGAGGAGGGAGGAGAGGGATGAATGGGGAGGAGAGGGATGAACGGGGAGAAGGATGACTGTGGGGGAGACGGAGGAGCGGGATGAATGGGGGAGAGGGAGGGGAGGGATGAATGGGGGGAAGGAGAGGGATGAATGGGGAGGAGAGGGATAAATGGGGGGAAGGAGAGGGATGAATGGGGAAGAGGGAGGAGAGGGATGAATGGGGGGAGGAGGAGAGGGATGAATGGGGGAGAGGGATGAATGGGGGAGAGAGGGATGAATGGGGGAGACGGAGGAGAGGGATGAATGGGGGAGAGGAGGAGGGAATGGGGGAGGGGAGGGATGAATGGGGGAGACGGGAGGGGAGGGATGAATGGGGGGAAGGGGAGGGATGAATGTGGGGAAGGAGAGGGATGAATGGGGGAGGAGAGGGATGAATGGGGGAGGAGAGGGATGAATGGGGGGAGGAGGGGTGAATGTGGGGGGAGAGAGGGATGAATGGTGGGGAAGGAGAGGGATGAATGGGGGAGGAGAGGGATGAATGGGGGGGAGGAGAGGGATGAATGGTGGGAAGGGGAGGGATGAATGTGGGGAAGGAGAGGGATGAATGGGGGAAGGGGAGGGATGAATGGGGGGAAGGAGAGGGATGAATGGGGGAGGAGAGGGATGAATGGGGGGGAGGAGAGGGATGAATGGGGGGAAGGGGAGGGATGAATGGGGGGAAGGAGAGGGATGAATGGGGGAAGGAGAGGGAGGAGAGGGATGAATGGGGGGGAGGAGGGTGAATGTGGGGGGAGAGAGGGATGAATGGGGGGATGGAGAGGGATGAAGGGGGAGGGAGAGGGATGAATGGGGGAGGAGAGGGATGAATGGGGGTAGGAGGGGTGAATGTGGGGGGAGAGGGAGGAGAGGGGTGAAGGGGGGAGAGGGATTAATGGGGGAAGAGGGATGAATGGGGGGTGGAGAGTGATGAATGGGGGAAGGAGAGGGATGAAGGGGGAGGGAGAGGGATGAATGGGGGGGAGGAGGGGTGAATGTGGGGGGAGAGGGAGGAGAGGGGTGAAGGGGGGAGAGGGATTAATGGGGGGAAGAGGGATGAATGGGGGAGAGGGATGAATGGGGGGGATCGGGCTGGCGGTGAAACTTACAATGGTGCCAGTCATAGTGACAATGTTGCGAGACGCAGCGACGCTTTGAAATTGCCCGGAGAAACAATCGCGGCCGCACGGAGTTGGGGAGCGGGTGATGTTGCTAAATGTTCTCTGCAGCCCCAGAAATAAACATATTCAGGTCGTGAGCGGCTCTGGGGCCGGGGCGACTTTTATTTAATTTGTAAAGGCAGCTTGGAAAGTAAAGTTGTGAGGAGGCGGGTGGGATACAACCTGTGTGTAGATACAGTGTGGCGGCGACAGGCCCGGCTCCCACACACACTCACACACTCACACAACCCGGGCAACTCGCTCAGCCGCTCGGGCTGCATCTCTGGGGGGAAGGGACGGGTGAGATTTGGGGCCGAGACCCTGCTTCAGACTGGTGTAGAGACACAGACTGGGACATGGAACAAACAAGCGGCAACAGCAGCGGTCAACTTTCTCCCGACAACATGCAGCGTTAGTTACGTTACCTGCGGTTGTCGGCGCCGAGGCGAGGGTCGGTGTGGGTGGGTGTCTGGTCTGTGTCTGTCTGTCTGCTCACACACCGGGCAGCCCGGCTCCAGCCGCCAAGCCCGGCCCGCGAACCCCAACCCAACCCCGCCGCTCAGCGGGTCCCCCTCCCTCCTCCTCCCTCCTCTCCCCTCCCCCCTACACACAGCGGGTCCCCCTCCCTCCTCTCTACTCCCCTCCTCTCCCCTCCCCTACACACAGCGGGTCCCCCTCCCTCCTCTCTCCCCTCCCCTACACACAGCGGCGGGCCCGGGTTGGGGAGCCCGGCACTCGCTGCAGCAGCGACACTAACTCACTCAGCTCAACGCAGCTCCCCTCCTGCCGCACGGTGGTTGGGTCCACGGGAACGTCAGCCGCCGAACAACCTGCAGTGGAGAGGGGGGAGAGAGAAGGGGGAGAGGGAGGGGATGGGGGAGAGAAGGAGGGAGGGGGAGAGAGGGGGAGAAGGGGAGGGGGGAGGAGGGGGGGGATGAGGGGGAGAGGGAGAGATTTACACATGTGTGTCAAAATGTAAATAATGATAGTGAGTTTTCAAATGAGATCATTTATGGAACCTTGCTAAATATTGTTGATTATATGACAACATTAAATACATTTCATGAGTATAGAAACATAGAAATTAGGTGCAGGAGGAGGCCATTCGGCCCTTCGAGCCTGCACCGCCATTCAATATGATCATGGCTGATCATCCAACTCAGTATCCCGTACCTGCCTTCTCTCCATACCCCCTGATCCCTTTAGCCACAAGGGCCACATCTAACTCCCTCTTAAATATAGCCAATGAACTGGCCTCAACTACCTTCTGTGGCAGAGAATTCCACAGACTCACCACAGTATAACAGCACTGAAAGACACTAAATATGTCGCTGCTGGGTTAGAACATAGAACAGTACAGCACAAGAACAGGCCCTTCAGCCCACAATGTGCCAAGACCATCTCTTATCTGCCTGCACATAACCCATCTGCCTTCATTCTTCCCCTCAGTAATCAGGCTTCTGCACCATCCTCCCTGAAGCCAGTGCTGTCCCATCCACCTTGACCTCTTTTGCATATGTTGGGCTTCATCTATAAAACAATATTTGGACACGCTAGAGGCTGGAAACATGTTCCCGATGTTGGGGGAATCCAGAACCAGGGGCCACAGTTTAAGAATAAGGAGTAAGCCATTTAGAACGGAGATGAAGAAACACTTTTTCTCACAGAGAGTTGTGACTCTGTGGAATTCTCTGCCTCAGAGGGCGGTGGAGGCCGGTTCTCTGGATACTTTCAGAGAGAGCTAGATAGGGCTCTTAAAAATAGCGGAGTCAGGGGATATGGGGAGAAGGCAGGAACGGGGTACTGATTGGGGATGATCAGCCATGATCACATTGAATGGCGGTGCTGGCTCGAAGGGCCGAATGGCCTACTCCTGCAACTATTGTCTATATTTTGCACTCTGTATCTTCCCCTTTGTTCCACCTATTGTACTCGAGTTGGGTTTGATAGTATTTATGTATAGTTTATCTAATCTGGTTATGAAGCATGCAGAATAAAGTGCTTCACTATACCTCAATACATGTGACAAGAATAAACCTAGGCGATACACAATATATGCAGGAGTAGGCTATTCGGCCCTGCGAGCCTTTCACTGTGATCATGGTTGATCACCCCCAATCAGTACCCCGTTCCTGCCTTCTCCCCATATCCCCTGACTCCGCTATCTTTAAGAGCCCTATCTAGCTCTCTCTTGAAAGTATCCAGAGAACCGGCCTCCACCGCCCTCTGAGGCAGAGAATAGGCATGCAATGAATTTTCCTCAAACTGGGAGTTCAAAATGAAACTAGCTGCTGTTCCTTCTGTTCTCTCTTTGGAGAGAGGGGGGAGAAGGGGGAGAGGGGGGAGAAGGGGAGAGGGGGGAGGGGGGGGGGGGGGGAGGATTCCCTGCTACAGACACAAAAAGGTGGAGTAACTCAATGGGTCAGGCAGCATCTCTAGAGAGAAGGAATGGGTGACATTTCAGACTGAAGAAGCTTCTCGATCCAAGACGTCACCCATTCCTTCTCTCCAGAGATGCTACCTGTCCAGCTGCGTTACTCCAGCATTTTGTGTCCGTCTTCGGTGTAAACCATCATCTGCTGTTCCTTCCTACTCATTAATATCCTGCTGCCAGATTGAGAGCGGGATACATGGAATTATTCCAACCGCGCGGGTTCAGTGGGACGAGCAAAGTTGGGTCAGGACAACAAGATACTTCACACGTTGGGCCATTCCAGGGACTCTAAGATTGGGGAGTTCCCGGGTTGCCAATGGTAACACTGGCTGATTCACGTTGTCTCTTGGCTCCAATAATGATTTTGTTCATTTAAAGACATAACAATGTTAAAAATAGTCCAGCTAGGAACATTCCTTCTCTTTAAAACATCCTGCAGTTCCAGCAGCAACGAAGAGCCCTGTGTAAACTCCGCCAAAGTTGGCAGCAAATTGCTACTTGCAATAAGAAGTGGTTGTTCTGTCGGAGAATGCAAATACAGAGCGAGATTTTGACCTTCAAAATACTGTAGATTTGCAGATTATTTTTAAAATGAATCCATCTGTTGTAGAACATTGCATTCCTTCTGCGGATGGAACATTGAAACAATACTGTAGAGGACATAATGTGCTGGAGTAACTCAGCGGGTCAGGCAGCATCTGTGGAGAACAGGAAAAGTGACGTTTCCGGTCGAGATCCTCCTTCAGCTTTCAATGGACTCAGCATACAAGTGACTTGTGAAGGGAGTGTGGGTGGCAGTGGGAGGATGGGTTAGGCTTAAGGATCGGCTCCATTGCTTTAGACAACATTTTCTTAGAGTGATACAGCATGGAAACAGGCCCTGTGGTCCAACGTGCCCATGCCAGCCAACCTGCTCCATCAACACTAGTCCCACCTGCCTGTGTTTGGCCCATATCCCTGTAAACCCATCCGGTTCATTTACCTGTCCAAATGATTGTTTTAAAACCTTTTGATAATATCTACCACAACTACCTCCTATGGCAGCTTGTTCCACACTCCTACCACTCTTTGTGTAAAAGAAAAAGTTGTCCCTCAGGTTCCTATTAAATCTTTCCCCCCTCATCTTAGTCGGGGTGGGGGTGGGGGGGGGGGGGAAGAGTTGAATCCTCATCTAGGTCCTCTGCTTGTTGATTTACCCTTGATTTACTCTTGACTTACCCCTACTCAGGGTAAAAGACTCTGTGCATGCACCCTATCTGTTATCCCTCATCTAATGATCCCACCATTCCCATTCACCTCTCCGTAATCCTTCCATAGAACCGCGATGAATCATCTTCCTTTACATCATCGATCCCACCTGGCTTCTATGTTATCACAGACCTAACCAGCCTCTGCAGTTCATTCCCATAAATGCGGAACACAGAATATCCTCAACATATGTCTCCTTTGAAGTTCTCCCCTCTCCATCAAGAGTCCTGCACCATTATCTACTCCTGCATTTTGTGTCCATCTTTGGTGTAAACCAGCACCTGCAGTTCCTTCCTACATATTTATTTTTATTGCTTCTCCTCTCCCATCAGGCATGAGGTACAGAAGTGTGATAACACACACCTCCAGATTTAGGGTAACAGTTTAAGAATAAGGGGGGGGGGGGGCATTTAGGACTGAGATGAGGAGAAACCTTTTCACCCAGAGAGTTGCTAATCTGTGGAATTATCTGCCACAGAAGGCAGTGGCCAATTCACTGGATGTATTCAAGAGATAGCTCTAAGGGCTAACGGAATCAAGGGATATGGGGAAAAAGACAGAATGGGGTACTAATTTAGGATGATCACATTGAATGGCGGTGCTGGCTCGAAGGGCCGAATGGCCTACTCCTCCACCTATTGTCTATGTTTCCTTCTTTCCTGTCCTAAATGATCTCAAACTTTTCCCACTTCTGATCATTGGCCAATGGTTCTCCTCTCCATGAAAGCTCCAAAACACCTCCAGCATCTTCTGTTTGACGTTTCCATCACCGACCATATTTTGTTTTGCGCTATCTTCCAAGGTTACTTGTTGCTGTACTTTAACCTGCATTTATATCTCCGTCCTGTGCCCTGACTTCACTTCTCTTGGGGCAGAATGGTGGAGCAGCGGCAGAGTTGCTGCCTCACAGCACCAGAGGCCCCGGTTCGATCCTGACTACGGGCGCTGTCTGCGCGTTGAGTCGGCACGTTCTCACCGTGACCTGCGTGGGTTTTCTTCGGCTGCTCCAGTTTCCGCCCGCACCCCAAACACCTCAAGGCAAGTCAAGTCACTTTTATTTTTATAGCACATTTAAAAAACAACTCTCGTTGGCCAAAGTGCTTTACATTGGTGGAGGTACTAACGTTATACTACAGTGGTTCATAGATTAAATACAAACATCACTACATACATATAACCCTCGCTCAGAGGACTGAGCATCCTCTGAGCGAGGTTTTGTAGGTTAATTGGTTTGCAGGTTTGGAGGTTAATTGGCTTCAGTAAATTGTCACTAACATGTAGGATCGTGGGCGGCACAGACTTGGTGGGCCGAAGGGCCTGCCTCCACACTGAATCCCAAGTCTAAAGACAGTTTTATGGTCTAATTTCAGAGCGATCTTTATTTGAGTACTGCATTAATAACAGCTGCAGGGTGGTGATTATCCTCATTAATTTAAATTTATCTTAATATCTCATCAGGTCAAAAAAACAATTAGAGATAAACAGCTGTAATTGGGACCTAAAAGCTGATTATGAGTTCACCCTGGAGAGAGTGGACTTTGATGACTCTGTGATGTGAGACTTGGTCATTTTGTCTCACAGCAGAGATTAAACTGGGCTTCATCTGGGTCACAGAACAGATAAGAAAGAAACAATTCAATTATGGAACCTTTTCCATCCCTTTCCCATTCCCACACTGACCTTTCTGTCCTGGACCTCCTCCATTGCCAGAGGGAAGCCACACACAACCTGGAGGAGCAGCACCTGGTATATCTTACAACCCAACCGCATGAACATTGAACTCTCCAATTCCAAGTAATACCTCCCCTTCCCATTCTCTCCTTCCTGTGCCCCCACCCCAGTGTGCACTAAGTTCTGTCACTATCCCACCCCTCTTCCCCCTCCCACCCCTTTCAACCTATCTCCCCCCCTCCAGCGCTACATCTCATTCCTCTTCTCTCCTCATCTGAGACCTTTTGTCTCCTTTGCACAGAGAGTGGTGAGTCTGTGGAATTCTCTGCCTCAGAAGGCAGTGGAGGCCAGTTCTCTGGATACTTTCAAGAGAGAGCTAAATAGGGCTTTTAAACATAGCAGGAACGGGGTACTGATTGGGAATGATCAGCCATGATCACATTGAATGGCGGTGCTGGCTCGAAGGGCTGAATGGCCTACTCCTGCACCTATTGTCTTGTCTGCATCTCGAGCCTTGGCCGTTTACCCCACCTATTTGCATCTGAACCCTCCCTCACCTGTATTCACCTATTACTTACCAGGGTTTATCCTGCCCCCTCTTCTCTTTTCCAGCTTTCTTCCCCTGATTCATAGAAACATAGAAAATAGGTGCAGGAGTAGGCCATTCGGCCCTTCGAGCCTGCACCGCCATTCAATATGATCATGGCTGATCATCCAACTCAGTATCCTGTACCTGCCTTGTCTCCATACCACCTGATCTCTTTAGCCACAAGGGCCACATGTAACTCCCTCTTAAATATAGTCAATGAACTGGCCTCAACTACATTCTGTCGCAGAGAATTCTAGAGACTCACCACTCTCTATATGAAAAATGTTTTCCTCATCTCGGTCCCAAAGGAATTCCCCCTTATCCTTAAACTGTGACCCCTTGTTCTGGACTTCCCCAACATCGGGAACAATCTTCCTGCATCTAGCCTGTCCAATCCCTTAAGAATTTTGTAAGTTTCTATAAGATCCCCCCTCAATTTTCTAAATTCTAGCGAGTACAAGCTGAGTCTATCCAGTCTTTCCTCATATGAAAGTCCTGACATCCCAGGCTCCATTCAGTCTTGGACCCAATCCAAAGCATCATCTGTCTATTTCCCTCCATGGATGCTGCCTGACCCACTGAGTTCCTCCAGCACTGTGTGCTTTGCTCAAGAATCAAGCACCTGCAGTTCTTTGTGTGTCCAAAAGTGCTTGTTGTCCTCTCTCTTAATACTTAATCCTGCTGTCTCTTAAAAGGATGGGTGGATTTTGCTTCTCTCCAGAGATGCTGACTGTCCCGCTGAGTTGCTCCAGCATTTTGTATCTCGCCTCTCCTCAAGTTAGAGAACATGTTTTAATTCCGGTAGGCAACGGAGCGAATGTGCGGGAAGGAACTGCAGATGCTGGTTGGCAGCCAAAGGTCCAGCATTCTGTGTCTATCTGGGCAGTGAGGGCACATGTCTTGCGTTTGATCCTTTGTCTATTCCGATGAGATGTTCCTGCACAAATGAAGCAGCCCATGTGTGGATGCAGCAAGGATGGACGTGGAAACCAACATCAATGGTATCAAAGTGCGTGGCGTTGATCTCCTCCCCCATCCCCGGTTAGGAAGCAGTTGCCTGGATGGTGTTATAGACAAGGGCCAAGGGCCAAATGGCCTACTCCTGCACCTATTGTCTATTGTCTATAGAGCCAGCTCCGCCATTCAATGCGATCATGGCTGATCATCCACAATCAGTACCCCATTCCTGCCTTCTCCCCATATCCCCTGACTCCACTATCTTTTAGAGACCTATCCAGCTCTCTCTTGAAAGCATCATTTTGCGTCTATCTTAAGGGCCTGTCTCAGTTGAGCATCATTTGCATGTCACACAGATGGCGCGCGAAGATTTTGTACATCCCAAAATCCTGGGGTGCCACGCACGGCCGCAGGTCACTGCCTACGTCACCGCGCTCATAACGCGCACCATGCGCCCATCACGTGCGCGTCACGTCGCGTGCGTTGTACGCGTAAATTATGTCGTGCAAATGATGCCCAAGTGGGACAGGCCCTTAAATAACCAATGAGAAATCTCTTACTCTAGCCTTCTCGAAGCTAAGGGACATCATTCAATAGAGCACTGTGTGTGCACCAGCACCATATTAACGTCCTGATCTGCCTCTTATTAATCGTCTGTAATCCTATGTTCCTTTGGGATTACATCGCCTAGGGCACATGTCTAATTGGAAAATGTGTACAGTGATATGCTTTGGGCATCACAGCGACTTGAATACAATCAACATCACGTTGTTGCATCCTTAATGATGCTTAGAATTCCACTTGACCCAAGGGATCATTTGCTGGGACATTTCACTCGTACCTGCATTCATCACGGCCAAGAGAATTGTCCTTTGGGCAAGGAAGAGCAGGATTAGTCCAGGGGAAAAGATGGACAGAGGGTTGGATAGAGTACGTGATGTACGAGGTCAAGAGCGAACGTTAAACCAAATTGTCCAATGGACAACTATCCAGTGGCCATGGAAGAGATGGGATCGAGCTGTCTGATTTGTGTGATTTTACAACTCTTCTGATTCTATGTGTAAGAAGGAACTGCAGATGCCGGTTTAAACCAAAGATAAGCACAAAATGCTGGAGTAATGACCCTGTCCCACGGTACAAGTTAATTCCAAGAGTTCTCCCGAGTTTGCCCTGATTTGAACTCGGAACGTTACGGTAATGGCCACTCGTCAGTACTCGGGGCTCTCGTGGACATTTTTCATCATGTTGAAAAATCTTCACGAGTCTTCCCGTACTTACCTGGCGTTAGCGCTGAGAGACGTCCCGAGCTCCGACATACCCGCTACGTTCATTCTCCGTGCTGACCATGAGTTTGATTTTTTTTTTAAACTTGGGAGAACTCTTGGAATGAACTCATACCGTGGGACAGGGCTATTACTCCAGCTTTTTGTGCCTATCTTCGGTTTAAACCGGCATCTGCAGTTTCTTCTTACACATAGAATGGGTGATGTTTCGGGTCGAGACCCTTCGTGTCTGAAGAAGGGTCTCGACCCGACTGGACACCCATTCCTTCTCTCCAGAGATGCTGCCCGTCCCGCTGAGTTACCCCAGCTTTTTGTATCTTTCCTCTGATTCTGTGGTCACCATGTTACAGGAAAGATGTTGTCAAGCTGGAAAGGGTGCAGAGGACACGTACAAGGATGTTGCCAGGACTTGAGAGGCTGAGCTACAGGGCGGGTGGGGTAGGCTGGGGCTATATTCTTTGGAGCACCGGAGGATGAGAGGTGATCTTATAGAGGTGTACACAGTCAAGGGGCATAGATCGGGTAAATGCACAGCTTTTTACCCAGAGGGAAATCGACAATCAGAGGACATGGGTTTAAGATGATGGGAATAGATTTGATAGGAATCTGGTGGGTAATATTTTCACACAGAGGGTGGTGGGTGTATGGAACAAGCTGTCGAGGAGGTCGTTCTTCCTGCTCTCTTTATATTCTTTTTTTAGATTAGTTTAGGGATATAGCGGGGAAACAAGCCCTTCGGCCCATCATGTCCGCGCCGACCATTGATTACATTGTAGATGAAAAACTCCTGGTCACAGGGAGAACTCCACACAGTTAACACCAGATGTACAATATCTCTGGCCATCCAGCATTCCCTGACCTTGCCATCCTTATCGCTCCTCCTTACTGAAGCATTCCAGTCCTGAAGGGTCTCGACAGGAAACGCCACCCATTCCTTCTCTCCAGAGATGCTGCCTGTCCCGCTGAGTTACTCCAGCTTTTTGTGTCTATCCTTGGTTTAAACCAGCATCTGCAGTTCCTTCCTTCACATTCCAATCGGGAACTCTGATCTGCTGTCCCTTAATCAACTCTCAGGTGCCTGATGTGGACTTACTCAGTGACAGCTGCACCCAATTGACTCTCTCTAGCTCCTAACTCCTGCCCAATAATGTTATAAAACCGCCTTACCCCAATTTAATACTTTCCCCAAAGGTTCAGGCAAATCTTTATTCATATTTGTCCAGAGTGTTCCTTGCATTGAAATAAATACAACAGCCATCTGATTCACATTCTTTCACCGGCCCCTAACTCCCTGTCTTTACTTTGAGACTTGCTTTAATTTAATTTTAATTTAATTTAGCTTAATTTAGAGATACAGCATGGCAAAAGGCCCTTCACCTCGACTATCGATCGCCCATTCTCACGAGTTCTATGTTATCCAAATTCCACATTCGTTCCCTACACACTAAGGGCCAATTAATCTACTAAACTAAATTAACTTAATTAACTAATTAACAAACAAGGGTGGCACAGCTGGTAGAGCTGCTGCCTCACAGGACCAGAGACCTGGGTTCTACATCTGTCCTGCGTCCTCCCTGGGACCACGTGGGTTTTCTCCAGGTGCTCTGTTTTCCTCCCACATCCCAAAGACACACGGGCTTGCACGTTAATTAGACTTTATCCAACTAGGATAGTGGGTAAGGTGCGGGGATCGCTGGTCAGCATGGACTCGGTGGGCCGAAGGGCCTGTTTCCACGCTGTATCTCTAAACTAAACTAAACACTCCAAACTCGCATTACATCTCAAAACATCTTCGAAACATCTCCATTATGGTTCAAAGATAAAGTGCTGGAGTAAGCAAGTAAATCAGGCAGCATCTCTGGAGGAAATAGACAGATGATGTTCTGGGTCGAGACCCTTTGTCAGGTTGTCCAATACGATGATTTTCTGCTGGAGTTACTCTCTGGCATTCTAGAATGAGTTGTGGCCCGAGGGTTTTGTAAGGTCCAACTAATCATTTATGGAAAGCCAATGGTTTAACATACCTGCAAGATCCGGTGAAATATTAACTTCTCCTAGTGTGGTTCATCCCTGAGGAATGGAGTTCAAATAGGAGTTTGATTTGGAATGTTCCTGGAACATGAAACAAGGTGCCCACATCTTGCTTGTGGATATCTATAAACACTGCAAGTTACAACTTAACTACTTCAGAATCACTTAACTACTTCAGAATCCGTGTTAATTCTCTGGAAGTCATTCTTCCAGATCAGTTATTGCAGTTGGTATATTTTTCCCAAATCCATAAATAAAAATATTATTTAATGCAGCAATCAGTTTGGTGATATCGCTGATTAAATTGCAATCTTGTGTAAAACATTTTTATTTTTAGTGAGGTGTGGCGCTGAGAAAAAAATGTGATTTATATTGTTCAAAACATCGTTCATATCCTGAGAATGTCACAAAATATTTCACAAACTAATATAATACAGGACTCATATGAAGACACAAGGAATTTCAGATGTTGGAATCTGTAGCAAACCACAAAGTGTTGGGGAACTCAGTGGGTCAGGCAGCATCTGTGGAGGGAATGGACAGACAAGACTGATTGGAGTAGTTGGGAGTAAGGTGGCAGAGAGAGGGGGCTGGACAAAGTCTGGCAAGTGATAGGTGGATACAGGTGACCGGGGGGGGGGGGGGGGGGGGGGGATTGGCAGACGGGTAGAGTAAGTGACAAAGGCTGAAGATGAAAAGGGGGTCAGGTAGGTTCATAGGCTCAAGGAGAGAAGAGCAGGAATTAAATGTAAAGCCAGAGGAGAGGACGACTATGGAAGAGGAGAGGGGGGATGAAAGGGAAATGAGGATCCCAGGGATCAATGAGAAAGCCTGATGGATGAAAGAGGGGAGATGAGGATCCCAGGGATGGGAGATGAGTGTTAGAGGAATGGGGAATGCAGGAGTACTGATAAGGTGGGAGAGAGTGGGAGAAATGGGTTTCCAATGAGGCAGGAGAACAGGAAAGAGCGGTGATATATGATGTAGAGACAGTATTGGAGGAAACCACAATATTATTGCTTTGGCTTCTCGGGCAACTGTAATTGTAATTGCGGCTTCACAACACCATCAACTCTAAGTTCTGATCTACTTCTCCCCACTTACCCGAGCCATCCCATTACTTGGTTCGTTCTCCTCCTTAAATGCTGCCTCTTTGACCAAGACGTTGGCAACCTTTTCCAAGTGCCTATCATTTGTACTATATCTCTCTACATCACCGTCTATATCTCTCGTTTCCCTTTCCTCTGACTCTCAGTCTGAAGTTGGGTCTCGAACCCGAAACGTCACCCGTTCCTATTCTCCACTGTCCCACTGAGTTACTCCAGCTTCTTGTGTCTGTCTCCAGTGAAGACCTTGTTATTTTTCCTCATGATCTTGAGATTTAATTTCCTTATTTTGAAGTATGCTCGGGGCAATTCACTATATTAAAGGCCTTACGTACCGAGTGCAAATCTATCCTTCAAATCTTGAAAACTTCTTAGGTCTCCATTTTCAATAACAGTACAAAATGCAGTCATTCCTTTCTTCATCCACTCTTTAAATGTTGAGTCATACATCCCTGGTTTAAATTCATTATCCAAAGCTATCCATCTTAAAACTTTTTGTCGTTTATTCAGTTTAAGTTGTCTGGTAAGAGTGAACCAGGTTTCTAAAGTAAATATCGTTATTGGATCGATTATACTCCTGATATGTCCAGGAAGCGCTTTTTTTCCCAAAAGAGTTTGAATGTGGAAGTGAGGGATATATGTCTCAATCTCCTTCCACCTAGCTATATCGGCACGGACTGGAAGGGCCGAGAGGGCCTGTTTCCGTGCTGTAATTGTTATATGTTATATGGTTACATAGCTGTCCTCACACCAATTAATTAGTGGTCGAAGTTGGGCTGCGTAGAAATATATCCTAAAATTTGGAAATGCCATTCCACCTTTGTCCTTTGGTCTTTGAGTGCAGTGTATCGACGGCATTTCGGGTCGAGACCCTTCTTCAGACTTGCAAAAACTAGGGGAATGAAATGGATTCAAAATGAGATATCGGGGAGAAAGGAAATTAATAATTATTTATACTGGATCACGAATATCTTAAAAGAACTGGTCACTTGACCTCAATATTTTCAATCATACTTTTCAATTCAGTTTGATTGAAATATACTTAAGCTATCCCCAGTTATTTGCCTGGAATGTATAATCTTGTTAAAAGCTCCCAGGAGAGTTGATGTAATTGTTGCACAGTGCATTTTTTGCTTACAATTACATTATAAGCTCTTTGGCCTAAATCAGTATACGTCTGTGATAGATGGACACTGTTGCACCAGGCACAAGGGCCATCACACTAATCGTTCACCTTGTGTACACATCTTTCAAATGATTCCATTATTGGGAATCTATAACAACCTTTGATGACATTAATGTGACCGGTCGGCTTTAATCAGAACCGGTTTCAATTCTGTAACATCGGTCAGTTCACATAGAACACTGGCTATGTACGGTAGTCACAGGTAATGATAGAGTAACTCAGTGGGACAGGCAACATCTCTGGAGAGAAGGAATGAGTGATGTTTCAGGTCGAGACCCTTCTTCGGACTCGACCTGAAGCGTCACCCATTCCTTCTCCCCAGAGTTGCTGCCTGTCCCGCTGAGTTACTTCAGCATTTTGAGTCTACTGTCGATTTAAAGCAACATCTGCAGTTCTTTCCTACCGTTTTGGTCACAAGGATGTTGTTCAGATGACAAGAGTTCAGAGTAGATCTGCGAGGATGTTGCCAGGACTCGAGGGCTTGAGCTGGAGGTTGAGCAGGTAGGACTATACCTTGGAGCGCAGGAGGATGAGGGGTGATCTTATGAAAATCATGAGGGGAATCGACAGAGCCTTTTACCCAGGACAGGTGAATCAAAGACAAGGTGACATATATTTAAGGTGCGAGGGACAAGATTTGATTTGAACCTGAGGGGCAACCTTTCACTCAGAGGGTGACAATAGATAATAGGAGCAGGAGTAGGCCATTCGGCCCTTCGAGCCAGCACCGCCATTCAATGTGAACATGGCTGATCATCCCCAATCAGTACCCCGTTCCTGCCTTCTCCCCATTTCCCCTGACTCCGCTATCTTTAAGAGCCCTATCTAGCTCTCTCTTGAATGTATCCAGAGAACCGGCCCCCACCGCCCTCTGCGGCAGGGAATTCCACACACTCACAACTAACTCTCTGTGTGAAAAAGTGTTTCCTCGTCTCCATTTTAAATTGCTTACCCCTTATTCTTAAAGGGTGGTGGGCATATGAATGAATGAATGAATGAATAAGTTTATTGGCCAAGTATTCACATACAAGTGCTCCGCCCACAAGTGACAACATGACAAACAATGACTGTTAGGAATGACACGTTATAAATGACACGTAAAACATTAATAATAAAACATTATCGATTAAATATATGTATGGAATTAGATGTCAGAGGAGGTCGTTGAAGCAGATACTGCAACAGTATATCGGACATTTGGACAGATGCATAGATAGGAAAGGTTTAGGGGTTTATATGGCCTTATGAGCTTAGATGGGGCAAGCTTTGAACCCTGCTATCATGCTGCATCACTCACTGATTCCATGACTCTATTCAAGTAAAACTTACGGGCCTGTCCCACTTATGCGACCTTTACAGGCGACTGCCGGCACCCGTCATAGGTCGTTGCCGGTCACCGAAAATGTTCAACGTATTGAAAATTCAGCGGCGACCAGAAAGTTGTTACGAGTCTTTGGAGACCTCTCATGACCATGGGAGACCTCTCATGAACATGGGAGACCTCTCGCGACCATGGGAGACCTCTCACAGGCGAACATGGGAGACCTCGAGAGGGGTCTCCAAGAACCTCTCATGAGGAGACCTCTCATGAACATAGACCTCTCATGAACATGGGAGACCTCTGCCTCTCATGAACGCCGAACATGGAGTTTTCATGAACATGTTCATGAACATGGGAGACCTCTCATGAACATGGGAGACCTCATGCAGACCTCTCATGGGGAGACAACATGAACGACCTATGACGGGTGCCGGCAGTCGCCAAAAAGGTTGCATAAGTGGGACAGGCTCATTAACGAATAAGGAAAGGCCTGGATAGAGTGGATGTGGAGAGGATGTTTCCACTAGTGGGAGAACCTAGGACCAGAGGACACAGCCTCAGAATAAAAGGACGAAACCTTCGAAAGGAGACAAAGAGGATTTCTTTAGACAGAGAGAGTGGTGAATCTGTGAAATTCATTTCCGCAGATAATACCAAGGCAGATCAGCCATGATTGAATGGTGGGGTAGACTTGATGGGCTGAATGGCCTAATATTGCTCCTATATCTTATGAGCTTATGAAAGATGAGCCAAGATAGAGGGGTAAAAAGAGGAGAGAGTACCAAGAGCATGAAGGCACGCCAAACCCTTTTGTCTTTTTCAGCTCCAGCCGATGTCATTTACTCCACCCACCTGCCATTCATCTCCTCCATCCTCACCTGTATCTGTCGATTACTCACCAGGCATTGTCCTGCCCTGCCTCTCTTTCCCGGCTTCCTTCCCACCAACTCCATCAGTCTGACGAAGGGTTCCAACCCAAACAGTTTCCATCCCTTCCCTGCACAGATGCCGACTGACCCGCCGAGTTCCTCCAGCACTTTGTTCCAGCATCTGCAGTTGCTTGTGTCTCCAAACCCATTCAACGTTTAACTCCGACGTCTCTTTCTGCTCCTTGTTGCAATACCTGTAGGTTATTGTTGCATTTTCTCAACACTCTTTGGTACAAAATATAGAAACATAGAAACATAGAAAATAGGTGCAGGAGGAGGCCATTCGGCCCTTCGAGCCAGCACCGCCATTCATTGTGATCATGGCTGATCGTCCACTATCAATAACCCATGCCTGCCTTCTCCCCATATCCCTTGACTCCACTAGCCCCTAGAGCTCTATCCAACTCTCTCTTAAATCCATCCAGTGATTTGGCCTCCACTGCCCTCTGTGGCCGGGAATTCCATAAATTCACAACTCTCTGGGTAAAAAAGTTTTTTCTCAGCTCAGTCTTAAATGGCCTCCCCTTTATTCTAAGACTGTGGCCCCTGGTTCTGGACCCACCCAACATTGGGAAAGTTTTTCCTGCATCTAGCTTGTCCAGTCCTTTTATAATTGTATATGTTTCTATAATTCCTCATCCTTCTAAACTCCAGTGAATACAAGTCTAGTCTTTTCAATCTTTTCTCATATGACTGTCCCGCCATCCTAGGGATCAATCTCGTGAACCTACGCTGCACTGCCTCAATCGCAAGGATGTCCTTCCTCAAATTAGGAGACCAAAACTGTACACAATACTCCAGATGTACAACTGCAGAAGAATGCTCAGACGTGTAAATGATTCACCATGGCACTCGAACTGATCCCATCAGGATGGTTTGTGTTCCTTCATGTGTAGTCTCCCTAACAAGGGGCCATCTCAGATTTGATGTCCGGATTTCGCTGCCAGGGGTGGTGGTGGAGGCAGATATGATAGTGGTGTTTAAGATGCATTTAGGGAGCCACATACATATACAGGGAAGGGAGGGGGTATGGATACTCCACTCAACAGCCAAAAATATGTAGCCTCCCTTTGATCTGGTATTTTGTTGATTCACCTGCTTGATCAATGGTGTTTTATCATTAATGTTTTATTATTAATAATGTTTGGTGTTTTTCGTCATTCGTAACTGTCACTGTATGTCATGTTGTCACTTGCGGGCGGAGCACCAAGGCAAATTCCTTGTAGGTGAATACTTGGCCAATAAACTTACTTACTTACTTATATGGGGGTAGGCAGAGGAAATTAGTGTACTTTGGTATCATGTTTGGCTCAGATTGTGGGCCAAAGGGCCTTTTCTTGTGCTGTACGATGTTCCATGTTCAATGATCACGGACACAGTCTATTGAAGATCAGGGTTGTTGAGGATAGTGCTGTGTTGTGTACAAGCCTGGTGCTTACTGGGATGAAGTATGGGCAGTACACTTGAGGAAAGAATCATTGTGTTCACTTTTTCAAGTTGTGTCGAGGCATTCCCTTTCATACTTCAAAAGCCGTGCGCAAAATCAGTCGACAAAATGGCGGTAAGTGCAATAAATATACTTCCTGGAGAAACAGCAATAAAAATGAAATAGCCTCCAAGGGAAGGCTTGACATGTCCCGGCTGTGAGAATAATTGCAGAACTTTCAACTGCCTTGGATTGCAATCATACTTGCTCTGCAGTTCATTAGCTTCAGTATTACGTGTCATCAAAAACACTAACACCACTCAGTTAACACCCGGTATGTTTTCTATTGCAAACCTGCCCTGCTGAATCTATAATTACATTGTATTAATGATAGTGAAGGATTGAAATTGGATGTTTAATAAATTATCACTCCTTGCTTGTAAATTGGATAAGGATAGCTCAAGAAGAAAGTGATATAGATAATCATGAAATATTATGCACCTGCGATGAATTCTACTTATATCCCCTTTAATTAATATTGACACAGGGAATAAGCCTTTAAGATTCACCTTTGGATTCAAGCTCATTTCAAGAGTTTAATAATAGTCCTACTGAGTTGTATTCTGGATATTTTATGGTTTGGGAACAGCTCCATCCAAGACCGCCAGAAATTGTGTCTGCAGCCCAGACCGTCACACAAGCCAACCTCCCTTCCATTGTCTCCATCCACGCCTCACGCAGCCTCGGCAAGGCCAGCAGCATCGTCATGGGCCAGTCTCACCCCGACCACTCCCTCTTCAACCCTCTCCCTTCGGGCAAGAGGTACAGAAGCGTGAACATGCATTCTGGACTGGAGCTCAACTGGTTTTCTCAATCCTCCTGATCATCTGCTCTACAGTGGAGAGGAGATGGAGATGACCGAAAGCCCTTCTCCATCTCAATGCTTCTTAATGTGTGAGGTTGTTCAAAGCAATTGTTTGTCATTCAGGTGTCCCATTAAAAAGCACTTTGGCTTCAAACCACTAAAACTTAAGAAA
Source organism: Okamejei kenojei (assembly GCA_035221665.1). Taxonomy (NCBI): domain Eukaryota; kingdom Metazoa; phylum Chordata; class Chondrichthyes; order Rajiformes; family Rajidae; genus Okamejei; species Okamejei kenojei. The sequence continues at coordinate 27,914,614 of CM069165.1, read as the reverse complement.
AAATCATGCTTATGGGCCTTTCACACTTAGGCGATTTTTTCGGTGACTGCCGGCGACTGTCATAGTCGTAACAGGTCGCTGAAAAACCGGCGACTGGACCCCCCTACGACAATGTCTACAACAACCTACCACCTAGTTGGCGGCAAGCTACCGACAACCTACGACCACACCTACGACAAACTACATCCACCCGCGACAAGCTACGACAAGGTAAGACAATTCAGTCGCCGGTAGCTGTCGCCGGTTGACGTTGGTTGACGAAGGTAGTCGCCAATGGAATTCACCAAAGTCAGCACCGGCGACAACCTATGCCATCCCGGTGACAACCTACGGCAGGAGAAGTCGAGCTACGCACATTGGCGACAAGCCAACTGTCGCTGAAACGTTTTGAACATTTCAAAATCCAGCGGCGACCAGAAAATCGCTACGATTATTTGGGCGACTAAGACGACTCACGACCATACAGGCGACACCCCGGCGACCATATGGCGACAGCCTAGTCACCTGTAGTCGCCTAAAAAATCACCTAAGTGGGACAGGGACATTACCTTCATATCCCTTCATTGCCTCAGTCTCTCCCTATCTCTGCATTCTCTGCCAACCACCAAAGCCTCTGAGATCTCTGCTTTTCCCCCTTGCTGGTCCAGTTGACACTGATGATTGTAATCTTCTGACCACTGATAGTCAAGCTTCAAGCTGAAACTGTGGAATTCCATCCCAAAAACTTCCCTCTCCTCTCAAAGAGGCTCCTTTGAAGCCAGTCTGTGATCTAAGCTTGTGGTCACGTTTCATATCTGTAGATGGTTTATGCATGCAACCAATAATATAGCTACCTCAGTACCTATAACCCCGCCTTAGTTAACATCAATCATAACGCTTTCCCCTCCCTGGGTAGAGTTCAGTAGAAGAATGTAACCAGTGGTTGCTGACGTGCGTTTTACCCTGTGCTATCATTAAAGGATGCTGTACACTTTAAGAGTACGTGAATTGCTTATTTACATGGTGTCAGAAGTGGGATTCGAATCCACGCCTCCACTTGGAGCAGGCGAACACCACCGCGAGCAGCTCCTTCTCGATCTGAGCATACCGCTGCTCGGTGTCCGTTATGATGCGGGAGGCATAGGAGACAGGATGTAACGATCCATCGACATACTGGAGGCAGGCCGCGCCTAGACCGAACTTGGAAGCGTCACAGGTGACGGTGATGGGGCCACTCACGTCGAAGAACCTCAAAGTCGGTGTGTTAATCAATCTGGACTTGAGACAGTCAAAGGCCTGCTGGTGCTGTGGGAGCCAGGCCCAAGCGATATCCTTTTTCGTCAGCTGCCGCAGAGGTGCACTCAGCTCACTGAGATTTGGTAATTCACCATGCCCAGGAAGCGTTGCAGGCCAGGCACGTCGGTGGGGGCTACCATCTCGGAGATGGCAGCAGCCTTCAAGGGATCAGGGTTCAGTCCGTTAGAGGTGAAAACATGTCCAACATACGTGACTTCTGAGACTCGAAACCGACACTTCTTGGGATTCAGCTTCAGGTTGGCCTGTCGCGCCCGATCCAGGACGCGGCGGAGGTTCAGGTCGTGCTCGGCAATGTCCTTCCCATAAACCAGGATATCATCCACGATGATGGCACATGGCAGGTCCGAGAATATCTGCTCCATCGTTCGCTGGAACACCTCGCTAGCGGAATTGATGCCGAATGGCATTCGCAGGAACTTGAATCTGCCGAACGGTGTGGCGAAGGTCGTCAGGTCAGAGGACGCTTTGTCCAATGGGATCTGCCAAAATGAGTTCTTAATGTCTAGGACCGAGAAGACGGTGGCCTGCCCGACCCGAGCTGCCACGTCCTCAACAGACCGCATAGGGTAGTGGGGTCGCCTGATGGCAAGGTTTAAGTCCTTCGGGTTGATGCACACGCGTATCTCGTTCTTGTCTTTCTTTAGCGTGGCAACCATGGTGGAGACCCACTCGGTGGGCTCGCTAACCGCTTCCAGCACCTCCAATTTGACCATGTTGTTAAGCATCGCCTCGACCTTGTCTTTCATGGCGTGAGACACCCTGTGAGGTGCGCGAACCACGGGCGTCACTTTTGGGTCAATGGAAATATGGCAAGTCAGTGGTAACTTTCCCAGGTCATCGTTGAACAGGTCCGGGTATTCTGCTACTGGGTCAAACGACATTTGCACTTTGTGGACCGTGCGGTCGAAGGACACCAGGCCAAGGTCCTGGCACGCACGGTTGCCCAGCAGAGTCACACAGTCAGAATTCAAAACGTAAAAAAACAGGTTTCGCGTGGCCTTTTGCAGCATACAAGTTAGTGGCCCTCCCCACCGGCCTGAGAATCTCTCCTCCATAGGCATGCAGCGTGGAACGGTCAGCAATCAAGGGCTCATTGTTCCTTATCTTGTTGAAGAGGTTTATTGACGAAACATTGACTTTCGCTCCCGAATCCAGCTTAGCAAGGAAGGTCAAACCATTGACAGTTGCAGATACGGTAGGATCGGAACGCTGGCCAGGTACGTGGAGGAGTGTAAACACGCTCGACTCCTCTGGGGAACTAATTGGATCTGCATCGTAGGATGCTGCTCAGTGTCTTATGTCCAGAACAACCAGACCTACCATCCCGATTGCTCAGCACCAGCTGCATCCTCGGGTGCTGGAGCCTGCCTCTGTGCAGAGGCGCATTCAAGAGAAACATGACAGCCAGCGGCGTTCCCACGATTGGTCGTGCAGGCCATTTGATCCTCTGTTGCCTGGACAGGTTGTTCGGCTGCAGACCGCCGGTGGTCACTCCCGTCCGGCTACCGTAGTGGGGTGGCCGATTCACCTCGTTCGCACCTGGTCGATTTTGAGGGAACCATTTACCGGAGAAGCCGTCAACACCTGCCTGCCGTGAATGAGCCGAAGCCGCAGCCTCCGGGCCCCTACGCCCCGCCACTCTCATACCAACAGCCGGCTGCCGTCCCAGTGTGCCCTGCATGCCTCGAATCCCCATCTCGCGCGCCCTGTTCCCCTCTGCGCGGGTCACCTGTTGCCGGTCTTGGTTCTGACTCTCCTGCTTCTCCCACCCCACCGCCCTTCCCTGGTTCCCCAGCTGTTCCCCGGCCTCCTGTTTCTTCTGATCTTTCGGGGGGAAGGGAGCGACATCCGTACGCGCTCGGGCCGGATTAGTAAGCCACCTGTTCGTTATGGCGATTTTGTTTAATTCTGTTGCCATGACTTCTAAGCTGTTTTGATTTTCTAAGGGGAAGGATGTAGATGGTTTATGCATGCAGCCAATAATATAGCTACCTCAGTACCTATAACCCCGCCTTAGTTAACATCAATCATAACGCTTTCCCCTCCCTGGGTATAGTTCAGTAGAAGAATGTAACCAGTGGTTGCTGACGTGCGTTATACCCTGTGCTATCATTAAAAGATGCTGTACACTGTAAGAGTATGTGAATTGCTTATTTACAATATCTTTTATCTGCAACGAATTGTGGACACAGCCCAGACCATCACACAAACCAACCTCCCTTCCATTGACTCCATCTACACCGCACGCTGCCTCAGCAGGGCCAGCAGCATAATTAAGGACCAGTCGCAGCCTGGCCACTCCCTCATCTCCCCTCTGTCATCAGACAAAAGGTACAGAATCGTGGAAACGCACACCTCCAAATTCAGGGACAATTTCTTCCCAGCTGTTTCCAGGTAAGTAAACCATCCTACCAACAACTCGAGAGCAGACTTGAACAACTATTTACCTAATTGGAGACCTGTGGACTATCTTTGATTCAACAAAATCCCCTTTATCACGTATCTGTACTCTGTGACTGGCTCGTTTGTAATCATGTATTGTCTTTCCATTGACTGTTTAGAACGCGTCAAAAGATTTTCACTGTACCTCGGTACATGTAACAGGAAACTGAACTCAGTCATCTGAGTTGGTGCAATATTTTGTTTCTGTGAAGCCGGAAGGTTGCGACCCTTCGCGATGTTTAAGGCGATATATAAACGTAAGATATCTTTCCAAATCAACTCACGACTGCCTCGAACAGAAACCAAAATCATTGGGACAGATTCTGCATGTAGAATATATATTGCAGGCTGAATCATTTGAAGATTGATTTGAGCGAAGATGAATCAGCCTTAAATTGAATTTTTATGATTGTAAGTCAAGCTGGCAAGTTATTGATGTATTATTGTCCACAGACGTCATGCTGCCTTAATTTTTCTCAATTACGGTCCCAAGCTCATTTTTCTTACTCTTTCCTAATGGAAATGTTAAAGCCAAGTCCGTAAAGCTTCTGTTAATGGACACGTCTCATAAAGTAGCAAGAGATGCTTAGACTGCACTTTCATCAATGATCCAAAGATTCTACATTAACTGGTTGATGGAATCGGTTTAAAAGTAAATTGCATTGACTTTCAATCATCCACGCTTATTTATCAGCCCTTTATGTTGTCTTAGACATTACCGTTACACCCAAATCCCACATGGAAATACTGATGAGGAATTTCTTTAATCAGAGGGTGGTGAATCTGTGGGATTCATTGCCACTGACAGCTGTGGAGACCACGTTAATGGATATTTTTAAGGTGGAGGTTGACAAATTCTTGTTTAGTACAGATGTCAGGGTTTATGGTGAGAAGGCAGGAGAATGGGGTTAGGAGGGAGAGATAGATCAGACATGATCGAATGGCAGAGTAGACTTGGTGGGCTGAATGGCCTAATTTTGCTCCTAGAATGTATGAATTAATGAACTGTTATGGCTTTGTATGCTTTACTACACGTCGACTTGTTCATAAACCCCTCACAAAATAGAATCGGTTCTGAAGAAGGGTCCCGACCTGAAATGTCACCTATCCATTCCCTCCACGGAGGCTGCCATCCCCGCTGAGTTCCTGGAGCACTGCATCTGCAGTTCCTTGTGTGCCCAAATGCTCAGGGATGGAGCTACACAGCACAGATACAGGCTCTCCAGCCCACCTTGTCCATGCTACTAAGATGGCACACTGGCCTGCATGTGGCCCCTGGCCCTCTAAACCCTTCCTATCCATATAATTGAATCATGGAGTCATACAGAACAGATACAGGCTCTTTGGCCCAACTTTCCCAAGCCGACCATGATGCCCCATCTATACTAGTCCCACCTTCCTCTAAGCCCTGTCAAGTATCTCAGTCAAATGGCTTTTAATGTTTTGGTTTTTGTCTCTGGTCAAAATAATCCCGAATACTTTCTTTGATGTCGAAGTCCACGGAATGAATGGGGCATCAGACAGACAATTGGCAGAGTGAATGGAAAATGGAAAATGGAATTGTGAATTGGAACGCAAGAGAATGTAGATGCTGGGATCCAGAGCAAGAATCTGCCTGAGGAACTCAACGGGTCAGGATGAACCAGGATAGGGAAATGGGCAGTTGACCTTTTGGGTTGGTACCTTCATCTGGACTGGTCTGATGATGGGTCCCAACCTGAAACATCAACTCTCCTCTTCCCTCCACATATGATGCTTGGGGTCCTCCGGTATATTGTTTATTGCAAGTACTTTAGTTTAGTTTAGAGATACAGCGCAGAAACAGGCCCTTCGGCCCACCGGGTCCGTGCCGACTAGCACACATTAACACTATCCTACACCCACTAGGGACAATTTTTACATTTATCAAACCGATTATCCTACAAATCTGTACGTCTTTGGAGTGGGGTGGGAGGAAACTGAAGATCTCGGAGAAAACCCACGCGGGTCACGGGGAGAACGTACAAATTGCGTACAGACAGCACCCGTGTCGGGATCGAACCCGGGTCTCCGGCGCTGCATTCGCTGTGAGGCAGCGACTCTACCGCTGCGCCACCGTGACCACCAGTTATGTGTTATTTCTCAGATCAGAGGGTAGTATTCTGTGCGGTTCCCAAGAATTCTAGAACTGAATGGATTCCTGTGTTATTATGTCCGTACCGACTCCAATCTCACTCCCTGTGAACACACAGTCCTCCACTCACCCAGTAACAATGAAGGGTCTCGACCCGAAACGTCGCCTATCTCCTTCGCTCCTTAGATGCTGCTGCACCCGCTGAGTTTCTCCAGCTTTTTGTGTACCCTCGATTCTCCAGCATCTGCAGTTCCTTCTTTAAAACCAATAATGTTCACCTCTGCTCTCGGCAAGATTCCAGCATCTACAATTCCTTGTGTTCACATTTTAATGGTAGCTGATATGTTTCCAAATCGGAATGGGGCTTGACCTGGACAAGTTGAAAGATATGAGGTTCAGGCACTTGTTCGATTGAGGTGACAGTGGAAAGAAAATTCCTATTGAAAAGCTAAACACCTCGCAGAATGTGTAGGTTTGCTATTTGTTCCCCACCCTGTTCTCAGTTTCAGGTGCAATATTCTATCTCCAGATATGCCAATCTTTTAAATGATACATTGTCCAGCACCTTTGTGTAAATCAACGGACTTTAGTGGATGTTTCCACCAGTGGGAGGGTCTAGATCCAGAGGCCACAGCCTCAGAATAAAAGGACTTACCTTTAAGAAGGAGATGGAGATGAGGAAGAATTTCTTTAGTCAGAGGGTGGTGAATCTGTGGAATTCATTGCCACAGAAGGCTGTGGAAGCCATCAATGGATATTTTTATCTTAGAGATAGATAGATTCTCGATTCGTACAGGTGTCTGGGGTTATCGGGAGAAGACAGGAGAATGGGATTGAGAGGGAAAGATAGATCAGCCATGATTGAATGGCGGAGTAGAGTTGATGGGCCGAATGGCCTAACTCTGCTGTATCACCTATGAACTGGAGTCAAGGAAAGAGCGTTCACGTCGCAGCCCTGTTTCCACCAATCTTTCCACCACTACACACAAGAAGAGACAAGACAGACATCATTGTATGCAGATGCCGAGAAGTGTGATCAGCTCTGGCTGAACAACTTGTAGTCTTGTGTGTAGACTCCACAAGAAGAAGACCTACGAACAATGACTGAATGTAGTCTTCATTGCAAATCCAACAGTCCGCAGAGCACAATGCAAGCACTAAGACACAGGGAACAGATCAAACTGAAACCCTTATATAACACTGACATCTAGTGGTTTCTGTTAATGCACCGTATATTCAATATAATCACATGTATTTTTTCAGGAATAGTCAGATGTTTTGTGATAAGTTGCATGTACGTAGTTTATGTTCAAAGCAAGAGATGACTGTGTATTAGAACCAAAACATTGACTAATTGACGTTTTAATAACTGTGAATTTGTGTTTTAAATAGAGTGTGATCTCGGCCCATCTGCCTTAAGTGAAGAACGTCCAGGACAGTGTTCTGACATATCGCACTGTGTGATTCTTACAACCTTAGTGGTCGGGTTTGGAGACTGGTCGTGAGGGGCACGGAAAGGACACAGGCCCTTCAGCCCAATGACGACCAAGGACCACAGAGGGGATCTTATAGAAACATATAAAATTATAAAAGGACTGGACAAGCTCGATGCAGGAAAAATGTTCCCAATGTTGGGCGAGTCTAGAATCAGGGGCCACAGACAGTCTTAGAATAAAGGGGAGGCCATTTGAGACTGATGTGAGACTAAATCCTGGCGGGGAGATTTACAAAGGCTACTGGGGAGACTTTAAACTAGATTGGTTGGGGGGAGGGACTCGAATAGAGAAAGCTAGTAGACAGTGTGTGAGGCAGGAGGCAGAGAAGGGAAGCACTCAGACGCAACATGTAGGGAAGAAAGAAGAAAACAATAATAAACAGAGAATAAGAGGTGGTGGGTTTCTTAAATGTGTGAGCAGAGAGACAGAGGGGTGTAAAATGAGGGTAGAAGCAATAAGTAGCAAGGTGAAAAGTAAAAGTGGCAGGCAGTCAAATCCAGGGCAAAAATCAAAAAGGGCCACTTTCCAACATAATTGTATAAGGCGTAAGAGCGTTGTAAAAACAAGCATGAAGGCTTTGTGTCTCAATGCGAGGAGCATTCGTAATAAGGTGGATGAGTTGAATGTGCAGATAGCTATTAATGATTATGATATAGTTGGGATCACGGAGACATGGCTCCAGGGTGACCAAGGCTGGGAGCTGAACATCCAGGGATATGCAATATTCAGGAGGGATAGACAGAAAGGAAAAGGTGGGGTAGCGTTGCTGGTTAGAGAGGAGATTAACGCAATAGAAAGGAAGGACATTAGCTCGGAGGATGTGGAATCGATATGGGTAGAGCTGCGAAACACGGAGGGGCAGAAAACGCTGGTGGGAGTTGTGTACAGGCCACCTAACAGTAGTAGTGGAGTTGGGGATGGCATCAAACAGGAAATTAGAAATGCACGCAACAAAGCTAAAACAGTTATAATGGGTGACTTCAATCTACATATAGATTGGGTGAATCAAATTGGCCGGGGTGCTGAGGAAGAGGATTTCTTGGAATGTATGCGGGATAGTTTTCTAAACCAACATGTAGAGAAACCAACGAGAGAGCAGGCTGTTCTAGACTGAAAATTGAGTAATGAGGAAGGGTTAGTTAGCAGCCTTGTTGTGCGTGGCTCCTTGGGCGAGAGTGACCATAATATGGTTGAGTTCGTCATTAGGATGGAGAGTGACTTTGTTTATCCCATTGGCAGGAAATACGGTCCTGAACCCAGCTAATATTTACAATATGTATTAATTATTTGGACGAGGGAATTGAATGCAACATCTCCAAGTTTGCGGATGACACAAAGCTGGGGGCAGTGTTAGCTGTGAAGAGGATGCTAGAGGCTGCAAGGTGACTTAGATAGGCTGGGTGAGTGGGCAAATGCATGGCGATGCCGTAATAATGTGGATAAATGTAGGTTATCCACTTTGGTGGCAAAACAGGAAGTAGACTATTATTTGAATGGTGGAGATTAGGAAAAGGGGAGATGCAACGAGACCTGGGTGTCATGGTACACCCATCATTGAAAGTAGTCTGCATGCAGAGGTGCTGCAGGTTGATGCATTCATAGCAAAAGGATTTGAGTATAACAGGGAAGATCCCTACACAGTGCAGTTTGTACAGGGTATTTGTAGACACACCTGGAGTATTGGTACAATTTTTTTTCTTCAAATCTGAGGAAAGACATTCTTGCCATAGAGGGAGTACAGAGAAGGTTCATCAGACTGATTCATGGGATGTCAGGACTTTCATATGAAGAAAAACTGGATAGACTCGGCTTGTACTCGCTAGAATTTAGAAGATTGAGAGGAATCTGATAGAAACTTACAAAATTCTTAAGGGATTGGACAGTCTAGATGCAGGAAGATTGTTCCCGATTTTGGGGAAGTCCAGGACCAGGGGTCACAGTCCAAGGATAAGGGGGAAATCTTTTAGGACCGAGATGGGAAAAACATTTTTCACACAGAGAGTGGTGAACCTCTGGAATTCTCTGCCACAGAATGTAGTTGAGGCCAGTTCATTGGCTATATTTAAGAGTTAGATGTGGCCCTTGTGGCTAAAGGGATCAGGGGGTATGGAGAGAAGGCAGGTAAGAGATACTGAGTTGGATGATCAGCCATGATCATGTTGAATGGCAGTGCAGGCTCGAAGGGCAGAATGGCCTACTCCTGCACCTACTTTCTATGTTTCTAAACTTTTTCACCCAGAGAGATGTGAATTTGTGGAATTCCCTGCCACAGAGGGCAGTGGAGGCTAAGTCACTGGATGGATTTAAGAGAGAGTTGGATAGAGCTCTAGGGGCTAGTGGAATCAAGGGATATGGGGAGAAGGCAGGCACGGGTTATAGATTGGGGACGATCAGCCATGATCACGATGAATGGCGGTGCTGGTCCGAAGGGCCGAATGGCCTCCTCCTGCACCTATTTCCTATGTTTCTATCTAAGCTGGACCCATTTGCCAGCTTCCATAAGCCAGTGTTTGAATGAGTGAGTCGGAAGGAACTGCAGATGCTGGTTTACAGAGGATAGACACAAAATGCTGGAGTTAAGGTCTCGACCTGAAACGTCACCCATTCCTTCTCCCCAGAGATGCTGCCTGTCCCGCTGAGTTACACCAGCATTTTGTGGCTATCTCTGACTGACAGCGTGTCAAGGTACAGGAAATCTGTTGTGTGGTACAGACAGGTCTGCATGTTGTGTTACAGCATCTGTAAGTTGAAAGATCAGCTAAGGCCATAGAGAAAGGTGTTGCAGACTAAAGTGTTGGTATCATAATAATTTCTATGTTTCTATCTTCTTGCCAGCTGCTGTTATCAATACTGCCTGCTCACACATCATTCTTGTCCATAAAACACAATCAGTGCAGAAACAATCAGGAAATACTGCAGTTCAAACAATTCCAATTGGGTCAAAAATCCAATTGTGTTCCTGGTGAGATTCATTCTCTCAGCGTTGATTCTTCTGTCAAAGCAATTCTCGTTGTGGTAATAAAGTGCTCATGGCTGTGGCTGTCCAAGGAACAATGCCTCGTGATTAAAACAGGGAGTGATCGTTTGCATTTAATACTCTATCCCACTGTTCAGATTTTACTTTAGACTTTAGAGGTACAGAGCAGACAAAGGCCCTTTGGCCCACCGAATCCGTGCCCACCAGCGGTTGCCCCATTCTCTAACCGACACACACTAGGGATAATTTTACAACTTACCAATAAACCTACAAACCGGCACGTCTTGAGAGTGTGGGAGGAAACTGGAGCACCTGGAGAAAAGCACGCGGTCACGGGAAGAACGTACAAACTCCGTACAGACAGCACCCGTAGTCAGGATCGAACCCGGGTCTCCGGTGCTTGTCAGGCAGCAACTCTACCGCTGCGCCACTGTGCTGCCCTGTTAATGATCATTTTAATCCTTTGATGCAAGTGGTTTGGCAGCTGAATGAATCACTGAACACTGTGAACACTGTGAACGGCACACAACGCAACAAAGCCCGCTGTTCGCTAGGGCAGGCGATAGTGGGGTGACACAGATAACAGACCCACTTAGGTACACAGACTGTGTTTATTTTTTGTTTAAAAGTGCTAGACACACAGAAACAGGTTACATTAAAGATAACTGAAAGCACCGAGCCTCAAAATGGGTGAAAGCTGACTAGACCGGACCTTTCCTGGCCAGCATGGCCATGATATTTCTGCTCACTAATTTTCTCTGGGACAGGTTCAGGTATGATGGATTTGCTAAGGACGGAGAGGGTTTGCGATTTGTTGCTCAACTACGTGTCCTGATCCAGAACGAGTTTGAGCAAAGCCTCGGCCATTAGCTCGAGTCATTTGCCGTTATCCAACCAGGTCCACGTCTGAATTAAAGGACGTTCCTCCTTCGGGACCTCACTGAGACGCAGGTGAAGGTGTGCAGTGCAAGGATGGAGCAAACAAACATAGTGATGGTCCACCTCATCCCTCCCAGAGTAACCATGTTAAACGCCTTCTCCTCCAGGGTCCTGACCAAAGCAGAGTATGAAGGGATGCAAATCATGCAATTTGCAAACTAAAGCTAGATGCAGACCAGCGGAAAGATTCATGTCTAGTTTCACCTATTTTGTGACTCGTTTTGTGAACTAACTAAAAACACTGAATATCGCATTTTGAGAATGCTCTTTACTAATGCATTGACGACAAGCAGGCTCTGGGGTAGACAATCCATCGACTGCAGTAGTTAAAACAAGATGCACCGGTTTGTATTAATTTTATTAAATACTTTTTTTTTAAGATCAAGTCCTATAGTAACAAAGCTATGAAGATCTACCAACATTCATAACAAACAGACAGAGAGGGTAGTTGTTGTCACATATCATGCAAAATCCTGCATCAATTGCCTCAGTTAAAACTATAAGATATTATTAGCCCCATAAGATACAGTAACAATGCAATTAATTTACCTTATTTTTTAAACAGGAATTTATTATATCAAGCTTAGGCTTAAATTATGTGGTGCATACTGGCCAGACTGTGCAAGATAGTTAAAGATGCAGAACTAGGTACATCAGTATTTTTTTGTCAAGTAAAACACATACAGTGAAAATATTGACCATAAACAACACATGCATAACCTCTGTAAAACTGCATACAGTATATGTTTTAAACGTGTGACCTTTGACGACCGTGCTCAGTGTTGTTTGTGAGTACCAACACTATGCGTTGCGAGTTTGATCTTATACTCCCAGTAAGATAATGTTATCGGGCTATACACCTACACCATACCTCAAAGACACAAGGCAGTGATGACCACCAGACAGTTCAAAAAGTTTGTCATCAGTAACTAGATCACAACATACTGCAAACTTGTGGATGCAAACTGACTTAGCAATTGTTTTTTTAACCAAAGATAATATTACTGCACTTAGGCACGACAGAGAACTTCAATATTATACATTCATATTAACCTTGATGCAGAGAACACTGGAAGAAATGTTAACATTTGAGAAAGAAATACCTTAGTATGTGTGGTCCATTTCAATGAATGAGATCACAGCTTCACTTTGCAATGGATCGACAGGAGAGAGAAGAATAAAAATGCAATCACCCAGAAGTTTTATTTTGTGTTTTTTTTGTGTTTTTTGTGTCTCAGATAGTTTAGCAGAGCAGTGAGGTCATAGCCTTGGCCTCTGAGTTTCAACGATGTTGCTTGTCAGTCTCCAAGTGGGTTAGCGGTTCAGCTATCGATCCGAACCTCACACTGACAGGAGGAGTGAAGGCTTCCTCCGACATTACTCTCCTTATCGTAATCTTGATTAAATCTTGACTTGTTTTTATTTTAAAGATCTGAGCACTACTGCAACTTGTTAAATTTTTTGTTGTGATTTTTTTTTTTAAGTTTCTTTTTTTTAAACATTATTTTTAAAGGACGGACCTCCGTACTTTGGCAAGTATACGGGTTCAGAATCTATTTTTTGCGTGAACCTCTGCCATCGAACGAGTGAGTTATCAGGTACATATTACAGCAGCCATTTTTATCTGTACATCTCCTATACAGCAGAAACAGACACGATGGATCCATGGAAACAACAATTAGGCAGCCACCACAGCATCATACACATGCAGATTGGCGCATGGCGCTGTTGGTCTTCAAGAATTTACCATGACAGTGATTGGCTTCATTCCACTGTTTGGACGAGAAGTCTACTCCAGCATCTCCAAGCTGAAACGCAAAGGACAAACGGCTCACTCCACAGCACTTAGCCGTTCCCTTTAGTTCATTTCCTCATTGCACATACAGAGCACCCACATGCTTAAGAGACTTTTAGACAGGCACATGGAATTCTCTGCCACAGAAAGTAGTTGAGGCCAGTTCATTGGCTATATTTATAAAAGGAGTTAGATGTGGCCCTTGTGGCTAGAGGGATCAGGGGGTGTGGAGAGAAGGCAGGTACAGGATACTAAGTTGGATGATCAGCCATGATCATATTGAATGGCGGTGCAGGCTCGAAGGGCCGAATGGCCAACTCCTGCACCTATTTTCTATGTTTTTATGTTTCTATGACACAGTGGTCAACCTGAGGAGCACCTTCAGCAACAGACTGGTTCCACCAAGATGCAGCACAGCACGCCACAGGGGATCTTTCTTCCCTGTGGCTATCAAACAGTACAACTCCTCCCCCTTCTGTTGTGGAGTAGACTGACTCCCCTTCCCCTCCCCCCCCATCCCCAATCTTTGCACATACCCCCAATCCTTGACTTCCCACTTGTCACTTGAATTTCATGTTTCATGTATCTTGTTGTGTTTATGACTGTCGGCAGACCAATTCCCTCCTGGGACAAAGTTCTAACGTATCATTTCATATCATATCGGATATGCAGGGAATAGAGGGATATGGATATACACAGACTGAACGATTTTCTCGTTTGTTTTATTGTGTGCCATGTTTACACCTTCTGCTGTGCTGCTGCAAGTAAGAATTTCATTGTTCTATGTGGGACAATAAAATACGAAGACAGACTCAAAAAGCTGGAGTAACTCAGCGGGTCAGACAGCATCTCTAGAGAATAGGAATAGGAAGATGCTTCGGGTCGAGATCCTTTTACAGACTGAAGAAGAAGGAGTCTGAAGAAGGGTCTCAACCCGAAATGTCACCTATTCCCTTTTTCTCCAGAGATGCTGTCTGACCCGCTGAATGACCCCAGCTTTTTGTGTCTGTCTCCAGTCTGCAATTCCATCCTGACAAAACACTCATGCCTCTTGGATCACCAGTTTAATTTGGCATAATGTTCAGCGCAGGCATTGAGGGCTGTTTCTGCCCTGTACTGTACTGGTCTTTATTAGTACAGGTGGCAGAGGTGATGGCGAGAAGGCAGGAGAGTGGGGTTAAGGGGGAGAGATCGATCGGCCATGATCAGCCTAATCAACTTCCCCCCTGGGATAAATAAAGTTCCATCGTATCGTTGAATGGCGGAGTAGACTGGATGCTCCTATCACATGACCTTATGAGGATGGGGGTTGGGGGGGGGGAGGCGTGTAAACTGCTGCCCTCCTACCTGCAGAAGGTGTTCACTGGAGCGGTGCGGCTGGGGCACCTGAGCAGTGGAAGTGTATGTTCTGCCACTTGCCCTCGCGACGGTGCCACACCCGGGTCTCCTCAGATTGTGTGGTGCGAGGCCGTCCCTGGCCATCCATGTACTGCGTTAGACGGATGTAGGCGATGCAAGCAGCATCCTCCCCGATCAGGTGAACATGTGGGTTGAGGATGGTGGTGTGGATCGGCTTACTGTTCTTGGACAACACTGAGGGAACAAGAAAATAATCTGTTGTAACGGGAGAAGCTTCAACACGTCTATTTGGATCAAACCCACCAGAAATAGTTTAGAGATACAGCGTGGAAACAGGCCCTCCGGCCCACCGGGTCCGCGTCAACCAGCGATCCCCGCACATTGACACCATCTTATACACACTAGGGACAATTTACAATTCCACCCAGCCAATTAACCTGCAAACCTGCACGTCTTTGGAGTGTGAGAGGAAACCAGAGATCCTGGAGAAAACCCACGCAGGTCATGGGGAGAACGTAAAACTCCGTACAGACAGCACCCGTAGTCAGGATCGAACCTGGGTCCCTGGCAATTGATTTGAGAATTAAGGGACAAAGGTTTAGGGGTAACATGAGGGGGAACTTCTTTAATCAGAGAGTGGTAGCTGTGTGGGTTGAGCTTCCAGTGGAAGTGGTGGAGGCAGGTTTAATTTTATCATTTAAAAATAAATTGGATAGGTATATGGACGGGAAAGGAATGGAGGGTTATGGTCTGAGTGCAGGTAGATGGGACTAGGTGAGAGTAAGTATTTGGCACGGACTAGAAGGGCCGAGATGGCTGTCATTGTTATATGGTTATATGGTGCTGTGAGGCAGCAACTCTAGCATTGTACCACTTTGCCATTTGTTTTGGACACCTGAGAGAAATGTACCGTGGTATTACCTGTCTAAAACTGCACACCTGGGCAAACTGCGACAATCCAGCCCCCTCGGGTTTGGAGCAAAATACAAAGTGCTGGAGGAACTCAGCAGGTTGGGCAGCATCTATGGAGGGAATGGGCAGACGATGGTTTGGTACAGGACCCTTCTGTAGAACGGTCCCATTTCTAGACATTATCTGTCCATTCCCCTCCAGAGAGGCTGCCTGATTCGCTGAGTCCTCCGGCACTTTGTGTTTTGCTCAAGATTCCAGCGTCTGCAGTTTCTTGCTTCACCCACGAGACTCTCTTGGGGCTGGTCTGGCAAATTATTTAAAACTATTAACAAAACCCCACCTCTTCCTCCCCGCCTGAGGTATCTGAGGGGCAAATTGTTCACTCAAATGGCGGTGGGCGTATGGAACGAGCTGCCAGAGGAGGTAGTTGAGGCTGGGACTATCCCAACACTTAAGAAACAGTTTGACAGGTGCATGGATAGGACAAGTTTGGAGGGATATAGACCAAACACAGGCAGGTGGGACTAGTGTAGCTGGGAGATGTTGGTTAGCATGGGCAAGTTGGGCCGAAGGACCTGTTTCCACACTGTATCACTATGCCTCTCTATGACTATGACCCCCCTATCATGAGCTTGCTCCACCTGTACCCATTTCTCCCCTCCCTCTCCCTCCCCCCCTCCATCTACAATCCTTCCCCTTTTACTGTGAGCAGCAAGATGAGAATTGAGCCTATCCTGATCCTTTGGTTGAAGCAAGGGCTTGGGCTGGGTTGTGTGTTCAGATGCAGCCATTGTCCAGACGCCTGGCCGAGAGCTCTACCTGGGTCAGGACAACCTGTCTATCTGGGGCGACACCGTGGGGCAGCGGTAGAACTACTTGCTGGCAATGTCGGAGACCCGGGTTCGATCCTGACTACGGGCGCTGTCTGTACAGAGTTTGTACGTTCTCCCCGTGACCATGCGGGATTTTCTTCCGAGATCTTCAGTTTCCTCCCACACCAAAGACGTACAGGTTTGTATGTTAATTGGCTTGGTATAAAAGTAAAATGTTAAATTGTCCCTAGTTTGTGTGTGTGTAGGGCCGTGTTAACGTGCAGGGATCGCTAGTTGGTGCGGACTCGGTGGGCTGAAGGGCCTGCTGCTGCGCTGTATCTCTAAACTAAACTAAACTAAACTTGCACCAGGGAGCACAGCTTGCTTGAGTCCTGCCACTAACACAATAGTTTTACACCCACGCCAACCTCTATTTTGTATTTAATACCATCTAATGCAACCTCAGTCTGTGGGCCTTGCCTGCAAGTTCACCTGCCATGAGGCGGACAATCTCTGACTCTGCTCTGCCAGATTTCGGCCCTGGAAGAACAGCACAGTATCTCTGTATTTCAGAAAGCAATCGCATACTTACAGTTCTCAAAATAAAACTTGTGGAAATCCATCCCTTCCACTAAGTTGCCAAGAGCTTCAGGTTCAAAGGAGGTTAGGCCTGGATCACAGATCTTCCTGCAAGAAACAGACCATTGCTTTAAATTTGGTTTCCCAAAACCTTACTAGACCTGGTGTTTGACATAGGCTGTAAGAAACAAGAGAAACAAACCTTTAAAAACAAAACTTTGCACAGAATCTGGGGTCGGTACAGTGGCGCTGGCCCGAAGGGCCGAATGGCCTACTCCTGCACCTATTGTCTATTGGCGCAGCGAGTAGTGCTGCTGGCCACACAGCTCAGGTGATGTAGATTCAATCCTGGCCTCTATTTAGCAGCAGTAGAGTTGCTGCCTTACAGCGCTAGGGTTTGACCTTGACTACGGGTGCTGTCTGTGTGGAGTTTGCATGAGCAAGTTTCCATGCAGTGCTCTGGTTTCTTCCCACATCACAAAGACATGTGGGTTGGAAGTTTAATCGGCTGCTGTGAATTGTCCCAAGAGATCTGTGCATAACAAATACTGAAGTGTGAGATTGCAACAGATAGCTTTGATATGTATCTAGTTTAGGATGTCCGAAATAAAATAATAACAAGGTACGCTTTAGTGCATATTGTAAGAGGCAAATGATTTTGTATGTGGATAACATGAAACTAAGAGGTTCAAAAGCAGGCTAATTCTCCCGCACAGTCTGCAGTGGCACATAGACACACACAAGCAGGGTCTCGATCCAAAACCTTCTCTCCAGAGATGCTGCCTGCCCTGGTCTATATCCCTCCAGTTTGCCCAGGTGTGCAGTTTTAGACAGGTAATTCTACGGTACATTTCTCCCAGCTGTCCAAAACAAACGGCACAGTGGCTAGAGTTGCTGCCTCCAGCATCTTTGGTGTAAAGCAGCATCTGCAGTTCCCCACTACACATAGTAACAGACCACTGGATGTGAACTTGTCATCAATATGGTGCAGGAGGGATTGGGTTGCAGCTCTGAAGTAGAGGGGTGGGTCACATGGATCGAGTGCATCGCTCGTGCCAGAGAAATGCCAAATGCTATTTTAACGGAGATAGATCTGTGACTCGAGCAATGTGAAAACACAGCCAAGAGTTAACACAGGAAAAAACACCCCTTAACTGCATTCAAAACCACTTATACTCGCTACTTAAATGTGTGGTGAACACAGCACAAAAACATGCCTCTCTGTCAGTTCAACAACAAGCGATAGACTGATGGACTGAAAGAGGATCTTTCCCAGACTTACGTTGTATTTTATGGGCTCACTGAATTGCACTCTTGTGCAGAGAAGGTTATAGTTTCAAGTCGCACAGAAATCTCTGCTGACACTCGATCCTCTCCAGTCTCAAGTTTCCATCTTTCAGATGAGACATTAAGTTAAAACTCCATCTGTTCTCAAAGGAGGGTGTGAAAAGAATCCCTTGGCACTCTTGAGATCTCAGTGCCTTGGGCAACGTCATCACCATTGCAAAAGGCAGGTTACACAGCCTAACGGCTGTGAATGGGAGCTTGGTGTGGACTAACTCATTTAGTTTAGAGATATAGTTTAGAGATTCAATGCGAAAACAGGCCCTTTGGCCCACCGAGGTCGCGCTGACCAGCGATCCCCGCACATTAACGCTATCCTACATACACTAGGGACAATTTACAATTACACCAAGCCAATTAGCCTACAGACCTGTGTGTCTTTGGCGTGTGGGAGGAAACCGGTGACCCTGGAGAAAACCCACGCAGATCTTGGGGAGAACGTACAGACTCCGTACAGACAGCACCCGTAGTCAGGATCAAACCCGGGTCTCTGGCGCTGTAAGGCAGCAACTCTACCGCTGCGCCACTCTGCTGCCCATTAGTGTGTCATATTTTACAAGTGTAAAATAATTTGCAATGTCTTGAGCCACAAAAGACACTTTATAAACCTACAGGGGTGGACACGAGGTACTTTAGATGCTGGAAACTTGAGGAAAACACAAAGTGCCGGAGGAATGTAATGGGGCGGGCTGCATCTGTGGAGGGAATGGACAGATGATGTTTCGGATTGGGACCCAACTGTAGTCTGTTCATTCTCCCCGTAGATGCTGCCTGACACACTGTTTTGCTTCATAAACCTCTATCTTTCTTTACAAATCTGAGTCAGTCTTCAAGGCTGGAAATATACATCAGAAATCAGTCTGAAACAACATGCTGGAGGAACTCAGTGGGTCAAGAAGCACATGTGGAAGGAAATGGAAAGGGTTTTTCTGGTCGGTACCATTCTTCAAACTGATGTATTGGGGAGAGAGGTGGAAAAGAGAAGTCGTGGAGGGTGGGTGGGGGTAAAATGTAGAAAGAAGGGCTGCCAATGCTGGTTTAAGGATAAGGACACAAAGTGCTGGAGTACCTCAGTGGGTCAGGCAGCATCAGTCTGAAGAAGGGTCAATGAGCCATGTTCTCCAGTGATGCTGCCTTGTCCTGCTGAGTTACTCCTGCTCCATGTGTCCTTTTAAGTATTGACCAACATCTGCATCAAGAGTCAAGAGGGTTTAGTTTAGTTTTTAATTTAGAGATACAGCATGGAAACAGGTCCTTCAGCACCAGCCCACACTAACCTTACACTGTAAAGCTTTGAGTACAAGTTGTGTGTTATCCCACTTCCTCAGAGCCTGAAGAAGGATCCCGACCAGAAATGTCCCCTCTCCACGTTCCCCAGAGATGCAGCGTTACTACAGCACTTTATGTCCTTTTGTGCTCTTAACTTGAATGTCTGGTTCATCAACAGTTGGGAGCAAGATTAATCACTGTCTCCAGGGGGCGCCCTCGGTGCACCGATCGCTCCTTTCAATCAGCCTTTGATCTAACCAATGTCCACAGTGATCTCTGCTCATTCGCACCTTTAAGGTTGCCGGGCCTTGCAAAGATCACGAACAAACAACATTTGAGGATAGAAACAAAAAGCTGGAGTAACTCAGCGGGTCAGGTCTGGGGAGAAGGAATAGGTGACGTTTCGGGCCTACTGAAGAGTCCCTTCTTCAGACTGAGAGTCAGTGGGGAGGGAAACAAGAGATATAGACGGTGATGTTTAAGAAGGAACTGCAGATGCTGGAAAATCGAAGGTGGATAAAAATGCTGGAGAAACTCAGCGGGTGAGGCAGCATCTGTGGAGCAAAGGAATTAGGCGACGTTTCGGGTCGGAACCATAGACGCTGATATGATTTGACAGTGTGCTCCCAAAATGGAAGGGCTGACCAAGAGCTCAGTCATCCTATTGTAGGTGTTCAAGGGGAAGGAAGCGAGAGGCAGAGAGGTGACAGGAGGGACAACCAGAAATTATAGGGTTAGACAGTCATGGGGCTGTCCAGCATAGAGAAAGGCCCTTCGGCCCACATTATCCATGACAACCAAGTTGACGTGGATAATGTGACAACCTGGACAAGACCAATTTGCCTGCATTTGGCACATAGTCCTCTAAACATTTCCTCACCATACATCTGTCCAAATGTCTTGTGAAAGTCTTAATTGTATCTGCTTCTGTGACTTACTCCTTAGCAGGTTATTCAATACAATACAATACGGTTTTATTCGTCACATTGCCCTTAAAGTGCAAGTGAAATGAGTTTGCCAGCAGCAGTACAATGATAAAGAACACACAATACACAATAAAAATGTAACACAAACATCCACCACAGCATTCCTCACTGTGGTGGAAGGCACAAAGATGGGCCAGTCCTCCTCCATTTCCCCCGTGGTCGGGACCTCCACCCTCCGCAGCCGTCGCTGCGGGCATCCAGATGTGCAGACAAGGTAAAAATATATGGATTATCCCTTGACTGAATCCTACATATTATCTTATTCTTTCCACGTGCTGAAGTGCCTTTTGTGCCTTTTTGTGATAAACCATCATCTACAGTTCCTTGTTTCTCTAATCTGGTGAACCTCTTCGGCACCCTCTCCAAACCCTGCAGATACTGCCGGTAAAGAGGAGGTGGGAACGGCACACAATGCTCCGACTGTGGCCCAACCCGCCCAGGTTTTATAGAGGGTGGTACTGGCTTGCAATCCATTATTATGCTGCATGAAACCGCCTCCTGCGACTGCAGCATCAATGCTGCTGAATCTTTGACTACGACAAGTGTCTCCCAGCTGTGTGCGTAAAGTCTCCGACACTTCAGACAGTAAGCATTTATTTTCCAAGCCTATATTTGCATTATTACCCCCTCAAACTAATTTTAAACAAACATTGCCAACACTCATTTCAAATATTTCACTGAGAATATAAATATGAATATTGCACTTCAACCCTACGCTGTCTCATTGTGCTCTGTGAGATTCATGCTTCTGTCCCTGATGGCCGCTTCAGAATGCTGGAACTGTAATTACCGTAACTATTGCCTTCAGGTCATTTCTCCTCTCATAAATAACTTTGCATTGGTATTAAAATTATGCAGAACTTGGAAAAAGTTAAACTATTCTCCAATTCTACACGGCCATCGTAGAGTCTGTCCTCACCTTCTCCATCATGGTCTGGTTTGGCTCAGCCACCAAGCACAACACCTGGAGGCTGCAGCGAATCGTCCGATCAGCAGAGAAGGTTATTGGCCGCAACCTTCCCTCCATTGATGAACTGTACACTGCAAGGGCCAGGAAGCGAGCGGGCAAGATCATCTCTGACCCCTCTCACCCTGGCCACAAACTCTTTGAATCACTTCCCTCTGGAAGGCGACTCCGGACTGTCAAAGCTGCCACAGCCGGACATAAAAACAGTTTTTATCCACGAGTAGTTGCTCTACTCAACAGCCAAAAATCTGTAGCCTCCCTTTGATCTGGTATTTTTTTGGTTCACATGCTTGATCAATGGTGTTTTATCATTAATGTTTTATTATTATTCATGTTTAGTGTTTTCTGAGTCATTCGTAAATGCCACTGTATGTCATGTTATTACTTGTGGGCGGAGCACCAAGGCAAATTCCTTGTATGTGAATACTTGGCCAATAAACTTACTTACTTACTAAACTTATTTATACAAAGTCATCTTTTGTCACACTCCAAAAGCAGCAACCCTATCCTTATGTACAACACTGCTCTAGAGGAGGTAGAAACATTCACATACGTAGGCAGTGTTGTGCACATCACTGGAGGGGCAGAGGCAAACATAAAACGTTGAATCAATAAGGCTAGGGTGGTGTGTAACATGCTCAGGAAGATCTGGAGCTCAAAACACATCTCAATCAACACCAAAATACACATCTTTAACTCAAATGTGAAACAGGTGATGCTGTATGGATCAGAGACATGGACAACAAAACACACAACAAACTGGCTGCAAACATTCACTAACACCTGCCACAGGAGAATACTTAACATGTGGTGGTGGGACAGAGTAAGCAATATGGACCTGTGGAAAAGAACAAGCCAGGAGCCCATTGACTTACAAATTCGAAGGAGAAAATGGAGTTGGATGGGACACACTCTCAATCTGCCGCTAACATCACCCGGCAAGCCCTGAAATGGAACCCCCAAGCACAAGGGAAAAGAGGTCACCCCAGGAACAGCTGGAGAAGAGGTGTCCAGACTGCAATGTCTGAGAGTGGGCTCAACTGGGGAGCTCTCAAAGGAACTGCCAACCATCGAATGAGGTGGAGGACATTTGTCAATGACCTCTGCTCCCTAGAGGAGCAAAGGGCTTAAGGAGAAGAAGATCCATTGTCACTAGCAGTGTTTGAAAGGCCAGTGTTAAGTAGACTCTGAACTCGGTAGCAAGTTAAACTTTCAAAATAAACTGTTTTAGTTGAGTTTATTATTGTTCTGTGCATCAAGGTAAAAAGGCTTTTGTTCGTGTGATGTCCAGTTAGAGAAAGGAATGTACATGAATATAATTAAGCCGTCCGCAGTGCACAGATTAAGGATATTTGTAATCCCAGATCTATTGTCACGCAGTCACAAGGAGAACGTGCAAACTCCGTACAGACAGCACCCGTAGCCGGGATCGAACCCGGGTCTCCGGCGCTGCTTTCGCTGTGAGGCAGCAACTCTGCCGCTGCGTTACTGTAGCTACATGATTTCAAATGAAAATCCTTCTCTTGAAATGATTGGAAGCCAGCCCACGTGTAGGCTCAGCAAATTGGCACGGCTACAACGGACTCTGGCACAGTACGTTCTATGCCTTTATCTCTCCCCATCCAAATCCTCCCACACGTTAATTAGCATCATTGCTAATTTAGTCCTTACAAATATCCACCAGTCCTACTCACTAGCACAGAGTTGAACACCGCTCCGTGTCTGATGGGCTTTTCATTTACAAGGAATGGTTCCTTCTCTGCCCCTTCCACGCCCACTCGCAGCAACCTGATTCACCGCTGCAGCACCAGACCTGCTGTTAACTTATGTACAAAATCATCAGAGGAGTAGATCGGGTAGATGCACAGAGTCTCTTGCCCAGAGTAGGGGAATCGAGAACCAGAGGACATAGGTTTAAGTTGGGGGGGGAAAGATTTAATAGGAATCTTGAGGGGGAACTTTTTCAAGCAAAAGGTGGTGAATGTATGGAACGAGCTGCCGGAGGAGGTAGTTGAGGCACGCACTATAGCAACGTTTATGAAACATTTGGACAGGTACATGCATAGGACAGGTTTAGAGGGATATGGGCCAAACGCAGGCAGGTGTGACTAGTGTGGATGGGACATGTTGGTCGGTGTGGGCAAGTTGGGTCGAGGGGCCTGTTTCCACATTGTATGACCCTATGACTTGCAAAGCCACTCAGTTTAGTTTAGCTTAGAGATGCAGCGCGGAAACAGGTCCTTCAGCCCACCAGGTCCGCGCCGACCAGCGACCCCCGCACACTAACACTATCCTACACACACGTGGGACAATTTTTACATTTACCAAGCCGGTTAACCTACAAACCTGTACGTCTTTGGAGTGTGGGAGGAAACCCAAAGATCTCGGAGAAAAACCTGGCAAGGGCACAGGGAGAACGTACAAACTCCGCACAGACAGCAGCCATGGTCAGGATCGAACCTGGGTCTCCAGTGCTGCAAGCCAGCAACTCTACCGCTGCGCCACGCTTCCCAATACAAAATGAACACGGGTCTGATAACCATCCAAAACAACTCAAGGCCACTGAGAACTCCTGGTCCATGGAGTCTCCATGCAGCTGTTTACTAAACAATGTAGATTATAATGAAACACCGAACCAGGCAGACCAGGCACTAGTCTCTAGTGATTCAACGACAACTCAGGAACTATCATTAGTTTAGTTTAGAGATACAGCGCGGAAACAGGCCTTTCGGCCCACCGAGTCCGCGCCGACCAGCGATCCCCGCACACTAACACTATCCTACACACACCAGGGACAATTTTCAATTTTACTGAAGCCAATTAACCTACAAACCTGTACATCTTTGGAGCGTGGAAGGAAACTGGAGTTCCCAGGGGAAACCCACGCGGTCACGGGGAGAACGTACAAACTCCGTACAGACAGCACCCGTAGTCAGGATCGAACCCGGGTCTCTGGCGCTGTGAGGCAGCAACTCTACCGCTGCACCACAGTGTTGTCCAAAGGTTCTCGAGAGAAATTATAGGGTGAGGGGATCGTGTGGGGAAACAGCAGGTAGTAGAGGGTCAAGGAGGAGGAATGGCCTTTTCTTGCTCTTATTTACATCCTTACAAAGCTACAGCAGGGACGTTACAACTCAAACCCTCGTGGATCATTCTGTTGGAGATATTTCAGAGAGCCAACGTAACAGCTCATCCCACCGCCCCAGGACCCCTGAACTTACGTATAGGCCTCAAAGTCTCCATTATTGATCGCTTCGATAAGCTGCTCCGTGATCTTGATGATGTCCTGCTTGCGTGCTAGAAGCATAACGGAAGAGGAGAAATAAAAATGCAGATTAGTAAAATGTTGCTTATTAGAGTGGTAACTGCAGATGCTGGTTTATACCAAGATAGACACAAAATGCTGGGCTAAAGGGCCTGTCCCACTGTAGGCGACTGCCGGTGGTAGCAGGTCGCTGAAAAACCAGCCACTGGACCCCCCCTACGACAATGTCTACAACAACCTACCACCTAGTCTATGTCAAGCTACGACAACCGGCGACCCATTAGGACGTCCACCTACGACCACACCTACGACAGCCTACATCCACACAGGCGACAACCTACGACAACCGGTCAACCTACGTCCACCCACGACAAGCTACGTCCAGCTATGACCCTGTCCCGCTGAGATACTCCAGCTTTATGTGTCTGCTTCTGAATGCTGGTTTGATAAACTGGTGCAGAATGTACTTGAGAGTAAACTATTGGTGGTTGGAGGGCATACATGAAGCAGACAGGCGGAGCATGGCAGAGTGCATTATTTTGAATGTATATAATGCACCGACAATCCAGTCATGATCCTGGCTCTTAATCTCCAGTTTGTTCTGTCATCCACATTTAAAATCCTCAGTTTCCGTTAATGGAATTGCAATCAAATGACGGGATCACTAATCCCTTTAAACTGCTACTTTGCCATTTCCATCGCTGCGTTGTATTCAATCACCAAGACAATTAAGATAGACACAAAATGCTGGAGTAACTCTGTGGGACAAGTGGCATCCCTGGAGAGAAGGAATGGGTGACATTTCGGGTCGAGACCCTTCTTCAGACTGAGAGTCAGGGGAGAGGGAGTCTAGAGATAAGATGCTGTAGATAAGATAAGAGAGTCTTATCTAGCATTTTGTGTCTATCTTCGGTGTAAAACAGTACCTGCAGTTCCTTCATACACCCAAGACAATTATTGTCCTTCCACCATCCCAGGTCACCATCTGCACCAGTCCACACACAGTGGAGCGGACAAAATGTGTCGGAAAGATGCTGGTTTAAATCAAAGGTAGACACAAAATGCTGGAGTAATGGTCCTGTCCCACGGTACGAGTTCATCCCAAGAGTTCTCCCGAGTTTGCCCTGATTCGAACTCGGAGATTTATGGTAATGGCCGCTCTTTGGTACTCGGGGCTCTCGTGGACATTTTTCAACATGTTGAAAAATCTTCACGAGTCTTCCCGTGCTTACCTGCCGTTAGCAAGTCTTCCCGAGTACCTGCCGTTAGCGCTGAGAGACGTCCCCGAGCTCCGACGTACCCGCTACGTTCATTCTCCGTGCTTACCACGAGTTCGTTTTTTTTAAAACTCGGGAGAGCTCTTGGAATGAACTCATACCGTGGGACAGGGCCATAACTCAGCGGGTCAGGCAGCATCTCCGGAGAGAAGGAATGGGTGACGTTTCACGTCTGAAGAAGGGTCTCGACCTGAAACGTCACCCATTCCTTCTCTCCAGTGACGCTGCCTGTCCCGCTGAGTTACTCCAGCGTTTTGTGACTTCCAGTCCAGACTCAGACCTGTAGCGGCCATGCAGAATGTTGAATCATTCAACATAAAACAATAATTGAAGAAACAAGGAAGGCTACGGTGTGTGATTTATTTATTCTGTCCACGACCAAATGAAAACGAGACCACTTGGCTCAGTAAAGGGACACAGTGCACAAAGACAGACCATGGCGTCAAGTGACCAGTGGGCAAAGTCCGATCAGCCGAAGATGGAAGAAGTTCCTCAGGTCAGGGTGAAGGGTGCTACTGACCCTGGATAAGGCCGTTGTACCTGCATTATACAGCATGATTGTCATCATGTAGTCTTCCATGGACTGGACAGCACATAAACTATACCAGTCGCAGTGACCACCGGCAAAGAAAGTGACCTTAAGTCAGCCCATGGCTGGATACTGTCTAACACCCAGGCCCCAGACTACAGGGGAGCGGAGATGTAGATAAAAGGTGGTACAAAAAGCAACGTATGCTTTGTATCTGCGACCATCAGCACATGGAAAGGAATCAGCTGTCTTAGCACATGTGTCTCCCAAGTGGAAAATAGACACAAAATGCAAGAGTAATTCAGCGGGACAGGAAACATTTCTGGAAAGAAGGAATGGGTGACGTTTCGGGTCGGGACCCTTCTTCAGAGTTTATTCTGAAAGGAAAACCTGGACTGGCGTGAATTTTTCCCGTCTACAGGTCTCTGTTACAATTCTGATGCACCGACACCTATGGCATATATTTTTGGGGAAAGGGTGATTAATTTAGCTGATTAGAGATACAGCGTGGAAACAGCCCCTTTGGCCCTGTGAGTCGCACTGGCCAGCAATCCCTGCACACTACAATTTCTAAAGCCAATTAAACTACAAACCTACATGTCTTTGCGATGTGGGAGGAGACTGGAGCACCCAGAGGAAACCCACGCGGTCACAGGGAGAACGTGCAAACTCCATACAGACAGCACCTGTAGCAAGATCGAACCAGGGTCTCTGACGCTGTAAGGCAGCAACTCTCCCACCATGCCACTCACTATAATAGTTCATGGTCTGAGATTTTAAACAGCCAGATAACCAGTCTTTCCTCATCCCTCTATGATCAATTCTTATCATATATTTTTAAGGTGGAGATTGATAAGATTTTTGATTAGTACGGGTGTCAAGGTTTCGGGGAGAAGGCAGGAGAATGGGGTTGAGAGGGAAAGTTAGATCTGCCATGATTGAATGGCGGAGTAGACTTGATGGGCCGAATGGCCTAATTCTGCTGCGTCGACTGATGAACACATGAATTTATGAAGTCTTTCACTGATGTTGGGTTTAAACACCATGAGCCCTGACCCAACAGAAGACAGAGAACTCCTTTACCACAACAACCTCCGTGGTTTCACATGGCGGCTCTCCACTCACTTCTCCAGGGCAATTAGGGGTGAGTAACGAACGCTGGCCTGGGCTATAGTCGGTTAATTTTAATTCCATTAAATTAAAAAAGGGGCACGAGTTCCACCGTATAATTACTGGACGAAGAAGTCATTACAATCAATCCTTTAATGCAACTGAAGATTAGATCTCCCCTCAAAAGCAGCCAGTTAGAATCTCTGCCAGAATTGTGACTGAGCTTTTATTTTAATGTAATTGATTAATCCAACTTTTGGAACTATGATTGTAAACAGTCAGACCACCTCGTTTACATGGATCAGGGAAAAGCCAGGGACAAAATCACCCTATTTACTGGTGGTGGGCTGGAGAGTAACGGTGAATGTTCCCCAGATACTGGGTCTTATGTGGACCTCAGCTCCATCAGCCTCGACTGCAGGAAAAATGTTCCCCGTGTTGGGGAAGTCCACAACCAGGGGTCACAGTTTAAGAATAAGGGGTAGGCCATTTAGGACTGAGATGCGGACATTTTTTTTCACCCAGAGAGTTGTGAATCTGTGGAATTCTCTGCCACAGAAGTGGAGGCCAATTCACTGGATGTTTTCAAGAGATATAGCTCTTAGGGCTAATGGAATCAAGGGATATGGGGAACAAGCAGGAATGGGGTAC
Source organism: Okamejei kenojei (assembly GCA_035221665.1). Taxonomy (NCBI): domain Eukaryota; kingdom Metazoa; phylum Chordata; class Chondrichthyes; order Rajiformes; family Rajidae; genus Okamejei; species Okamejei kenojei. The sequence goes on along the minus strand of CM069165.1, from coordinate 27,886,496 downwards.
TGATTTTGGTTGATCTGCCATGGTCATATTGAATGACGGTGCTGGCCTGAAGGGCCGAATGGCCTACTCCTGCACCTATATTCTATGTATCTATGTTTCAACCCTGTGTGGGTGCATTGGCCAGTGAGAGAGTACATTGTATATTATATCTGGATTTGGGCGTGGATAACATTTGGAAAGTTATGATTCTTTTTGGAAAGCTTTGACTCATGTTCATAGGATATTGCAGAGAATTTTCTCCAAGGGTCCCCACCTTTCTCCACCAGGTGGAGAAGCCTGCAGGTGTCTTAAGGGCCTGTCCCACTTTCATGACCTAATTCACGACCTTTTTTTTACTCGTGGACATTTTTCATCATGTTGAAAAACGCCCCGACCTACTTGATGCCACGAGTACCTACGACTAGCATCACGGCCTGCCTACGACCTACCTACGACCTCGTGACGGCCATGCTGCGAGTACGAGTCAAGGGCAAACTCGGCAGAGGTCGTGAATTAGGTTGTGAAAGTGGGACAGGCCCTTAAGACTCTGAGAGCTAGAACGTGTGGAGCTGTGCTCCTGGCAGGGCCACCCATGGTGGGCAGGTCGAGGGTTCTGACTAAATCAAGGCCCTAGGTGAAGACCTGGATGGTGGAACAGGCGGAGGAGGGTGGTGTCTGGCCGGCAGATGGAGACCACAGCAGCTGAGAAGGTGGAAGAAGTTTGCAGCAGGGAGAGGAGACTCCCCTCTGTGGTGGTCCTTGCCGTTGGTCCCGGGTCTGTCTCTGTCTCTTTCAAGGACCACCTGGTCTCCTCACGATAGATGTCACACAGGTTGGATAGCAGCAACAAAAGCGTTTCGCTGTACCTCGGTGACAATAAACTAAACTGAACTGACATCCAACTGGAGAGATGTACACCAGAGTGGACCCACTAGGGGGACAATCATTCTTCACGTTGAGTGATGATCGATGATCACAGACAATGAGGAGAGGATGTTGAGCTGCCGCCGCCTCTTGTGGAGAGAATCTTGTTGAAAAATAAGGAGTCATCTACTTGAAACAGAGATGATGCTAAACCTTTCCTCTCGGAGAGTTGCGAGTATTGGGAACTCTATTTTTCAAAGGGCAGAGGAAGCAGAGACTTGGAATATCTTTAAGGGAGAACTAAGATTCTTGATCAGCAGGAGGGTGAAGTTTTATTATCTGAAACTCTCTAGTCCCCCCGCCCTTCCACAATTGTCATTATAACATGATTGTCTATCATGTGTGCTTTCTTAAGGGCCTGTCCCCCTTTCATGAGTTATTCACAAATTCTCCCGAGTTTTCCCCTTGATTCGAATTCACAGAATGTTCGTAACGAGTCCGTAGGAGTCCGTAGATATATTGTAGCTGCCCGTTATGCCAGCCGTAGGTACTCAGGGCATCAGGTAAGTCGGGACGTTTTTCCCAGCCCGATAAAAAATGTCCAAGAGTAAAAAAATGGTCGGGATGAAAAAAATTGCAACTTTTTACTCGCAAGGAGGGCATCGAAATAGTTGTGGGAATTTGTGGACATACTCGTAAGAGTTCGTAGGAGTTTGTGAACATAGTTGTGGAAGGTCGTAGGAGTTCGTAGATTACCACGATCTTGATTTTTCTTTTCGGTCCTTTAAACTTGGCAGAGGTTTTGAATTAAGTTGTGAAAGTGGGACAGGCCCTTTAGGAATACAGCTATCATATTGTAACACGGTTATCTGTATGTGCACAAATGAGGTTGGATAGACAGAAACTACTTTTGCTCCTTGAAGAGACGAGGACAACATAACCATTAGCATCACATCTTTTGTGCGTGTAGTTCAGAAACACTTCTGTAAGCAGAGGCAGAAATGTTGCCTCTATACTCTGGTGACAAAGTGATTGCTAGCCATTTTCAACGGCCTCCCACAGTGAAACTAACAGACTGTTTTCATAGTAGATTAAAGCGTCTGATTACTGTGGATAGGTTACTGGAAACAGTTTTTTCCCCAAGACAGCTTTTTTTCTGCTTGCCAGTTTCCCAAGTTGCTGATCAGTGCCAAGTGTAAATTTTACATCAAAGGGATAATCTTAGTTAAGATTACTTAAGCAAGGTTGGCAAAGTGGCGCAGCTGGTAGAGCTGCTGCCTCACAACACCAGACAGTCCGGTTCAATCCTGACCTCGGGTGCTGTCTGTGTGGAGTTTGCACGTTCTCCCTGTGAAAGTGTGGATTTCCTCCTGGTGCTCCGGTTTCCTCCACATCCCAAAGATGTGTGGGTTTGTGGGTTAAATTGCCCCTAAACTGCAGGGAGTGGATGAGAAAGTGGGATAACATAGAACGGATGATCGATGTGGACTCGGAGGGCCGAAGGGTCTGTTTCCAGGCTGTATCCCTTAACTAAACTAAGCCTTTTGCAAGATGTAGGGGCAAAACAGATATGTGGAGTTCCAGTGTAGATCAGCCTCTGAACAGCACAACTTACTTGAGGGGTTAAATTGCTGTTCTGATTGAGGGGTTCTGTTGCTGTGTTGTTTTCTTGAAAGGAAATTAAATTGAGCTTTTCTAAACTAAATGACAGTGGGTCCTGCTGGTGAAATTAAAATTTCCCAACGGTGGCAGTTGCAATTAGATAAGTAACCACCTGGAAGATCTCTGGTTAACAGGGATGCAGTAAGTTCAATACTTATGTATTTATTTTAATAAATGCCCCAGACACCTGAAGTAAAAACACAGAATGTTGGAGAAGCAGCAGATGCAGCAATACACACATAAAGGAGAAGAAAGATGGGTTAACATTTAGCTTCAGGTACGATTCATGAAATATTAACCTGCCAAAACGCTCTTCAGATTAACATTGTTGTAGTTCATTCCATTTCATAGCTTGCGGTTCCTGCTTATTTATTATCGATAGTTCCACGAAAACTCTGAAAATCCTCAACTTCATGTCTTGCTCAGAGGGATCCGCGCATATCAACAGCAGGCCTGATGTTCCTGGAACAAGCCTGAAGTGCCTCTTCAAAAGGGGACGACAGCCATGGTCTAAACTGCTGTGGACTGTATTAGTCAAAGAGGAGAACCCTTTCACTTTACTCCTGCCGTCGGCAAGCAGGTACATGAGTGAAAACCACGACCACCAGCTTATTCCCAACAACTATCAGCCACTTCAACACCGCAAACTTCAACTAAACGTTGAACTAATAACTGTCTTGGTTGCACGAGGGACTTTGGGCTTTTATTAAATGTATTGAACTTTCTTTTGTCTATTGTGTTATTGATGAGTACTGTGTTTGCAGGCTTGTTGGGGCTCATGTCATGTTGTCCACCTCCCTGTGGTGAGCCCTGCCAACTGACCTCAGTAGGTGAAGGACAACAAACAGAGACCACAGCAGCGCCGCAGCTTGGCGCTAACCCGTAGCATGCGCCCTGTTCTAGGGCGGGCACCAATGGATATCAAACTGGATGGCATCACCCTGCTGCGGACCTCTGCTGCCTCAAACGCATGAAGAAGGCAGGCTTATTATGCAAGTAAGAATGTCATTGTTCCACTGTCGGTACACATGCCAATTAAACACTCTTGACCTCTGGTTTTCCCCCCTACTCCAGGCTACTTGTCTTGGCAGAAATGTAGATTATCTCGAGTGTGTGTAGCAGAGTGCTAATGTACGGGGATCGCTGGTCGGCCCAAACTCAGTAGGCCGAAGGGCCTGTTTCTGCTCTGTATCTCTAGACTATCTCTAAACAAAACAAAATGCTGGAGTCACCCAGCATCCCCGGAGACCATGGACAGGTGATGTTTTTGGCTCGGAACCCTTCTTTAGGAATCTTCTTTAGACACTTGGAAATGATGCCCTGCGCCCAACTGGTTATGTTGGCTGTGCTGCAAGTACATTGCTAGAGAACAGAGGTCATACAGTTGTCCTCAGCTGTATGTCACCCAGCCCTGGATGAGCACAGCGGTGAGATGACCAAGTAGGTTTGAACACAACGTAGACCTGACCCAACTTGACTTGCTGCAGGTACAACATAGAAGCCCAATATCTCTCTGGGCTCTACTTCACTCTGCCGACTGCAATGGTTCAAGAGGAGACCGAGGAATGTCTGAGGAACAGTTTAGGGGACGATGACAAAAGCCTCCTCGTGGCGAGCCCTGGAAGTGACGACACGATGCACTCTGTGACGCATCGGGCGACAATTCTGTCAACATGTTGGACGACGACAGAAGCTCCATCGTCTGACACACAAGGGAACGCACGAGTTCGGGCTGGGACATTACAATTGATTCTTACATTCATGAGTGGATAAGTGAATCTACTTCAACCAGGTGTTTAACAAAGAACAGCAGATGCTGGAAAAATCGAAGGTAGACAAAAATGCTGGAGAAACTCAGCGGGTGAGGCAGCATCTATGGAGCGAAGGAATAGGTGATGTTTCGGGTCGAGACCCGGAAGGGTCTCGACCTGAAACGTCGCCTATTCCTTCGCTCCATAGATGCTTTCCGGGTCTCGACCCGCAACTTCACCTATTCCTTCGCTCCACAGATGCTGCCTCACCCGCTGAGTTTCTCCAGCATTTTTGTCGACCTACTTCAACCAGGGGTACGATAAGATGATGTGGGGGCAGTGGGAGGAGGAAGAATAAGGATAAATATAGACGTATCACACACACACACACACACACACACAATCAAACACACATGATCACAATCACAAACTGCAAAAACAGAAAAACAAAAAGTAGGTGGTCCATATCTGGAATGAGCTGTCAGAGGAAGCAATAGAAGGAAATGCAATTGCATCTTTCAAAAGACATTTGGACAGATGTATGGATAGGAAGGGTTTAGAGGGCTATGGGCCAAATGCAGGAAAATGGGACTAGCCTAGTATGCCAACTTGATCAGCATGGACAAGGTGGGCTGAAGGGCCTGTTTCAATGATGTACAGCTCTACGACTCTGTCATTATTTTTTTAAGAGGAAAGAACACACGATTTAAAAATGTAAAGACTCATCTCCCTCCATGAATCATTTAGACATGGTTATTTAGACAAGTATGTTAACATTTTAACCTTGTGATGACAAACGGCAGAACACTTTGAAGGTTTGTTGAGAAATGTTTCCTTTAAGTATTTTAGTGAGGGTCCCTTGACATGATTATTCATCCACAAACCCATTGAAAATCTTTGGTATCTATGTAGCCCCAATGTGTTAAGTGCTCAGGTGTCTGTCATGTAATATCAAAGATTTAAAAAAAGGAACTACAGATGCTGGTTTACAAAAAAAACACACAAAGCGCAGAAGTAACTCAGCACGTCTGAAGAAAATACTCAGGTGATGTTTTGGGTCACCTGTCCATGTTCACGAGAGATACTGCCTGACGCGCTGAGTTACTCCAGCACTTTGTGTCCTTTATAATATAAAAGGCATCTTGCATTTAACCTGCTGTAGCCGGTAGAAATCTCAATGTTTTGGGAATTATTCAACAGCATATTGGGGAGAGGCAGTTGCAGAATTTAAGATTTGTATTGCACAGGTGCCCTGTCTTCACATTGACCCTGTTAACATCTACAGTTCCTAGTTTGGTAACATCCAGTAGACAGAATGCTATCCAGTGTATCTAGAATACTACTATCTACCTCATTGGTGACCCTAGGACTATCCTTGATCAGACTTTGCTGGCTCTACAATGCACTAAACATTATTCCCTTATCTGTACACTGTAAATGGCTCGATTGTAATCACGTTTTGTCTTTCTGCTGACTGGCTTGCACGCAACAGAAGCTTTTCACTGTACCTCGGGACACGTGACAATAAACTAGACTGAACTGAACAGGCTATTCCTGGGCTCATGGATGCACGATTTACGGACAGCTCTATCTGTCATTAAGCTCCCAAAATATTATTCATGTTCATACGTTATAGGAGCAGAATTGGGTAATTTGGCCCATTAAGTCTACTCCGCCATTCAATCACTGTTGATCCATCTTTCCCTCTCAACCCCATTCTCCTGTCTTCTCCCCATAACCCGACACCCGCAGTAAAGGGCCTGTCCCACTTGACGATTTTTTTCGGCGACTGCCGGCGTCATTAACTGACGTATCAGGTCACCGAAAACATCGCGGCGTGATGACGTATTGACGCGCGGTGTCTCCTCAAGCATCGCAACATTTTTTTTGTCGCCGCTGGATTTCGAAATGTTCAAAATCTTTCGCCGACCCTGATACGTCAGTCAATGATGCCGACAGCCGCCGAAAAAAGCGGCAAGTGGGACAGGCCCTTAACACTGATAACATGTATTAAATTCAAAAGTTTATTATATGTTCCTACGGCAGAACTGGCCTGACTTTCCCACGTTTTATTGTAATTATCTGTGTTATGTGCTTTTAATGTCCTTCCTGATAATACTGTGGAGATACATTAACTGTGTTGAGTGATTCTTGCGTAGTTTCCAACTGAAGGACAACATGGACTTCGGGACAACTGTAAAACCTGTTTATTACCTGCGGACAGTGTCTATCAATTAACTCAAATAGTTTTTAAAACTTCCAATTATGTTTGCCCCCATTGGCAGCAAAAGTAATTATTACGATCAAGGGTTTCTTGAAGGAAATCAATTTACTTATTCTTGTAGCTGTTCTTATCTTTGAAAGATAAATATTAGAACTAATTAATATTTTCACATGAATTGTTTACAATCAGCATTTTCTTTAGAACACAAATTATTTAATCAAAACATAAACTCCAGTCGGCATGGTGACGCAGCGGTAGAGTTGCTGTCTCACAGCGCCAGAGACCCGGGTTCGATCCTGACTACGGCTGCTGTCTGTACGGAGTTTGTATGGGATTGGTTTGGTATAAATGTAAATTGTCCGCAATGTGTGTAGGGTAGTGTTAATGTGTAGGGATCGCTGGTCGGTGTGGACTCGGTGGGCTGAAGGGCCTGTTTCCGTGCTGTATCTCTAAAAATTAAAAACTATATAAAGATTAATATGCAATTTTTCTGTGTTTGTTAATGCTTTTTTGGTATGAAGGTACACAAAATGATTTAGCATGATTCACTCCACCCAATCTCCAGTGAAATTAGATACTGGTTTCAAGCTACAGCTTGGCAGAACCTTCTGCTTGACTTACACTGCTTAGGGGGAGACGTAGCCTGCAGCAGCTCTGAATTATCTGTGTTATCCACTGCACATATGAATTCCACACTGTCAGGGGCTGAGTGCACACACATAGTGGGCAGAGGAGAAAGAAATTCAAATGTAAAATGGAAATAATATTTACACACACGAGCACACACACACACAACACACAAGGACCTTAAGCAAATACAACACAACACTGCAAGACCATGCAATATTGCAGAGAGTGCAGCAATAGACACCCTACCTCCCTACCAAAATGTACACTGTTTATTTTGCTCCCACATTCCTCATTAGCTGGGATCAATAGACTGAAATGTTTGGCCTGACTATGTTCCATTTCACTTCCACTCAGATCTCCCTGTCCAAGGGTTCCTGCACTGTTCAACTGAGGTCCAAAGTAAACTTAAGAAACGCACGTCATCTTCTGTAGAAGCACATTGCACCCTTCGGGACTGGATGCCATGTTCAAGAATCTCCAGTTTACTTTAGTTTAGTTTAGATGTACAGTGTGGAAACAGGCCCTTCAGCCCACCGGGTCCACTAGTTCTATGTTCTCCCACTTTAGCATCCACTCCCTACGCATGAGGGGCAATCTACAGGCTTCCCCCAACATCAAGAGTCGCTGCCTCAAAAAGGCAGCAGCATTATTACAGACCCACACCACCCTGGCCACACTCTCATTTCACCCCTGCCATCCGGGGGCAGGTACAGGAGCCTGATAACCAGGTTCAGCTTCTTCCCTACTGCCATCAAGCTATTAAACACTACAACCTCCAAATAGGCTCTGAACTCCATAGACTTGCGGACATTTATATTATTGTTTATTTGTCTGTTTGTTTAAAAAATATACACATATGTATATAATCATACATGCGCACATACGTGTGTGTGTGTATCAATATATAAATAACTTTTTTTGTTTATTATGTAGTTACTATGGTTACATATCTGTTGTGCTGCTACAAGTAAGAATGTCAATGTTCTGTTTGGGGACATACGACAATAAAACACTCTTGGCTCTCTCTAAAGGGCCTGTCCCACTAAGCGATTTTTTCCGGCTACTTGCTGGCATCCGTCATAGTCGCAGCAGGAGGCCGAAAATGGTCAACATGCTGAAAATGATAAACATGAACATGTTGAAAATCCAGCGGCGACCAGAAAAAGGTACGACTCTTTGGGCGACGACTCACGACCATACAGGCGTCACGTGTCGACATGCCGCGGGCTGAAGCCTGTGTGGTCGTGAGTAGTCGCCCAAAGAGTCGTACCTTGTTCTGGTCGCCGCTGGATTTTCAACATGTTTGAAATTTTCGGCAACCTGCTGCAACTATGGCGGGTGCCGGCAAGTCGCCAAAAAAATCGCGTAAGTGGGACAGGCCCTTTAATTCTATCAGGTCTCTTCTCAACCTCTGATGATCCAGAGAAAACAATCCAAGTTTGTCCAACTCCTTATAGTTCATGCCCTCTCATTCAGACAATTAAGTGCCTCTTTTGAAATGTAGCATCTTGGCCCAAAGTGTGACAGTGTGTTTCAGCAGGGCCAGCCAGCTCCCACAAATAGCATTGCAACAATGAAGAGTTTTGGATATCTTCCACTTGTGCAAGAAAACGCGAGGATTCCAACTGAGAGCTGACAGAAGAAAACAGCTTTCATACTTAAATCGATGATTAATGATCATAAACCTTGCCTTTGGATCATGTTATTTGTATGGGCGGAAAATCGGCTGTAAGCACGTTAATAATAAGTATGATTCTAAATTGCTTTCCATGCAAAGTATGAATCACTGTTTCCTATTGTTACAACTGCTCTTGGAACTGAATATTTATGATGCCCTGATTAGAAGCATGATGCATATGTATCCCTGAACAAGATAAACTGGCAGGGGAGGCAAGCTAGAGTTTGCTCTCTGAATTGAATAGATATTTTCATAGCCAGCCGCTGCTATTTCCAAGCAGTGGAATTATCTTGATTTCACTCTAGAGTCCAGAAGATATCCATAGGTTGTTAAAGTTTAGAAAGAAGGCTATTCAGCCCTTCAATATTGGGTTGGCTCTTTGCAACAAACCAGTTGGTCTCTCTCCTGTTCCCATTCCTTCTCTCCAGAGATTCTGCCTGTCCCGCTGAGTTACTCCAGCATTTTGTGTCTATCTTTGGTCTAAACCAGCATCTGCAGTTCCTTGCTACGTGGCCTCTCTCCTGTTCTTTGCCCATTGAGGAGTCCAGTTCTCTCCGCCAAATGATATTTGGATTCATTCGGCACAAAAACAGGGAAGGAAATTTGTGGATTACTGTTGTCAGGCGAATTTGACACCATTACCAACATGAAGGCCAAGTAAAAGCAGTCCGTATTGTTAAAACAAGAATATATGGTATTAGGAGGAGATGGTTTAGTAGCTTCAAGCCTTCTCATCACCATCTTCCTCGGCTCAATGTCTCTGCGCATTCTACCAATATCCAGACTCGATTGGATGAACTCACTGACAAAGCCTCCATAGACCTAGGGGGAAGGTGGATTAGTTTAGTTTCGAGATACAGCATGGAAACAGGCCCTTCGGCCCACCGAGTCCATGCTGACCATCGGTCATCCCTTTGCTCTAGTTCTTTGTTATTCCACTCCCTACGCACAATGGGCAATTTATCCAGAGGCCAACTATCCTACAAAACCCGCACGTCTTTGGATGTGGGAGGAAATTGGAGCTGCCGGGGAAAATCCGTGCGGCCACAGGGAGCACATGCAAACTCCTCACAGATAGTACCCAAGGACATTATAGAACTTGGGTCTCTGGTGGGGTGGGAGATTGCAACCTTCACGTGGTCCGCCCTGTTTGGACTAATGCAATCAACTCGACGTGCACAAATGGAAGATCAAATAGAACAAGTTGTCCAACAACTTTAGGCAGTGCACGCCACACGAAAGAAGAAGAAGGGTCTCTAGCGCTGTGAGGCAGCAGCTCTACCAGCTGCGGCATTCGTAAGAATATTCCAAAGAATGTCGACATTTCTCCTCACCTCAGCCCTGCCCTCTTATTGGTTTAGTTTAGTGATACGTCGTGGAGACGGCCACTCAGCCCACCGGGTCGGTGCCAACCAACAATCACCCCGTAATTAGTTCTAGCCTCCACACTGGGGACAATTTACAGAGCCAATTAACCTGCATGTCTTTGAAACGTGGGTAGAAACCAGAGCACCCGGAGCCCTGTCCCCTTGTTCTGAGGCTGTCATCCCTGGTTCAGGACTTCAGCCAGGGTCCTCGACTCAACTTTAGGTTTGTTCCTAGCCAGTTGAAGCATAGAACCAACCGTAATATGCGAGGTAAATGATCAGGTTTGGACTCTTGGGCTATCTTTGATCAGACTTTACTAGAGTTTATCTTGCACTAAGTATTATTTACATGATCCCATTTATCATGTATCTATACACTGCCATTGGCTTGATTGTAATCATGGATTGCCTTTCCACTGACTGGATAGAAGGTTATAAAAGCTTTTCACTGTACCTCAAGAGGTGACAATAAAGTCAGGTCAACTTAACTGGGTCAATGAGAAACAGCTATTTGGATTGGAAGGGGGCCAAGCATGTTGAGTCTCAGTGACGGCTACTAATCAAGGTTGCACAATGATATCAGTAGAATCTGCAAGGTGTAGATGATATCAAAATAGTTCACAAAGAGCATTACCACGGGGGTCAAACAGGAGGTAAGTCTTCTGAGCTGTCAGTTGTGTGTGTGAAATATTTACCGGAGTTTTAGTTTAGTTTAGTGTCACGTGTACCAAAGTAGTATGGAAAGCTTGTGTTGCGTGCTAACCAGCCAGCGAAAAGACAATACATGATTACAATCGAGCCTTTTACAGTGTATAGATACATGATAAGGGAATAACGTTCAGTGCAAGGTAAAGCCAGTAAAGTCCGATAAAAGCGTGGGATTGTAAGGAAACGCATACGTTAAATGGGACTAGAGTGTAATGTGTTCCTCCCAGTCACTCTTTCGTTGCTGTAGGGATGATGACACCCCAGCACACACACGCCGGACCCAATCAGTGCTTCTCTATTGAATGGCCAACAGAGAATACGGTTATGTATAGAGTGAGTGGAGCAGGGGACAGAGCACGTTGCCTTGTGACACTATGTTGTTTGGCAATGAGGTGTTCGCAAGTTATAGCAGCGGAATTAGGCCATTCAGCCCATCGAGTCTAGTCCGCCATTCAATCATGGCGGATCTCTGCATCCTAATCCCATTTTCCTGCCTTCTCCCTATAACCCTTGACACCCGTTCTAATCAAGAATTTGTCTATCTCTGCCTTAAAAATATCCACTGACGGCCTCCACAACCCTCTGTGGCAATGAATTCCACAGATTAACTACCCTCTGACTAAAGAAATTCCTCCTCACCTCCTTTCTAAAAGAGCATCCTTTAATTCTGAGGCTGTGACCTCTGGTGCTAGACGAGGGAAGAAATGCTGTTTCCAATTTGTTCTGATTGTGGTTTGCTGGTGAGGAAATTAAGGATCAAATATATCGTTCCATCGTGCCAGCTGACAGTGAACGCACACACAAACCTCCTGCACAGCAATGCTGGTGTCAGGCACGCAATGGGTCTGCAACATGAGAAAGCCGGTCCATGTTCCGCCACTTTAGCATGTTCAAGCAGTTGTGTCATCCACTTCCCCCACATCAGTTTACACACCTTTGTAAGTTTGCCGCTAAACCTTGCACACTTACAAAGCTCTGAAGGCAAGGCACCAACTGAGTGTGGTTCACCCTTCCATGCATGGACAGATACTGCACACAGTGGTCACACACACAGCACACAGAACGGCAGCCGTCAACGATCGCCGCTGACTTACAGGGTGTCACCGGGGGGCTGTGGTCAACATCAGCCGACTCTGACAGGTCCACAGCAGCTGCCTGACCCTGTGCCACACAGTCGATGCCAGCATCAAGGGGCGGCACTGCCAGGCATGGACAGCGCATGGTGAACGATTCAGGGAAGACACAAAACACACACATAAAATGGCACAAAACATTAATCTCCATGTACACGAGAGAGAGGTGTGGGGTCAAAAATACAATATGTAGTTCACGTTTGAGGCGATGAGATTGAATATCCATTAAATTAGAACAACAACCAAGACAAAAGAGGTTTTGCTTACAAAGATGACCAGAGACTCACACAGGCGGGTTATGACATTAGTGTAAGTGAATTGTTTCTGGGTATCAGTAATGAGGCAGTGGGAACTCAACTCAAGATGAAATGGAATCAAAACCCTCATTATTCCTTTCACTGATGAAAGATACAGCATGGAAACAGGCCCTTCGGCCCACCGAGTTCATGTTGACCATCAATCGCTCATTCACGCTGGTTCAAGGTTATCCCACATTCTCATCCACTCGAGTCTGGTCGGTTCGTACAGTCAGAAGAAAGCTCTTGACCCGGAATGTCACCTGTTCCTTTTCTTCAGAGATGCTGGCTGACCGGCTGAGTTACTTCAGCTCTTTGTGCCTACCTGTTCACATTACTTCTATGTTATCCCACTGCCTCATCCACTGTCTACATACATATATACAGAAGCTAATTAACCTGCAAACCTGCATGTCTTTGGGCCAGAGACACTGAAGGAAGAGTGATATATTTCCAAGTCAGGTTCTTTTCCATTTAGATACAGCATTGAAACAGGCCCTTCGGCCCATCGAGTCCGTGTCGACCATCGATCACCCGATCACACTTTCTCATCCACTCCCTACACACTAGGGGCAATTTACAGAGGGCCGATTAACCTACAAACCCACACGTCTTTGGGATGTGGGAGGAAACCGGAGCACCCGGAAGAAACCTACCTGGTCACAGAGAGAACGTGCAAACTCCACACAGACAGCACCCGAGGTCAGGATCAAACCTGGGTCTCTGGCGTTGTGAGGCAACAGCTGCATCACTGTGCTGCCCCCCGATACAATAAAAGTAACCTCTAAAATACCCATCCCAACCTTATTTGTAAAAGGTTAATGAAACTATGGAACTAATGCGCTACAATGCGGAGAACAATACCCTGCACTCTGGCTCTGAAGCAAGGGTCTCAACTCAACATTGTCTATTCATTTTCTCTTGAGATGCTGCCCGTCCCGCTGAGTTACTCCGGCATTTTGTGTCCATCTTCGGTGTAAACCAACATCTGCAGTTCCTTCCTATTCACTCTGTATCTTCCCTTTTGCTCTACCTATGTAATCTTAAGTTTGATTTCATTTTATATATATCTAGTATTATCTGTTTGTATAGCATGCAAAACAAAACCTTTCACTGTTTCTTGGTAAACGTGACAACAATAAACCTAAACCAATGTCATCAAGGACCCACTGCCTTGGCCACGCTCTCATTTCACTCCCACCGTCAGGAAGAAGGTTCAGGAGACTGAAACTGTGACGGCCATGTTCAAGAACAGCTTTGTTTTTAGTTTCGTTGTTAGAGATACAGCGTGGAAACAGGCCCTTGGGCCCACCGAGGTCCGCACCGACCAGCGATCCCCGCACACTAACACTATCCCTACACACACCAGGGACAATTTACATTTACACCAAGCCAACTTACCAACTAACCTGTACGTCTTTGGAGTGTGGGGGGAAACCGAAGATCCCGGAGAAAACCCACACGGTCACGGGGAGAACGTACAAACTCCACACAGACAGCGCCCGTGGGCGGGATCAAAGCGCTGTAAAGCAGTAACTCTACCGGTGGGTCAACGTGCCAACTTGAAACTTCTTCCCAGCAACCACTTGGCTCTTGAACATTAGACAACGCTAACCTCAACTCTGAACTGCCCCATGAAGGACGGTGGTATGGTGGTGATGAGTTTATTGTGTTTTTTGGTTTATAATATATGATCTGTGTGTTACTGAGTTTACGGGCTTGTTATGCTGCTGCAAGTACAAATTCCATTGTTCCATTGTCGGTACAAATGTCAATTAAACTCTCTTGACTCTTATCTTGGTTTGAGTACAGTGTGGGATTGCTCAGCCAATTCATAGTGAAAACCAATTACAGCGGTGCATGTCTGTACTTGCACCGTGAGTAGTGAACTCTGTGGGTTTTCATAGGAACTTGAAGGCTTTAATATCATTATTACAGATATTAGTCAATACTTCCATGAAGGTTGAGTCGCGGGTAGATAAGGTGGTCAAAAAGGCTTTTGGTACATTAGCCTTCATCAGTCATAGTATTGTGTATAGAAGTTGGGAGGTCATGTTGCAGTTGTATAAGACGTTGGTGAGACCGCATTTAGAGCATTGTGTTCAGTTCTGGGCACCATGTTATAGGAGAGGTTGTCAAGCTGGAAAGTGTTCAGAGAGGATTTACGAGGATGTTGCCAGGACCAAAGGGTGTGAGCTATAGGGAGAGGTTGAGTAGGCTGGGTCCCGATTCATTAGAGCACAGGAGGATGAGGGGTGATCTTATAGGGGTGTATAAAATCATGAGAGGAATAGATCAGATAGTCTCTTGCCCAGAGTAGGTGTATCAAGGACCAGAGGACATAGGTTTAAGTTGAAGGGGAAAAGATTTAATAGGAATCTGAGGGGTAACTTTTTCACACAAAGGGTGGTGGGTGCATGGAACAAGCTGCCAGAGGAGGTAGTTGAGGCAGGGACTATATCAACATTTAAGAAACAGTTAGACAGCTACATGGATAGGGCAGGTTTGGAGGGATATGGACCAAACGCGGGCAGGTGGGACTAGTGTGGCTGGGACATGTTGGCTGGTGTGGGAATGTTGGGCCAAAGGGCCTGGTTCTACGCTGCATCACTCTATGACTCGACTAACTTCCATAGCTGACTGGGCATATCTCAAATCCACTAGTCCAGGCCACTGGATTTTATACAGACAATTTGAATTTTATCTTCAAGGTGTGAGAGAAAGGATTGAAGAGTTGAGAACTGTGAAGCCAGAGGTCGGAATGTAGAGGGAAGGGGAGGAGGGAGCGGAGAGGAAATGGATGTGAGCCCAGGGGACAGGGAGGCGATAGGTGCGTTACCTAAAATTGGAGAATTCAATGTTCTCAGACCAGTTCCTGAATTGAAGCGGTGAGATTTCTGACTGCCTTCATGAATTCACATGTTCATGGTCACTGCCTTCAAGTGAGAGTGGCTCCAGCCATCTGGTGTTTAAATTGCATCTAATTGCTACCTCACTGTTCTTGCATCTTTTGGCTTCTGTTGACTGTGCCATGGGGTAAAAATCCAAAGCAATTTCAACACCTGCTGAGTAATCCAAGCTTCAGGCAAATAACCAAAGCGCAGCAGAGAGGCAAACAATTAGAAAGGCAAGCCAATCCAGTTGGCCAGAGGGTGCAAGTGCTGCAGCAGCTATTAGTGGCTTTGTGTCGGGAGAATGTGCCGCGAGTACTGTGTGTTATTTTAATCTCCTTGTTTAAGGAAGGATATGCAGACACCTTCACCCAGGTTTCACATGTCACTCCTCCTCTCCTCTCCTTATCTGACACACTTTTGTCTTCTTAAGGTAGAGCTTTGTTTAGTTTGGAGATCCGGTGTGGAAACAGGCCCGACAGCCCACTCAATCCTCACCCGGTGATCACATTTACTCTTGAGTCTTCTCCTTACAATTGTGTTGTGCTGATGTTCATCATGCTAAGCTTTGCCACTTTAAACATAGTTTATCTTAATGTTGCCTCCATGTTCATGCCCAAGAAGCGTCCCATCAAAACCTCGTTTGGCATTTCCCTCTTTAGATGCTGCCTGACCCATTTTACTCCAGCACTTTTTTGGCTCAGGGTTGCAGCACTTGCAGTTTCCTATGCCTCCTGGTTTCCATGTTATTCACTAACTGGGCCAATGCGAGGCTGATGTACAACTGCACGAGGGGTATTGATAGGATGAATCCAGAGTCTTTTTACACAGGAATTAAGAACCAGATGATATAGGTTTAAAGTGGGGGGATGAAGACGAGGGCAACTTTTTAAATTCGAGGGTGGTGGGTATATGGAACAATACAATGTTACAAGACAATATTGAAAGACACCTGGACAGGTATATGGATAGTAGACAAATGTGCTGGAGAAACTCAGCGGGTGTGGCAGCATCTGTGGAGCGAAGGAAATAGGTTTCGGGCCAAAACCCTTCTTCAGACCCGAAACGTTGCCTATTTCCTTCGCTCCATAGATGCTGCCGCACCCGCTGAGTTTCTCCAGCACTTTTGTCTACCTTCGATTTTCCAGCATCTGCAGTTCCTTCTTAAACAGGTATATGGATAGGGCAGATTTAGAGAGATATGGGCCAAACTCCATGGGGCCAAAGGCCTTGGGGACCAACCCAGATGGGGCATCTTGGTCGGTATGGGTGAGTTGGGCTGAAGGGCCTGTGTCCATGCTGCTTATATCTACCACTGCAAATATCTGTTTCCTTGTGATTTGTTTCTTCAAATATCGGGTCAAATGCAAGGAAACTAGCTCTCCAAGGTGAAGCAACTATGAAAAAGGTTTCCACAGTTCTGGGTGTGCTCTTGGTAGAACCACACGGAGAAGGGTCTTGACCCTAAACATCGCCCATTCCTTCTCTCCATAGATGCTGCCTCACCCGCTGAGTTACTCCAGCACTTTGTGTCTACCTTCCGTTCTATCCAATGTTGATTTCAGATCAGGGAGCCTTGTCAATTTACAATAGAACGTCTGGTTTTGGTTGTCATCCAATCTACAACCAATTCACCGTAGTCCACCCACAATGAGTGCCCATTATAGCCCTCTCCAGCGCACA
Source organism: Okamejei kenojei (assembly GCA_035221665.1). Taxonomy (NCBI): domain Eukaryota; kingdom Metazoa; phylum Chordata; class Chondrichthyes; order Rajiformes; family Rajidae; genus Okamejei; species Okamejei kenojei. The sequence continues at coordinate 27,869,630 of CM069165.1, read as the reverse complement.
TTGTCAGGTGGGGACACGATGCTAAGTGGTCTTATTTGCATGTGGCACAGTTACATTATTTTATCTTGTAGGTCCGACACTTACACGCAATGAGCATTACTGGTGGATAATGGATTTTCTCTACACTATGTTATTCCTACATTGTTTACCTTTGTGGCCAAGTTGGAAACATCAGACTGATTCTTTCATCGAAAGGTTAGTTTGATTTATTTCCATAATTTAATCAGCAGCCTCAATTTATTTTGAAGTGGAGAGAATTGATTACTCTCAGTCATTCGAGGGCTGGGTTTGACGCATGCTGTCAAGTGGCAGTGCCTCTGTGAGCATTGTCTTGGTGACGAACACAGTCTTTCAGTGTTATGAGGCCTGTCCCACTTAGGAGATTTTTTGTGAGACTTCAGGCGACTGTAGAAAATGTTGAAAATTTTTCGGCAACAGTGGAGACCATTTTTGCTGTCGTAGGTTGTTGCCAGATGTCGTAGGTGAATTCCATTAAAACTAATCCCTGGCAGTCACCTAATTGGTCACCTAAGTGGGACAGCCCCAATACACAGGGGTGCAGCTGTCTGCTTGTGTGCTCAAAAGGAGACTAAAACTGGGTTTCCAGTGTTCCATGAATACACTCAAAATGCAGAAAATCGGAACAGGGATCTGACAAACAGCCCAAACACACCGGACCGGAAAGCACTCTGCCAATATTCAAGTGTTACACCTTAGACATACAATGCGGAAACAGGCCCTTCATACTATAATATAATACACCCTGTACAAGGTGGGCCAAAGGGCCTGTTTCCGTGTTGTACAGGACCGTGATGTCCTGACCACACAGTCAGTCCTTTGTTGTGAAGTATCTCAATTTAGATGCAAGCAGTATCTAAGGAACGTTGAAGAAATATTTAGACAGGTACATGGATAGGTCAGGTTTAGAAAGATATGGGCCAAATGCAGGCAGGTGGGACTAGTATAGATGGGACATGTGTAGGAAGGAACTGCAGATGCTGGTTTACACCGAAGATAGACGCAAAAAGCTGGATAGCTCAGCAGGACAGGATAGAAAGAATGGGTGACTTTTGGGTCGAGACACGTCTTCGGACTGGACATGTTGGCTGGTGTGGGCAAGTTGGGCCGAAGGGCCTGTTTCCACGCGGTGAGACTCTGTGATTCTAATTCAGTTTTGGTGTGTTTCCCCACAGCACGCACACCTCTCTCACTGTTCGAGGTAGCGAGCGGCCACCGTTGCAGGGAGTTACAGGGCTGCAGCCTGCACACACCACACCGAGCTTCAACACTATTGTTTATCACTAAACCTACTCCCAATATGCAGGCGACATCAAACTAAGCCCAGAATAATTAGAAGCAAAATTCAGGGAGCAGACAGCAAACAGGAGAGAGACAGCGTGGGTGTGGAGAAGCACAGTTGCATGGATACAGATTTCATCAAAGAATATCGCAGAGCTTGTATACTTCACAAATCAGCAGGGGTTCTGGTCTGCTGCAGGAATTCATCATTGGAGCATCTGACGGTACGATACACAAACCGGCCCTTCAGCCCACAATATCTATGCTGAACATGATGCCACGACCAACTCTCCTAGTCCTGTGCATAATCCATATCCCTCCATTCCCTGCATATCCATGCGTCTATCCAAAAGTCTCTTAAACGGCACACTCATATCTGCCTCCACCACCACCCCCACACAGCACGTTCCTGGCACCCACCACCCTCTGTGTAAAAGCCTTGCCCTGCACATCTCAATAGACAATAGGTGCAGGAGGAGGCCATTCAGCCCTTCGAGCCAGCACTGATATTCACTGTGATCTTCCACAATCAGTACCCCGTTCCTGCCTTCCCCCGTATCCCTTGACTCTGCTATCTTTAAGAGCTCTATCTAACTCTCTCTTGAAAGCATCCAGAGAATTGGCCTCCACTGCCCAATGAGGCAGAGATTTCCACAGATTCACATCTCTCTGGGTGAAAAAGTGTTTCCTCATCTCCGTTCCAAATGATTGAATACGTTTATTGGCCAAGTATTCACATACAAGGAATTTGCCTTGATGCTCCACCCGCAATTGACAACATGACATACAGTGACAGTTAAGAATGATACATAAAGCATTAAACATTAATAATAAAACATGGCCTACCCCTTAGTCTCCCTTAAACGTTGCCACTCTCATCATGAAGCTGTGCTCTCTAGATTTTGATATTTCAATCCTGGGAATAAAGGCTCTGACTGTCTACCCTATCGATACCTCTCATACTTTTATAGACATCCGTCAGGCCTCCGGCGACCTCTGGCATTGCAGAGAAAACAATCCAAATATGTCCAACCTCTCCCCGTGGCAACCATCAGATGCTGAGGAAAGGTAAACATCTTCTCAGAAACACCAGGCTAACTAAATTCAAACCTGCCACCCACTGCAAGTCAGCAAGTTAAAAACACATTAGTTTTTTTTTAATATGTTTAAGAAAGAACTGCAGATGCTGGAAAAATCGAAGGTAGACAAAAATGCTGGAGAAACTCAGCGGGTGAGGCAGCATCTATGTAGCCGAGACGAGTGAAGATGGGGCATCTTGGTCGGCATGGACAAGTTGGGCCGAAGGGCCTGTTTTATGCTGTGGGGCTTGGAACAAAATGAATTTCACTTCACAAAAATGAGTTTCTCATTGACCCGAAACGTCACCTATTCTTCCGCTCCATAGATGCTGCCTCACCCGCTGAGTTTCTCCAGCATTTTCATCTACCGTCCTTTAGCTTTTTTATACATCTATTTAAACTTTGATTACATGACAGCATTAAATTCAGATAAAAGTCCCGCATTGTGCAACCTGATTAACCAATAACAGTGCGAGAAAAGAACAATGGCCAGCTTTGGTTTGTTAAAAGGTTGTGTCGCTCAGAGGGTAGTATTAACGTGATAGGCTGCTGTAAATAACGACTTACCCTTCCCTTCCTCGTCTTCAGTAGTTGCGTTGGAACTCTCTGTGGATCCCTGTGAAAGAGAAGTATTATTTTAAACTGGTGCAGACCCCAACATTGGTCAAACTGTGGACCATTCAGGTGAAGGAGAGAGAAGGATAGAGGGGGTTATGAGAGGGGCTGGACAGACAGGAACTTCATTTCGTGGAGCGCACGAGGCTGAGAGGTGATCTTCTTATAGGAGGAGTGCATAAAATCACAGGTAGACACAAAAAGCTGGAGTAACTCAGCGGGACAGGCAGCATCTCTGGAGGGGATAGATTCAGGTGAGTGCACAGAGCCTATTACCCAGAGTGGGGAGGGGGAGGGGGGGGGGATGGGGGGTCATGAACGAGAAGACATTGGTTTGAGAGGGAAATTAATTTTATAGGAACTTGCGGGGTAACTTTTTCACACAGAAAGTAGAACTTACTGCCAGGGGAGGTGGTTCAGACAGGTGCTATAACAACATTTATAAGACATTTACACAGGAACATGGATAGGAAAGGTTTAGCGGGTTAAGGGCCAAACGTGGGCAGGTGAGCCGAGGGAAGATGGGGCATCTTGGTCGGCATGGACAAGTTGGGTCGAAGGGCCTGTTTTGTGCTGTGTGGCTTGGCACAAGATGAATTTCACTTGGAGTTTCTCATTGATCAGAATGTCTAATGGCACCACGTGAACTGGAGACTGAGTAGGTCCGACAGTGATTTGTCTACTTTAGCAATCAATTAAGTCCTCACACTGTGACAAATGGAACTCAGAAAGCAAACCGCAGCTTCATATCTTGATAAAAAGTGTTGAATTTTCAGCACCCAGGAGAGAATGGAGACGAGGTCCTGATTCAATACTATGTCTGTAAAATCTATCCCAGTCACTTATAGCAGGGTACCAAATCAGCAAACCTCACCACCCCCCCTCTTCCATGTGCCCCACCTATTCCACGCACACCTATTTCTTCACTCCTCCCCATCCCCCCAACTATATTCCTTCCTCCGGCTTCACAATGTCTACTTCTTCTAACCGCACCTAACACCTTTTGCCTTTTCATTCCTGGCCTTTGTCCAACCATCACCTATCACCCCCACCCCCCCCCCCCCCCACCACCTGTATCCACCTATCACTCACCAGGTTTTGTCCTGCCCCTCCTCTCCTCTAGCTTTCTTCTCCCCCACCCCCACCCACCACAATCAGACTGAAGAAGGGTTCCGACCCAAAACGTCACCTATGCATGTTCTCCATGACCGGCTGAGTTACTCCGGCACTTTGTGTCTTTTTTGTTGTTGTTGTAGTAAATGAGCATCTGCAGTTCCTCGTTTCTACAGCTCCATTCTGGCTGGACTTGCGGTGTCATCTGCAGTTCCTCGTTTCCACAGCTCCATTCTGGCTGGACTTGCGGTATCATTGATATACAGAAGAGCTCCAAAGGTCACACATACAGATATGGCGGTCTACTGCTTCTGAAACAATAACTAATTGTGGCATTGGGTAGCAGCAACCAAGTCCGAAACGAACAGTGTACTTTACAACTTTATTACGCAAGGTACAACTGTTGGTGGTCAAAATGGGTTCTTGCCATCTTCTGTCAATGAGGAATGTTGATGTAATTGTACCAGTCAATTCAATCAGACATCTACAAGAGTTTATTGAGTTTCAATTCAATCTATTACAGGGCACTTTAACATGCTTAAGGGCCTGTCCCACTTGCCGATGTTTTCGGCGACTGCCGGCATAATTGACTGACACATCAGGTCACCTAAAAAGTTGCGGCGTGATGCGGGCGTGATGACGTGTTGATGCGTGGCGTCTCCTCAGGTGTCGCAACATTTTGTTTGTCGCCGCTGGATATTGAAATGTTCAAATTCTTTCGGTGACCCTGATGCGTCAGTCAATGACGCTGCAAGGATAATTCAAGACAAATGTGCCACACTGCACCAGTGTTCTTATTTTGAGAGCGGATGTATAGATTGTACAAAAATATTCTGGAATCTAGTTTAGATAAGTATGAGTTTTGGGAAGCAGAAACTACGCATTGGGAAATTCTTAAGAAAAGTAACTCGTGATAGATTTCAATGCAGACACTGGGATCTTGAGCAAAACACAAAGTGCTGGAGGAATGTAGCAGGTCGGGAAGCATCTCTGGAGGACGTGGATAGGTGACATTTTGAGTCCCAACCTCTGTCCCTACCCATGTCCTCCCGAGATGCTGCTGAATTACTCCAGCAAAATCTTGTGTGGCTCAAGATTGCAAGGAATTGATTTGGTTGACTAGATGACCAGGGAAGGGTGGAGCCCATAAGGGCCCATTGTCGGCTGTGGAAGAGGTGTTAATGAAGAGAAACAAGGATGCCAACAGTGGAACGAGGAGCATGACGACGGTGGGGGAGGGAGGGGGGAGATGAACTGAGGGAATCCAAGGATTACTTGAAATGAGAGAAATCAACGTTCATAAAGCAGTATTGCGCAAGAACAGGCCTCACAGTAGACAATAGGTGCAGGAGTAGGCCATTCGGCCCTTCAAGCCAGCACTGCCATTCAATGTGATCATGGCTGATCATCCACCAATCAGTACCCCGTTCCTGCCTTCTCCCCATATCCCCTGACTCCGCTATCTTTTAGAGCTCTATCTAGCTATGTCTTGAAAGTTTCCAGAGAACCGGCCTCCACCGCCCTCTGAGGCAGAGAATTCCACAGACTCACAACTCTCTGTGAGAAAAAGTGTTTCCTCATCTCCGTTCTAATGCCCATACAATTGATATACACGGCCCATACATTGTGATAAGAAATCTTTACTTGTATTCACATATTGAAACAATAAAGGCCAGCGTTCCATATACTTTCCAAATAACCTGAACATAGACTTACAGTGAGCGGCATGAAAAGACATCCACGCTCCATAGTGACATCAACGTTTCCTAATCTTTCACCATTTACAAAGTATTCAATATATTTGTTTCTCGGGCCGTATTACAACAATGACTTTATCTTCCTAATGTAAAACATTAATATATTTTCAAGAGGGTGTAAAAGTCTCATTGTTCATATTCATACGTGATAGGAGCAGAATTAGGCCATTCGGCCCATCAAGTCTACTCCGCCATTCAATCATGGCTGATCTATCTCTCCCTCCTAACCCAATTCTCCTGCCTTCTCCCCATAACCTGACACCCGTACTAATCAAGAATCCATCTATCTCTGCCGTAGAAATATATCCATTGGAATTAATTATTTTGCCACTTGACTCAATCTCAAGCATTTTGGAAGAAGGAACAGCTGAAAGAAAGTGGACATTAAACTGGTACCTTGATGCCATCTGTGGGGTTGTGGACCACTGTTGTCTGTGGTTCCTGAATAAAAAAGAGAAGAAGACAGATTTATCAATATTTCAACTCAACACATTTGTAGCATTTTACCTCTTCTTTTAAAAAAAGGAAAGAGATTATTTTTGCAGTTAAACACTTTGAACTTGGAAAGAAAACATTGTCTGATCCCTTGCTGTGTTAAGAGAGAAAAAAAGCACTTTGAAATGGCTGGTTAGGTTTGAAGATCTCATGCATGGCTTACTTTCCAGTCACTGGCCTCTCACCAACTCACCAACTGTGTGTAAGTGTGACATTTGGTGAATTCTAGAGCGGGCCGCAGTAACGTGTCCAAAGGCATTCTGTCACTTACTTTGACCAAGATGGACTTGACGGTGAGTGGGCAAGTATTCGGGGGCAAAGAAATGGTTCAAGGGCCACCTCCAGCACGCAGGCCGATCCCCAAAAGAACTGGCAACCCGTGCCAGTGACTGGACTGGCTGGCGTACAGCCATTAGGAGGGCGGTCAGCAGTTTTGAAGACAATCACTGAAGTCGACTCGTTAGTGCCGGAGGCAGGAGGAAGCCTGCAGCCCTGGAACCCCCCACAGCGGCCATCACGTGCCCCTGCGTGTGTGGCTCGCACGTCGGACTCCGACAAAGACACACTGGATCCCATAAGACACAAGACTGCACAAGCAAATCTATTGTCATCTACAATGAGCCACCACCGTCAGAGGGCAAGTGGAGCATGGAAGGTCTCAATGGACTTGCCACAACATGCCTACCTTCTTAAAAAAAACCCAGCTGGATCCAAAAATACAAACGGCTGCCCAATTGATTGGCATGGCGTCAAATTGGTTGGGGATTATCCCAGGTAAGGCTTTGAGGCACGGTAACAATTCCTTTATCTATAGTGTATATCTCTGGTCATCCCATTACAGGATGGATGTGAAGGCTTTGGAGGATGCAGGTGAGGTTCACCGAATGCTGCCTGGATCAGAGGGTTGGCCAAGCTTGGATTTTGTTTTCCTCTGCAGCTCCAGAAACTGTGGAAGAGACCTGATAGAAGGATATAAAATTACGAGAAGCATAGATACGGTAGACAGCCAGAACCTTTCTCCCAGGGTAGGAATGTCAGATGTTAAAGAGCTTTAAGGTGACAGGGGGCATAGATGAGCAGGGCAAGTTTAGTTTTTACACAGAGAATGGTGGGAGCATGGGAAGTGCTGCCAGAGGTGGTGGTGGAGGCAGACACGACTATGGCATTTAGGAGGCTTTTGGATGGCATGTGTAATATATGCAAAAGTAATTTCACTCTGCAGTTGGATATGTGACAAATAAAGCTCCATTGACTATTGAAATTAACCGCTATACAGAATATAATTGTACATAAGAACACAACGCTCAGAGAAACACATCTACAGCAGAGTAAGATGAAAGCGAGTTACAGGTACCATTGTGGCTGTCGGAACGGTCTCCTTTGGGATGTTGACTACGTTGTTTTTGCTGTTGTTGGTTTGCGGCTGTTCAGGGAACAGAAATGAACAGGTTACAGCAACACAGAAGTTCACTCGTCCTCAGATTCTGATTCAGGTACCTTCACGCTCCTGGCACAGGGAGAGATAAACTTATGGAAAGAAAGAGGTTTTCCTTTGGAAGGTCAGACGCTATATTTACCAGCCGTGTCATCGATGGTCACCAAGCAAACAAGAGGCTGTGCAGGGCAGCATTTCAAGTAGTGTTGAGCAACTGATTACATCCAGGGATGAAATCTACCTAAACAAGCACTTATACCCAAACTGCAAGAGTGTTGGAGTCATTGCACATCTTCTCAGCACTACTAACATTTTGATTTAATCTCTTATATTTAAATTATCCTCAAAATTTTTAATTGGTTCTACAAACATTATATTGCTACATCTTAGCTCTGACTCCACCTCATTGCCATGACAGCAACCTGTCACATCACATCCCACTTTAGGGAAAGGCAGTTTTGGTTACAGAGTCATAGTGATACAGTGTGGAAACAGGCCATTCGGCCCAACTTGCCCACACCGGCCAACATGTCCCAGCTACACTAGTCCCACCTGCCCACGTTTGGCCCATATCCCTCCAAACCTGTCAAATCCATGTAAAATTGCGTTTTACAATTGATTATTGCATTAACAAAAACCAGAATAAACGGGGTCAATGCTATAAGGGGACATTGGGTTTAAACCAAAGGTCTGTAGGGACAACTTCTCAGAGAGAATGGTGAAGCTACAGAATTCACTACCTCAGGAGGTGGTGGAAGCTGGAGAACTGGAGGCATTTGTGGAGGAGAGAGATAAACGTTTGAAAGATTGGGAATTGAGGGTCATGTGGAATTGGCACAGTGGGGGAGTTGGCACTAGGGGCAGATCAACCGTGATCACACCAGAGGGACCCAATGGCCGAGCCCTGCTTCTATATTCGTGTGTTCTTGTGGATTCACCTTTTCACGTGTGAATAAGTTATCTTAAAAAGAGTTTAGATACAAACAAAAGAATTGGTGCTATTTATTTTGTATGCATTTGCTTATTTTCAAATGGGATGTTCTTCTCTTCTTGCGTGTGGCGTGCACAGCCTAAAGTTGTGGGACAACTTGTTCTATTTGATCTTATTTGATTGTGCACGCCTGGTTGATTGCATTAGTTGAAACAGGGCGGACCACGTGAAGGTTGCAATCTCCCACCCATAAATGGGATGTTAAAAGGAGCCCTCATCTACAGCCTGAGTACAGTGAAATAAACCCACACGGTTCCACTGCCAAAAGGTGACCAGGACAGTTCTCCCCAGTAACCGGACCAATACTTAATCTGAAGTATTGAAGATCTGGTCTGAAGAAGGGTCTCAAACTGAAACGTCACCCATTCCTTCTCTCCAGAGATGCTGCCTGTCCCGCTGAGTTACTCCAGCTTTTTGTGCCTATCTTCATTTTTAATATTTAATAATCTTCCATCAACATCTCATTCAAGATGTGTCTGCAAGATCATCCCATGGTAGTGGGATCTTGTGTGTATTTTGTTTCTTCTTCAGTCAATGAAGTGGGGTGTAACATAGAAACATAGAAAAATAGAAAATAGGTGCAGGAGCAGGCCATTCGGCCCTTCGAACCTGCACCGCCATTCAATATGATCATGGCTGATCATCCAACTCAGTATCCCGTACCTGCCTTCTCTCCATACCCCCTGATCCCCTCAGCCACAAGGGCCACATCCAACTCCCTCTTAAATATGGCCAACGAACTGGCCTCAACTACCTTCTGTGGCAGAGACTTCCACAGATTCACCACTCTCTGTGTGAAAAACGATTTTCTCATCTCGGTCCTAAAAGACTTCCCCCTTATCCTTAAACTGTGACCCCTTGTCCTGGACTTCCCCAACATCGGGAACAATCTTCTTGCATCTAGCCTGTCCAACCCCTTAAGAATTTTGTAAGTCTCTATGAGATCACCCCTCAATCTTCTAAATTCCAGTGAGTACAAGCCGAGTGTATCCAGTCTTTCTTCATATGGAAGTCATGCCATCCCAGGAATCAGTCTGGTGAACTTTCTCTGTACTCCCTCTATGGCAAGAATGTCTTTCCTCACATTAGGAGACCAAAACTGTACCCAATACTCCAGGTGTGGTCTCACCAAGACCCTGTACAACTGCAGTAGAACCTCCCTGCTCTTGTACTCAAATCATTTTGCTATGAATGCCAACATACCATTCGCTTTCTTCACAGCCTGCTGCACCTGCATGCCTACTTTCAATGACTGGTGTACCATGACACCCAGGTCTCACTGCATCTCCCCTTTTCCTAATCGGTCACCATTCAAATAATAGTCTACTTCCTGTTTTTTGACACCAAAGTGGATAACCTCACATTTATCCACATTATACTGCATCTGCCATGCATTTGCCCACTCACCCAGTCTATCCGAGTCATCCTGCAGCCTCCTAGCATCCTCCTCACAGCTAACACTGCCCCCCAGCTTCGTGTCATCCGCAAACTTCGAGATGTTGCATTTAATTCCCTCGTCCAAATCATTAATGTATATTGTAAATAGCTGGGGTCCCAGCACTGAGCCTTGCGGCACCCCACTAGTCACTGCCTGCCATCCTGAAAAGGACCCGTTCACTCCTACTCTTTGCTTCCTGTCTGCCAGCCAGTTCTCTATCCACATCAATACTGAACCCCCAATACCGTGTGCTTTAAGATAACAGCGACCAAGATATCTGCAACAGCCTCAACGGTTGTGTTGAGTACTGTACAAGCGATAGCTCTTTCTTCTTCCAGGCTGTCTTTGTGTCAGTGTAGAGGTTCATACCTCACATCAGATCATGTCCACACTGCCCCACTTTGGCTTCAGATGAGCTTCAGTGAACGATCTAACTGCGGATGTGACACCGAAAGGCAGCACAATCTTCAATAACCGGGACTGACGTCACGGAGTGTGATAGCCGGTCTGACAGCTGCTCTGGAGAAAAAAAAAAGTGACGTTTCAGGTCAAGACCTCTGGAACGTCACCGATTCCTTTTCTCCAGAGATGCTGCCTGAGCTGCTGAATTACTCCAGCTTTTTGTGTCTAGCTTCAGTTTATACCAGCATCTGCAGTTCCTTCCTGGGGTTGTGTTGGATTGAGTCTAACCCCCAACTGACTCATTTAATGAGTGCCCGTCTGAATTCAAGGACACTTCAGGGAATGTACTAAAACCTCCCATGCGATCTTGAGCATTGCAATGATACACCTCGCCTCCCCAGACCTGGAATGTCTACCTGTGTCATTCTGCTGGAGTGCAAACCTACTGTATCTCCCCATCCCCCTACATTCGCCAGCTCACAAGTGCAGGTACAGGGAATGAATAGAAGATTTCAGAACTCAGACTAGAGTTTAGAGATTAAAGATACGCCGCAGAAACAGGCCCTTTGGACCAGCGATCCCCGCACACTAACACTATCCCACACACATTAGGACAATTTACAATTATACCAAGCCAATTAAACCTGTACGTATTTGGAGTGTGGGATGAAACTGGAGATCCTGGAGAAAAGCCACGCAGGTCATGGGGAGAACGTACAGACTCCGTAAAGACAGCAGGTGTAGTCAGGATGGAACCCGGGTCTCTGGCGCTGTGAGGCAGCAACTCTACCGCTGCGCCTCCGTGCCGCCCCTGAATGAACATGGTGATTGGTTGATGTTTGGCGGGTGCATGGTTCCAGTGCTGCAGGAGTTGAGTGAAGGTCCTATAAAGACAAGGGAAGGGCAGCACAAGGGTGTTCCCATCTCTCCAGATGAGCCCGCTCACAAGTGCTGCTCCTCCATTACCTTTAGAGAAAGTTGAAGCAGCTCGCACCACAAACCAAAATCAATTCATCTTAATTCTACAATCTTCACTTGCTTCACTGCCTGAACAGGGGAGAGAACTTTGGAAACCTTTAGTCGAGACACGCGCCCTATGACCCGCCAGGTCAGCGCAGGTCATCAGCTCCTCGTTTACAATAGTCTCATTTTATTCTGAAACCCTCCATTGCTATCATCTCCTTCTCCCGAGGTTTTACCATTCACATACGTACTAAGGGCAAAATACAACGGCCAATTAACCCCAACGCACCACACCTTGTGGAGCATCTGTTAGCGACGGAATGGTGGCGCAGCGGTAGAGTTGCTGCCACACAGCGCCACAGACCCGGGTTCCATCCTGACTACGGGTGCTGCCTGTACGGAGTGTGCACGTTTTCACTATGACCACGTGGGTTTTCTCTGGGTGCTTCCAGTTTCTTCCCACACTCCAAAGACGTGCGGGTTTGTAGGTTAATTGTCCCTCGTGTGTTGGAAAGTGCTAGTGTGCGGGGATCGCTGGTCGGCGCGGACATGTTGGGCCAAAGGGCCTGTTTCCGTGCTGTATCTCTAAAGTGTAAATGTGGGGAAATGTACAGCCCATACGGTGAGCACAGCATCAAAGTCAGGATTCAAGCTGGGAGGCGGCAGTTCTATCTGTGTTATAACCATATAACAATGACAGCACGGAAACAGGCCATCTCGACCCTTCCAGTCCGTGCCGAACACTCACCTAGTCCCATCTACCTGCACTCACACCATAACCCTCCATTCCTTTCCCGTCCATATACCTATCCAATTTATTTTTAAATGATAAAATCGAACCTGCCTCCACCACTTCCACTTCTCATTCCACACAGCTCCCACTCTCTGAATAAAGAAGTTCCCCCTTATGTTACCCCTAAACATTTGTCCCTTAATTCTCAAATCATGTCCTCTTGTTTGAATCTTTTTATGAAGAAATGCTTTTCGGAATCTGCCCTGCGCAATCTGGCTTTGTTTGATTCTCACTGAAGGTCGCACCTTCATAATTCTCATGTTCAAGGCTGAGCAGATAGATTATTTGGACTGCAAGGAAACTGCAAGCTCTCAGGATTAGGCAAGAAACTGGAATTGGGTCTGTCAGTTTGATCAGCTGCGCTGTCAAACTGAATGGTGGAGCAGAACTGAGCGACTGTGTGACCTACTCCTATTTATATATTAAATTGTTCATCCACTAGGCCAAAAGTGCATCAATGGCAATCAACCCCTGTGCCTCTCTTCCTCAAATATGAACTGCTTGATGCCAATACAACATAGAAGGGTCTGGAGTTTAGAAGGATGAGAGGGGATCTTAATGAAACATGTGAGATTATTAAGGGTTTGGACACGCTGGAGGCAGGAAACATGTTGGGGGAGTCCAGAACCAGGGGCCATAGTTGAAGAATAAGGGGTAAGGCATTTAGAACGGAGACAAGGAAACGCTTTTTCACAGAGAGAGTGGGGAGTCTGTGGAACTCTCTGCCTCAGTGGGCGGTGGAGGCCGGTTCTCTGGATACTTTCAAGAGAGAGCTAGATAGGGCTCTTAAAGATAGCGGAGTCAGGGGATATGGGGAAAAGGCAGGAACGGGGTACAGATTGTGGATGATCAGCCGTGATCACATTGAATGGCGGTGCTGGCTCGAAGGGCCGAATGGCCTACTCCTGCACCTATTGTCTATTGTCCTCTGTCTGCATGTGACCCATATCCCTCCATTCCCAATGTGCTTATCTTAAAGCCACTTAAACGCCACTATCATATCTGCTTCCACCACCACCATCCCAGGCAGCCCGCTCCCGATACTCACCACACTTTAAATAGCTTACTTCCACAACTCCTAAAACTTTCCCCTCTTATCTCTGATCTTTGATATAGACAATAGACAATAGACAATGGGTGCAGGAGTAGGCCATTCGGCCCTTCGAGCCAGCACCGCCATTCAATTTGATCATGGCTGATCATCCCCGTTCCTGCCTTCTCCCCATATCCCCTGACTCCGCTATTTTTCAGAGCCCTATCTAACTCTCTTGAAAGCATCCAGAGAACCGGCCTCCACCGCCCTCTGAGGCAGAGAATTCCACACTCACCACTCTCTGTGAGAAAAAGTGTTTCCTCGTCTCCGTTCTAAATGGCTTACTCCTTATTCTTTCCACCCTGGGAAAAAGGTTTTGACTGTATACCCTATCTCTTAATTTTATGTATTTCCATGAGATCCCCTCTCAAACTCCGACAATCAGAGAGAACTAATTACTTTGTCCAACCTCTCCCTGTAGCTAATGTCCTCTAATCTAGGTGGCATCCCAGTGGATCTTCTCAACACTCTCTCCAAATCCCACATACCCTATCACATGTGGGACCTTCACTGCTTGGTCCTTCGACCTGGTGGACTCAATTGGACAGTTTCCAGCTGGGGTGCATCCTAACCACACAGCAACCCTCCCACAACTTGCTCATGCCAACCAAGATGCCTCATCTACACTAACCTGGACAAACTCTCGACCCGAAACGTCACCCCATTCCCTCTCTCCACAGATGCTGCCTGTCTCGCTGAGTTACTCCAACATTTTGTGTCTATCTTCGGTGTAAACCATCATCAAACCCACACTTCTTTGGGATGTGGGAGGAAACAGGAGCATCTGGAGAAAACCCACAGTCACAGGGAGAACATGCAAACTCCACACAGACAGTACCCGAGGTTGGGGGGGGGGGGGGGGGGGGGGGAAACACAGCGGCAGAGTTGCTGCTTCACAGCACCAGAGACCCGGGTTCGATTCTGACTACGGGTGCTGTCTGTATGGAGTTTGTACGTTCCCCCTGTGACCGCGTGGGTTTTCTCCGGGTGCTCCGGTTTCCTCCCACACTCCAAAGGTGTACAAGTTTGTAGGTTAATTAGCTTTGGTAAAAAATGTACAATTGCCCCTAATGTGTAGGGCAGTGTTAGTGTACGGGGTGATCGCTGGTCAGTGCGGACTCAGTGGGCTGAAGGGCCTGTTTCAGCGCTGTATCTCTAAAGTCTAAAGTAACGTTAGGATTGAACATTCGGGTTCTGACGCTGTGTGATGCCACATGGATGCCTTATCGAATTTTGCACATTATTTTTACATTTATTTTACTTAATTTTGTAATTTTAATGACAAATTTTTAACCGCCAACTTTCATAAGCTGTCTCCAAGATAAACTACACCTAGTTGGTTTATCAGGTTGAAACATACCCATGAAGAAAGGTCGGGTGTTTTGAGTTCTTGATCCTGTGGAATTAAGCTATTTGCTAAGCAGGCAAGCCTGAAAATTGGTAACAACGCAACAAATATTGTCACAGTCTTCAAAGAATCAACGCATGCAGGTTTCTCGTGTGCTGTCATCAGGAATGAAAGATAGGACTTCACTTGGAATAAGCAAATTAGAAGCATCAGCAAGATCTCAAGACTGGTGCTTTTACACATCTGAAGACAGTTACAGTGGGAAAAGTCACACAAGACAATATGAGTTGGGGTGAAAATGACAAACGACAGTCAAGGGCACAGGCATGGTTAGATCTGCCCCGCAACACCACGGGATGGGCTGAGGGAATGACGGGATGGTCCGTGTACTCGGTGATCACAAGGCGTGAAAGATGAGGTGAAGATGTTGTAGTTGGAAAAGTTCCTCACCATTAAAGGGACACAGCAACTGGACTTCCTTTTCTGTACAGTTCAGTGCACGAGGAGGAAAAGAACAAGACATTGCCACTGGTTAGATCGGAGAAGCACAAAGGTTTTGAGGAGGGACAGATGGATTGTAATTACAACATGGGTTCGCCAGAGATACCTTCTAATTGAGATGGCACGGTGGCGCAGCGGTAGAGTTGCTGCCTTACAGCGCTAGAGACCTGGGTTCAATCCTGACTACGGGCTCTGTCTGTACAGAGTTTGTACGTTCTCCCCATAAACTGCGTGGGTTTTCTCCAGGCGCTCTGATTTTCTCCCACGTACAGCGTTTGTAGGTTAAATAACTTCAGTAAAATTGCAAATTGTCCTGAGTGTGTAGGGTGGTGTTAGTGTACGGGGATCGCTGGTCAGCGCGGACTGGGGAGGGGGGATGCGAAGGGTCTGTTTCCACGCTGTATCTCTAAACTAAACTAATCTACCGTATGAGCAGTACTGGAAAACAAAATGACTCATTCCAATTTCACCATCAAATGGCAGGTAGCTGTCTTTTTAATCCTTCACCGTTGTTACAAGTCAAGGGCTTATTGACCAGAGGTTGAAGTGGAGCAGTGATTGAGAGACAGGAATTAGTGGAGAGGCTTGGTATGAAGAACCGGGGGGAGGTGTCTTACCTTCCAAGCCCTAAAGGTTGGCTGCAAGGAATGGGACGATGGTTTTGTGGGAAGATCAGAATGGAGGCCAGATGCAGCTGAGACTATAAATTGGTGCCAAGATTGCGACTCTTGCTTTATAGACTGTCGTACACACTCTATACTAACTGGGGGAATGTGCTTAAGTACGGTGATGGTCTTGCTGAGCTGTATATAAATAAAGTAGTTCACTGTAGTTGGTACACGTGGTAATAAGGAAACCATTGTACCTTTGAAGGGAGTTGAGTAGATATTAGGACATGGTCCTTGCCTCCAGTGGAACATGGGGGGACGTAGGTGGGCATTGGAGAAGTTGTGTTGAACATTTAACAATGAACCTGCCAAAGACATTGTCACAGCTATGAGTATGTCATTGGTGCAACATGGCCATTGAAGCCAAGACGTATCCCTGGTGTAAGATGGCCACTCGAGAGACATGGAGAGAGGCCAAACAATTAGAATGAGAGACTTGGCAAGGTTACCAGTGTGACTGAGCAGAGCATATGGCCTGAAATCTTACTGCTGATCCAATGCTTCCACTCTTGATTGAGACAGAAAGAACACCGTATTAGATGTTTTACCTGCCAAGCCAATTGCAAGCCCAAACCTAGAGGAGATTCTGTAGTTAGCAGGCAAGTCCTGTACACTCATAATGTTGAACCTTACTGCTACCGGTGACACTGCTGATCTGGTCGGTCAAACATTCATGTCTGTTGTTCCCAGCCATTCCTCCAATGGCAGATTATTAAAAATTCTCATTTAAGCTGCTAAATGAACTATTATTTAAACGGGTGACATAGTGGCTCAGTGGTAGAGTTGCTGCCTTACAGCGCCAGAGTCCTGGGTTCGATCCTGACTACGGGTGCTGTCTGTGTAGAGTTTGCACGTTCTCCCTGTGACCTGCGTGGGTTTTCTCCAGGTGCTCCGGTTTCCTCCCACACTCCAGAGACATGCAGGTTTGTAGGTTAATTGGCCTCTGTAGATCTACTAGTGTGGTGGATAGTGCTAATGTATGGAGATCGCTGGTTGACGCAGACTCAGCGGGCAGTTGGGCATGTTTCCACGCTGTTTCTCTAAACTAAACTAAATTAAACTACATGTGTATTCCAAAAGTAATCAGCATTAAATACAAGCAGCCGCCATTGTGGATTGGTTTCTGCGTAATACCTAGAGGCTACCATCTTCCTGGGGCAGTCAGTTCCAAAGCAAGTTAAGATTGAGAATGTGGTCCAAACTCCCTTTGTGTTGGTATTTGATACAGCATTTCAAAATGCACTCATTATTTATAGGTCAAGCTATTAATTAACTTGGCTTGCTAGTTGATAATGCAACTTGTTTAATTGGGAGACAGAGCAGGGCCAAAGATGAGCTTCATCTTGCCTACGGAGACGCCACTTGTTACAGTGTCATAACACTGAGCAGCCAACGTCATGATCACTCCTCCACCCCAACATGTTCGAGCTGTCTCAATGCTCCTACTTGTGGCTGACTGGGGAACTGATTCTCATCATCAGGCTAGACAAAAATGCTGGAGAAACTCAGCGGGTGGAGGAGCAGCACCTCATATTTCGCTTGGGTAGTTTACACCCCAGCGGTATGAACATTGACCTCCAATTTCAGGGAGTCCCTGCTTTTTCCTTCCTTCCCCTCCCCTTCCCAGCTCTCCCACAGCCCACTGTCTCCACCTCTTCCTTTCTTCTTCCCGCCCCCCCCCCCCCCCCCCACCCCCACATCAGTCTGAAGGGTCTCGACCCAAAACGTCGCCCATTTCCTTCACTGCATAGATGCTGCCTCACCCTCTCCTCTCTCATCATCAAGCTGGTAATCTCACAGGCTACACACGTCTGACTGGGAACGGGATAATGCGGAGACCACCGAGTCTCCATGATCTGCTGAATAAAGGCGTCATTCTTCAGAATTCAGACATGGACTGGGGGTATCTCCAGCAGGTCTGGCAATTAATGGCTGTCCCTAATTTCACCTCAAGCAAACAGGTTGCTTGTCAAGCCCTGGTAAACTCCACGCAAAATAAAAAAAACATACACTAAATGTTATTCCCTTTATGCTGGGTAGACAAAAAATGCTGAGAAACTCTGGGTGAGGCAGCATCTATGGAGAGAAGGAATAGACGGTGTTTTGGGTGGAGACCCTTCTTCAGACCCTTTATCCTGTATCTGTACACGATGGATGGCTCGATTGTAATCATGCATAGTCTATTCGCTGACTGGATAGCACGCAACAAAATGTTTTTCACTGTACCATGGTACACGTGACAATAATACGCTAAACTAAACCACAGAAAACTTACATCACTTCTGTAATTCAGATCCTTGGCCCATGTTGGGACCATCAATGTTATGTGATCTAGAGCCGTGATCTTGGCAAAACCTAAACTAGGCATCAGTGGGTGGGTTACTGGTGAATTTGTGTCCCTTGCCAGCAGGTCAATGGTGGCTTCCATCACTCTGCTAATGGTTAGGAAGTGAATAGACAATTATCTACAGAGGTTAGTGAAGGAACTGCAGATGCTGGTTTACACTGAAGATAGACACAAAATGCTGGAGTAGCTCAGTGGGTCAGGCAGCATCTCTGGAGAAAAGGAATAGGTGACGTTTCTGGTCGAGCCTGAAGAAAGGTCTCAACCTGAAACATCAAAAATAAATTGGATAGGTATATGGACTGGAAAGGAATGGAGAGTTATGGTCTGAGTGCAGGTAGGTGGGACAAGGTGAGAGAAAGTGTTCGGCACGGACTAGAAGGGCCAAGATGGCCTGTTTCCGTGCTGTAATTGTTATATGGTTATATGACCCATTGCATTTCACCAGAGGTGCTGCCTGACCTGCTGAGATACTCCAGCATTTTGAGTCTAACCGGCCATAACGAGGTTAAGGGGCTGCTCTGTCTTGTGGAAGGACTGTAGAAGTGGGGACCAGCAGGTCGTCGGGAGAGGTGGGGGCGCAGAAAACTAAGTTTAGCGCCAGGTGTGCGATGGGGGCAATTGTGAGCGAGGTCTAAACCAATCCTTCCTAAAGTCCCCATCAGCCTCCAAATAGCCTTACAATCCCCAAACGCTGCCTTGCAACATGACTCTAACACAGTCAATGCCTCCAGAAATGCTTCACAGTGTACCTTTACCCATAATTAACCACAGGGCCTCATAACAAGATACAGAGGAAAGATCTTGGAGCTTTTAAATGGAGGACAAGAGATCAAGAGGTTGGTGAAGGAATTCATGACCTTCAGAACTTGTCTCAACAGTCAGACACCATGGCACCTTTAGGAAGGAGATGAGGAGGAATTTCTTTAGTCAGTGGAGTACATGCCACAGATGGTTGTGGAGGTCAAGTCAATGAATATTTTTAAGGTGGAGATTGATAGGTTATTTATTAGTACGGGTGTCAGGGGTTATGAGGAGAAGGCAGGAGAATGGGGTTGAGAGGGGAAGATAGATCAGCCATGATTGAATGGCGGAGTAGACTTAATGGGCCGAATGTCCTAATTCTTCTCCTATAACTTATGCACATGAACAGGCCCTTCAGCCCATTGAGACAGTACTGACATTAAACACCCATTTACACTACACTAATCCCATTTTATTCTCAGTGGACTGAAGCGGTCAAAGCACAGCTGTCGATGGTGGATCAATGAAAAGCAGGGCTGAGCAAGAGGTCGGAGCTGACGGACGGTGCACAAGGGCCTTGGAAGCTTGCAGGAGCACAGGGGGTTACACTGATCGGGGTGGGACAGACCACACAGGAGATACGGACACAAGGTCAAGGAGGACGGACAATAAGAACTGCCTTATGTTTCCTCTCCACGTCCTGAGATCGAACAGCATGGCAAACGCAGATTGCAAGGAACAAAGGCAGGGAAACGTGTTTAGCAGAAGATCTGGTCCTGGCAGCCGTCCTCTGTGATAAATAAAGAGAAATTCTGCCTCTTTGAATATCAACATAATCTGGGTCTGGCTGTCTTGGTTGCCATGGATACACAGCAGAAAAGCATCAGCCATAGTTTACAAAAGCAAAATGTAGCTTAATAATAGGAACACGAAAGATTCAATATGCTGGGGTAAACGCAATGAAAGATGTAGATCCTCATAATTTTTCCCAGGAGACAGGACATACATAAACCCACTGGTATTTTCATTTGTTAGTGGCACGTTATTTAATATTAATAATATTGTTGTCATAATTGTAAGGATGACTGTACACTTAACATGCAGATAATTAACATCTAATGTCTTGAAATCATTTTTCAAATGTTTGCCATAAGATGATTTGATATTTATTTAAATGTATTACTAATATATTACACATTCATGTGTTGATATTCAATCTTAAACCTTTACAAAGAGCCCACAGGCTGGTTGGATGCTTCATGCCAATTGATATTGATAAGAGTCTCAATTCTACTGTGTATTTAGGAGAATGATTAACTGAGGTTAATGGCACTGTCTTCACCCGTCATAGTCACAGCAGCTCGGCAAACATTTTTTCAACATGTTGAAAATCCAGCGGCGACCAGAACAAAGTACGACTCTTTGAACGACTACTCACGACCATGCAGGCTTCACCCCGCAACATGTCGCCAGGGTGTCGCCTGTATGGTCGTGAGTCGTCTCCTCAATCGCCCAAACAGTCGTAGCGTCTTTCTGGTCGCCGCTGGATTTTCAACATGCAACGACCTATGACGGGTGCTGCAGTCGCCGAAAAAGTCGCGTAAGTGGGACAGGCCCGTAAGGGTTTTATTTGCAACCGTTCTTGGTATCAATCTTCCTCTAAGTGAGTGTGGTCTATAAGCTCAGCCTTAGAGTTGCTGCCTTAAAGCGCCAGGGACCCGGGTTCGGTCCTGACTATCTGTATGGAGTTTGCACGTTCTCACCATGACCTGGGCGGGGTTTTGACCGGGTGCTTCAGTTTCCTCCCACACTCCAAAGATGTACAGGTTTGTAGTTAATTGGCTTAGATAAAAATTGTAAATATTGCCTAGTGTGTAGGATAGTGTTAGTGTTTGCGGGGGTGTCAGATCGGACCGTGGGCTGAAGGCTCTGTTTCTGCTCTGCATCTCTCAACTAAACTAAACTGACCTCCCCTCCGACTGACTATATTCAGCCACTGACATTGATTTAATCCGACTTGTCTCTCGAGTCTGCACAAATATTTGTGCACACTGGAGATTGGGATCAGAGACAGGGATAATATTTAGGATGTGACCAATTCAGATCATGCCTGAATGAGTTAGATGCAGAGCAACTTCTGTCTGCCTTCCGCTCCAACAAGTGTTGCAATTCCAATTCCCCATGACCACCACATCATAGAAACATAGAGACATAGACAATAGGTGCAGGAGGAGGCCATTCGGCCCTTCGAGCCTGCACCGCCATTCAATATGATCATGGCTGATCATCCAACTCAGTATCCTGTACCTGCCTTCTCTCCATACCCCCTGACCCCTTTAGTCACAAGGGCCACATCTAACTCCCTCTTAAATATGGCCAATGAACTGGCTCCAACTGCCTTCTGTGGCAGAGAATTCCACAGATTCACCATTCTCTGTGTGAAAAATGTTTTTGTCATCCGGTCCTAAAAGACTTCCCCTTTATCCTTAAACTGTGACCCCTTGTTCTGGACTTCCCCAACATCGGGAACAATCTTCCTGCAGCTAGCCTGTCCAACCCCTTAATTGGCTTGGATAGCCTTTCCTTTGACTGGATAACACCTAACTAAAAGCTTCTCGCTGTATGTCAGTACAGGTGACAATAATAAACTAAACATTGAATTATCACCCTAAATGCAGGGGGCATCTGCAGAAAGCCATATCCATAAATAGGAGAATGCATTAGGTCGTTAAAGTGAGATCTAAATTCTAATTATACTCGATGAGAAAGAAGGATGCCCAATTGTCACTTGTATTTGAACAGTATTCCATCATGCGAACGAACAAAGCTGAAAACATAAGTGTTTAATTACAAAGTGAATGTCTATTAAAGGTCATCATCACAAGGGAACAATCTCAGGGTGACTTGGATCTGGAAACTAATTTAATCCCCTTAATCTGTGTGTGATCAATGTGAATTGAAAATGATCTTCAACCTTTTAGAGTTCACCCCTCTATAGGATCATAGTTCACACATTTAGATGGCAAATCTTTACATGTATTTGTGAGCTTGTCTTTATTTGCCCACTGGCTTCCATAACCCTAAAAAAGACACATCTCTCTGCTCAGGTTGTTTTTTCATTGTAAAGATTAAAGAAAAGCAGGCTGGTAAAGACAGGTGATAGACACAAAATGCTGGAGTTACGGGCCTGTCCCACTTATGCGACTTTTTCCGCGACTGCCGGCACCCGTCATAGGTCGCCGAAAATGTCCAACATGTTGAAAATCCAGCGGCGATCAGAAAGACGCTACGACTCTTTGGGCGACTACTCACGACCCATACAGGCTTCAGCTCGCGACATGTCGCCAGGGTGTCGCCTGTACGGTCGTGAGTCGTCTCCTCAGTCGCCCAAAGAGTCGTACCTTGTTCTGGTCGCCGCTGGATTTTGAAACATGTTGAACATTTTCGGCGACCTGCAACGACCTATGACGGGTGCCGGCAGTCGCCGAAAAAGTCGCGTAAGTGGGACAGGCCCGTAACTCAGCGGAACAGGCAGCATCTCTGGAGAGGAGTTTCGGGTCAAGACCCTTCTTCAGACTCAGACGTTTCGTGTCGAGACTCTCCTTCAGACTGGTAAAGACAGGGTTGATCAACTGGTGCAACAGTCCATGGGCCCACAATTCAGCTTGATGTGATAGAGGGAGTGTGTGTGGGTGGGTTATTGATTCACCTGTTCATTAATGCGAGTGTGGAATCGGCATGGGGAATGGGAGAAACTGTTTACACGGAGTCACGGGCAGCAGATGGTGGGACGTACATCTACTCACAATCTAGAGTTAACACTTCAGGTACACGTTATAAATGATGATGCTAGGACTTTGACCTGAATCGCTAACTCTATTCTTCTCTCCACAGCTGCAGTCAGACCTGCTGAGTATTTTTTTGCTTTTATTTCAGATTTCCAGTAAACCTTTACAGAAAACCTGAAGTCCAGCCCCTGCTGCAAAGACCCCTTGCCCGCTCCATATTGGTCAGGTTTTATGCACTTTGGATAATTGGATATAATCTTGGGAAATGGAATAGGCTCTCCCATACACGCCCTCCCATATACTCACAGCCCCTCCTGCACAACACAACCCCTCCCACACACACACCACACACACTCACACACACACACTTCCCACACACACAACCCCTCCCTCACACACACCTCCACACACACTCACACACACACACCTCCCACACAAACAACCCCTCCCACACACACCTCTCCCACACACACAACCCCTCCCACACACACACCTCCACACACACTGTCGCACACACACCTCCACACACACTCACACACACACACACTCCCACACACACACCTCCACACACACACACACACACACCTCCCACACACACAACCCTCCCACACACACACCTCCACACACACTCACACACACACACTCCCACACACACAACCCCTCCCACACACACACCTCCACACACACACACACACACCTCCACACACACTCACACACACACACCTCCCACACACACAACCCCTCCCACACACACCTCTCCCACACACACAACCCCTCCCACACACACACCTCCACACACACTCACACACACACACCTCCCACACACACCTCACAACATACATGTTTCCATGCACGTACCCAAACATAGTCCCTGGCAGACATTGTGCCCACATACACGGCATGAGGCATATGCCCCATGCAGGCAAATGACACACAATGTCCATGTAACACACGTGCCCCACACAAGCAATGCATACTCATTGTACATGGAAGGCATGTAACATAAGCCTACACAGACAGTACACACACTGTTCACATATATGACATGTAACACATGTGCCCCATACAGGCAACACACGCGCTCACACGCACACACACACGCGCTCACACACACACACGCGCTCACACACACGCACACATGCACATGCACACACACACACACACAGCCATTCACCACATGTAAGGGCACACCACCAATACAGCACACATACACACCTGCTTCACATGCATACAGCAAACACACACCTGTCTCACCTGCACAACACACCTTTGCACCAGACTCATACATGGTGCACAGATGAAAGGCAGTCCCCACAAACACATGCTCTACAAACACCCACCCACACGCTATACAAACAGGCACACATACGATACATAAGACAGGCACACACATACCACATGCAGAATGCTTCCCCCCCCCTCAATAAACAACCTACACACACACACAAAGCCTTCAACCTACCTTGACTCCATCGGTCTTCTTGTTAAGTAGATTTTTAGCTGCTAAAAAAGAATCAAATGAAATATCGGTGAGTATATTATCACATCACATCATGGCACCATGACAGTAAATCTCTCTTAAAGAAACCCGACTATCATACTATTCAGCGGAAAAACATTTTGAAAGAAGCTAAATACTTGCTAATTATCAAAGTGGAGGAAATTATCAGTGTTACAGTAAACCTTGAAGGGCAAATTCAAACATTTTTCTTTATGCATTATTGGAAATTACAGTCATAATCTTACCTTGCATGAATTATTGTGCAAAAATAGAGAGAAATATAGAGGAGAAAGAATGATGTTTGAGTTGTAATCATTAATGCTTATTTGTTTGTTTCTCATAGCAATGTCATTCCAAATGCAGTGGGTGTGTTGAATGCGGAGAATAGCATGCGGCAGGTCCATAGGAACCACAGAGACAGGTCGAGTGGTGGTCTCGCCCGTCCTTGACT
Organism: Okamejei kenojei; assembly: GCA_035221665.1. NCBI lineage: Eukaryota > Metazoa > Chordata > Chondrichthyes > Rajiformes > Rajidae > Okamejei > Okamejei kenojei. The sequence continues at coordinate 27,844,812 of CM069165.1, read as the reverse complement.
CTCCAACACTGCCCAATGCCCGGTCTTGGACAGTGATGGCCAGGCATGGAGAAGGGCAATGGTAAAAGGAATGTGCAGGAAGGAACTGCAGATGCTGGTTTAAACCGAAGATAGACGCAAAATGCTGGAGCAACTCAGCGGGACAGGCAGCATCTCTGGAGAGAAGGTGTGAGTGACGTTTTGGGTCATGACCCTTCTTCAGACTGATATTCAAGGGAGAGGGAAATGAGATATAGAAGGGTCTCGGCTCGAAACGTCACCATTCCTTCCCTCCAGAGATGCTGCCTGTCCCGCTGAGTTACTCCAGCTTTTTAGAGTCGATCTATGGTGAAAGAATAATGGGTTGCAGAACAAAGAGGAGGGACAAACTAAGGATGGAGGTTCGACGTAGGATTAAATTATCACCAATAGACAAAAGGATGGGATGGAGTTCCGGAGGGAAAGGCTAAAGATACATAATGAAGAGAGACAAGACTGTGAAAGGGCGAAGCGAGTGTACCACCTAAAGAATGCTTCCTAAGGTCCTGCCATGAAGGGGGAACACAGTTTTTCAGTGGGAGTTAGCATGCTCATTTCATTATTTTTTGCTGTATTTCCACATTCCAAGACCAGATCCATGAGTGCGATGTCTGGAGATGGAAGTGGATGACAGCCACCGTCTGATGGGACCATACACGTGCGTGCCAGGGAAGTTAAACTAGTCCTTTTAGTACAGGGAGGTCACAGGATGAAACGTGTTAGGCAGGCAAGCATTCTCATGCAATGAAGGCATGCAGAAGCAAGGGAGATGCGATAGGGATTACACACCCGTGGCACATGAGCCCAATGAGAGGAATGCAGATGACATATTATAGCCGTCTTCTCGTGGTTATAACAATTGATTGAAAGATGCGGCATGAAACAGGCCCTTCGGCCCATCGAGTCAACATCGACCATCGATCACCTGCTCGCACCAGATTTACCTTATCCCACCTTCTCATCCACCAGGGGCAACTTACAGAGGGTAATTGACCTACAAACTCGCACACGCGCGTGGAAACTCCACAATGTCACAGGCAGGATGTGCAAACACCATACAGATAGTGCCCGAGGGGTCAGGATCGAAACTGGCTATCAGGCACCGGGAGGCAGCAGTTCTACCAGCTGAGCCACAGAATTCCTGAGAATCAACTAGTACTTTGTATGTGCACTGCACTGGAGTGAATCCTCCCCTTTCCCAACCTCTCAATATCTTTGCAGGTGCTCAGAAGCAGATTAGAGTCTTAGAGACAAACAACACAGTAACTAGTCCTTCAGCATAACTCGTCGGGCCAAGATGCCCCATCTACGCTAGTCCCAGTTGCCCACGTTTGGCCCATATCCCTTTCCTGTCCAAGTGTCTTTTAAACACTGTTATAGCTTCAACTACCTCCTCCTGCAGCTTGTTCCACACCCAACACCATCTGTCAAGTCAGGTCTGTGTGAAAAGGTTGCTCTTCAGGTTCATATTAAATCCTGCCCCGTCTCGCTATAAACCTATGTCCTCTGGTTTTTGATTCACCATCCCTTGATAAAAGACTGTGTATTCACCCTGTCTATCCCCCTCCCAATGTTCTACACCTCTACAAGATCACCCCTCAGCCTCTTGCTCTCCTGTCGTAGATCCACCTGCAAAAAATTCAGCTGCAAGATATCTGATCCGAATTTCTCATCTTCAGCAATCGTTATCCGTTCATGGGATGAGATCTGCTCATAGAAACTCATGTTTCACTTGTGGCATAACATCTTACACCCTGCATGGACTTTAACAGAGTGCTTGATAGAGAGTTAGTGTGCTTTAATGTCTGGAAACTGTCAGTGTCCATAACATCATCTGCTGAGCTCAAAACCAAAAGATTACACACAGGCGATGGATAATTTGAAAATACACTCTTTGGCTTTTGTTACATGCTAATCCTGATAGTTTTAACAGCAACTTAAAGAAGCTGAAAGCCTATAACATTATCACTCAATATTTTATGATCATATTTTTTCCATAAAAGGACATAAATAGTTCTTTACTCAAAATGTTTCCTCCTTAGTTCCGGATCAGTTCCACTGGGAAAGCAGGTCTGTGAGTAATTATTGTGCAGGTGACAAAGAGTGGTCGATACTGCTGCTTTATAATCTAGAGGTGGAGGCACTCAAATATGCTCTAAGTGCAGGTTAATGGCATTGTAAATAGGCCCTTCAGCCCATCGGGTCTGTGATGTGCCTGGGGGAACGGGTTGCGTTGGGGGACCAGGTCTCCCGTGTGACCGGGATCCAACGGGTCCCACTTGTTCTAGTACTTAATAAATGTTGCAAGAGTAACTGTCATCAACGTCAGGTAGGGTATATCTCAGATTTGAACCACCCTTTTGTTAAAAGAAAATCTCCCCAGAATCTCCTTTACATCTCCCATCCCTTACTGTAAACATATACCTCCTGGTAAAAGGGCCCAATGTTTAAGAGGGAATCTTGGTTTTATGTTTGTCATTTGTCCAGTACTTGAAGTGAACCGAATTACACTCCAATTGCTCAGTAACATAAAAAACACAACCAAGTGAAATAACTTTTAAAAAACTTGGTTGCGCCAAACTAAGTATTAATAATTAGCCTTACAGACATTTTTAATTGCAGTTCTGGAACAGAGGTTTTCCTCACACGGTCGGCTCACTGTGAAATGATGCTCAGACATCTGCATCAATGCGCCCAATTCTAATCTCACTTGTTGCTTTCCCCTCAATTTTTTCCCACACTTTTTGCCTAATTCCATTAAATCTTCGGTTGCCATCAAAATCACTTGTGTAATGCTTCCAGACAAAGAACCGGGAAGAAATTCCCTCCATCCTTCTCTGCACTTTGGGTGTGACTATCCTGATTTACAGTTACCAGAGCAGTGAAAAGTATCACACACTCCCAGAATCTAGCGAGAATTGCTTAATGCTGTGTACTTTGTATGCAGAGAGTTCTCTGTTTCCTTCTGATTAAAATAATATCAAAGATGTTATCATAGCATTATCCAGAATGTTCAGGCTATTAAACACCACAACCTCCAAATAAGTTCTGAACTACACAGACTATATTGCACTAAGACCTGTGTTTATGTGTACGTATGTGCGCATGTGTGCCTATATGTGTGTGTGCGTGTGTGTGCGTGTATATATGTGTGAACATGTGTATATATACACGCACTGATTTTTTTTTTCTTGTTCATTATATTGTTGACAGTGTACTATGTCTACATATTGTGTTGTGCTGCCAGTAAGAATGTCATTGTTCTATCTGGGACTGGGGTGGGAGACTGCAACCTTCACGCGCTCCGCCCTGTTACGACCAATGCAATCAACTCGACGTGCACAAACGGAAGATGAAGTGGAACAAGTTGTCCAACAACTTTAGGCTGTGCACGCCACACGAAAGAAGATCTGGGACAAATGACAATAAAACACTCTTGACTTTTAAGATTAAAATGACTGTCTCTCACTTTTGGTGTGACAATCCTGATTTACAGTTACCACAGCAGTAAAATGACTGTCTTTCACTTATGGATTTTCCAGATCAGGTGTGGAGCTGGCCAGAAACTTGCTCTTGGTTTGATTTGTTTGGGAACAACTAACTGCTCCACTCTCCATCTCCACGTCCAGAAGATCTCTGCATTAAACACTTTCCACTCAACAACTAATACTCCAGCAGAATGTGTTTTTCACTGTAATCCGGGCGATACCACAACACTTTAACAGGCTCAAGCTGCAATAACACACACGCACACACACACACACACACACACACACACACACTCACACACTCATAACAACCCGCAGAATACTGCAGGAGCTGGAACCCAGAAACAATAGATGTGCCTGCAAATAAGCAGCAGATCAGTGAAAGTCTGTCAGTGTCGGGATGAAAATCTGTTTTCAAACCCTCAGCGTTGTGTCTGCAATGTGATTCTCACAAGTTTGTTTCAAATGGCTGCTCATTGGCAAAGTGAACACCGATTTAATCAGACACATGTTAAACCCATATGCCAGCTCTGCCGCTGTGAATTCAAAAACATAGACAACCTCATACCAATGTGCACGTTAATTATGCGGCACTGTCTGCAGCAGCACAGGACTCCTGCATTGGATAGTAACCATGCATGCATATGTGTACGATGGGCAGGTTTAATGTAACCTCCAACTTAAACTCCTGCACACAGATGTGTGTGTGTGTGTGTGAAAGTGCGTGTGAGAGTGTGTGTGCGAGTGTGTGTTGTGTTGCTGTGTGTGTGTGTGTGAGAAAGTGCGTGTGAGAGTGTGTGTTGTGTTGCTCTGTGTGTGTGTGTGTGTGTGTGAAAGTACATGTGAGAGTGTGTGTATGAGTGTGTGCGAGTGTGTGCAAATGTGTGAAAGAATGTGTGTGAGTGTGTGCGTGCGTGTACTCACATGAAGACGTGCGTGTGTATACACGCATGTACGTGCATGCATGTGTGTGTGTTTGTGTTTGATATATGGACATGCGAGTATCTATTGAACGAATATATTTGCTTTTTGCTTAATTCCACATACCTTTATTGCTTCCCTAAAGGGAAAAGTAACTTCAGTAAGCAATGATGAATGATGGTTAAATGAGAGTCATTCCAAGTTAGGTGAAAGCACTCAGTCGGCATGCTGCTTTTCACACTGTTGTTCAATAACACATACCTTGCTCAGCCAGACCAACAGCCGAAGCGGCTGCCGCCGGAGCTGTAGACTGCCTGCCAACTATCGGAAGGGAAGGATTTAGTGACAGGAGCCGAGGAGGCTCAAAAGGTTAAAAGAGGAACAGCAAAGCCCATGTGTATTAAATCCCTCCCATTTGTTCCGTCCGATTCTCCAGCTTCTGATCTCCAACCGAGTTTAACTTAAAAACATGCAAAGGATAGGAACCGATCCTCACTATCTGTGCCGCTGCGGAAGTCATCATCTGTTGTCCACTGTTTCCACAACTAGGCTTCACCTCTATGAGAATTAATTTCAGAATCTCATGAGTCAAGATGTCAGAGGTAGGTCCAGACTTACTTACAGAATGTCATTGTTCTCTCTGGGGCATTTGACAATGAAACACTCTTGACTTTTGAAATTCTGAAATATATTTTCATTGAAGCAAAGCCCAGTTTTGGAGCACAACTTGGAGGTTGTACGAAAGTGTGATGGACAATGAGTTTCCAGCTGATAGAATCGTGCCGCAGAGAGCGCTTAGTCTTGGTACGAGACCCACCCGTATGTTCATGCCCCTCTCTCCCCCAAATCTTATTCCTTTCACAAATTTAATCCGCCCCCCACCCCTCCTGTTTCTGGAAGCTAACGCTGAATCTTTTTATCTCCCTTTCAGGTCGCACATCCCGTGGGAACGGGGGGGAGGGGGGCAGGGGACGGAGAAGGAAGATGGGCAAGGGGGACTATGTCGAATGCTTTTGCAATGTTGTCGGAACTCTATGGTGGCGATTCTCCGCATACTTGTGTATTATACGTAGAACAAAGCATTGCACTGCACCAAGTGCTTGTGACAATGATTTTCAATCAATCATCTTGAAGGGAAGGTCTCATCTCCCCCTCGTGTCTTCTGTCAGCTCGACAGGCTGAAATTATATTGCGTTGCAGACACAATAGTGGTGTTTAGGATGCTTTTAGATAGGCTTGTGGAAGCACAGGGATTAGAAGGATATGGATCAAGTACAGGCAGATGAGGTCAGTTTAACTTGGCATCAAGCTCGGCACAGACTGCCCGTTCGTGTACTGTACTGTACTGTTCTATGTTCGCAGTATATCTGTTGTTACAGATGTGGGCACTCCAGTCGATAAAAAAGACAATTTCCTATACTTTAAAACAAGGAACTGCAGATGCTGGCTCACAAAAAAGACACAAAGTGCTGGAGTAACTCAGTGGGTCAGGCAGCATCTCTAGAAAACATAGAACGGTGACGTTTCAGGTCGGGACCCTTCTTCAGACTGATTGTAGGGGAGGTGGGGAAAAACCCGGCAAGTGATCGGTGGATACAGGTGAGGAGCGTTTTTGATGGGAAGATGGCCAGAGATGAGAGAGAAGGGTGGAAGAGGTGAGAATTGTGAAGCCAGAGGAAGGAATATGGGAGGGGCACCGGGATGGGGCGGGAGAGTAAAGCAATTCCCAACTTGTTTCCAGGTGCTGCAATTCCCTACCAATCACCATTAAAAGACCCTCCATTTGAAACGGAGGATTAGCGTTGCTGAGATCAGCGCTCCGTGCATGGGCAGCAACTGGGACAGCAACAAAGGGAGGGGGTGGTATAAGCCCAACTTGCTTTGCTGCATGGTTTTGGTGACTGAGCCACCCCTCACGTCCCTCGCCCATCACAGCAGGGTTTATGTGGAGCGTGACACAGCTGCCCACGGTTGACCTACATCCAGCAGCCTGGTTATGAGCCTCAATCTGCACTTTAATAAACTGAGCACAAAATCAGGTTGTTTATTCAAAGTGCAGATGTAAGCGATTGTGCTTCCCAGGTGGACTGTCCTCTACCTGGAGGATGCAGGTAGATATCCTGGTCCCCAGTCGCAGAGAGTATGGAACAATACAGCACAGGAACAGGCCCTTCGGCCCACAACGTCTCTGCCCAACGTGATGCCAAGTAAGAAACACAGTACTGGAGTAAGACGAATGGAGAGACAGATCAGCCAAGACTGAATGGCAGAATAGGCTTAATGGGCCGAATGGCCTAATTCTGCTCCTATCACTTATGACGTAGATCAGCGATTCAGGCAGCATCTCTGGAGAAAATGGGAAGGTGACGTTTCGGGCTAGTACCCTTCTTCATGTTTAGGGTAGTTTACAAAATCCATGGTACAGTACACTACCACAGCTTGCCCAAGGAAGACCTCAACAAACTCTTGCATTTGGCCCATATAAATTTAACTTAAGCTTCTGCTATGCCAACGCATGCAAACTCTTCAGGGACATTCACAAGGGGTTAATTTTCACAGGAAAATGTGCCGGCCAGATTTCCGATTTGCCAGCATTCCAACATGTGTTGACGGCATCCATCACTTTGAAACTCACCATCTATTACATGCGTGGGATGCTGCTATGGATACGTTGAGTAATATCCCCAACCCCCCTGCCCACCTCCCTCTTCAACCCATCATAATTGGCAAAGCATTTAAACCAAATTCTCTTCTTTGTTCCTTAAGCATTTATACCCACTTGCCAGGCAACTTAGAAGATCTTGAACAAGGGTCTCGACCCGAAACGTCGCCTAATTCCTTCGCTCCATAGATGTTGCCTCACCCACTGAGTTTCTCCAGCTTTTATTGTCTACCTTGCTCCCTTATAATGCGGGTTATGCCATAACTCTCCTTGGAGACACATGGAACTGTCAATGCTGGTATCTTGTGCAGAAAAACACACTGCTGAGGTCTATCTGCCAGAAGGTATGAAGAACTGTCTGAGGAAGGCCCCTAATCTGTAACGTTGCCTGTCCGTTCCCCTCCACAGATGCTGCCTGATATCCAGCATTATTCTTCTTAGTTTAGTTTAGAGATACAGCGGGGAAACAGGCCCTTCGGCCCATCAAGTCCGCGCCAACCAGCGATCCCCGCACACTAACATTATCCCACTGGGGACAGTTTTTACATTTTCTAAGCCAATTAACCTACATACCTGTATGTCTTTAAAGTGTGGGAGGAAACGGAAGATCTCGGAGAAAACACACATGTCCTTTTTTCCCCAAACATAAAAAGCCTTGCTAAATAATGACCCATGACTGAACCAAATCATGATTAGTTCTAATGGAACACTCTAGATGGTTTGGGCAGGAAGTCGCAAAACCGATTCACTGTAATGTAACCAATAAATATAATGGCTCTACAGAAGAATTAAATGGTTCGATTGATTTTGTGTAAAAGGCAATTTCCCTTTAAGAGGATATTGAAACTCCTGACCCAATAATTCTGGGGATCCATGGACAGCAGGAGTCCATCAGCACCTCTCGAGAGGCAATGACAGTGGAGACCTCACTCCCTCTGCCTGCAGAGCCCTGATTCTCAAAGTGAATGAAGAGTACATTCTGTAGAAGTGTATAAAATGACAATTGTTCCCAGACATCTTGCCGATTAATGCCAACCTGCAAGATTTCTGGGCTGGGGGAGAAAGTCCAGACTGTATTCAGAGGGCTCAGTACATTTATTACGCCTAAAATTACTACAAGGTTAGGAAAATTCACTCAATATGTCAAATGGAAAGTTCTGCTAATTCTCAGCAAATGTCCTGATTCCTATATAAGTCGTTCACACCAAAATGCTGAGAACTATATTCTGCATCTTCCCCTTTGTTCTACCAATTGCATTTAAGTTTAGCATTATGTGGTCTGTTTGGATGGCACAAACCTCCTTGCTGCAGCTCACTGTATGTGAGAATAACAAACCTAAACCTGTACCTTAAGGTTCGAAGCTGCGATATTGGATGGACAAGTACAAACTAACCTTTAAAGTTGCATTCTAACATATTTTACAAATTTGTGCGCGTGTTAAAATAATGCGGACAGCAATATTCTATACACACGTCATCCTTTATCGAACAGCCTTGGTTTCTGCCTCCATTATACGCAGTACGCAATAGCATGCTACAGAAGTGATCCGTATAGGAACATACCTGAGAAGTTTCTTGTTGCAAGCATTGTGGTCAGGATCGCTCCCTAAATCAGAAAAGACTGGTTAGTGAATGTCTTTATTTCCCCCCTTTCAAAAGAGAACAAAACTAGTTATTCAGCCCTTAATGTGGATGAACAATATGGAACGACAGCTTCTTCCCAGCAACCATAAGGCTCTTGTACACTACACAGAATTGTGGACGCAAACCAATCTCCCTTCTATTGACTCCATCTACACCTCACGCTGCCTCGGCAAGGCCAGCAGCATCATCAAGGACCAGTCCCACTCTGGCCGCTCCCTCTTCTCCCCTATCCCGTCGGGCAAAAGGTGTAGAAGTGTGAAAATGCACACCTCCAGATTCAGGGACAGTTTCTTCCCGGCTGATATCAGGCAACTGAATCATTCCACCAACAACTACCGAGCAGTCCTGAACTACTATCTACCTCATTGGAGAAGCTTGGACTATCTTTGTTGAGACTTTACCTTGCACTAAAAATTAATCACGTTATTCCCTTTATCACATATCTGTACACTGTGAATGGCTCAATTAGTAATGATGTATTGTCTTTCGCTGACTGGTTAGCACGCAACAAAAGCTTTTCACTGTACCTCGGTACACGTGACAATAAATTAAACTCAAACTCAAAATAACTAACTACTACCTCATCAACTATGAATGCGTCCTGGCCCCTATGCAGAACAAGGTTGCCGACGGATGGTCACTCAACGGATGGTCTGTATCTAGAACGAGCTGCCTGTGAAAGGTATAGAAGTGGAAACAATTCTGACTTTTAAAAGACGTTTGGACAGATATTGGAATGGAAGAGTTTAGAGGGTCGTGGGCTAAATGCAGGCTAATGGGACCGGCACAGTTTGCCAAATTGTTTGGAATGGACAATGGGCCGAGTGGAATGTTTCCATGCTGTTTATCTCTGTGACTCTCTTTATTAAAAGGAGACCGTGTTCAGCAAGATACAAGACTCAGTGGCAATACTTTGAAGAGGAGGGTAGATCTGCCACAGAGTCCTGAGCAAGAGTTTTGTTGCCATTTTTTGGGGAACTAGCTGTGCGCAAGTTGGCTGCTCTGGTTCCTGCATTACAATGGTGACCCGTCTTCACCAGTAGTTCATTGTTTAGAGATGCTGAGAGCCTGTGGAACCCACTAATTGCAAGCATCTCTCCTCAAGTGTCACGGCTGATACTAAACTCCAAGCCGCAGCTCTTTGCAGATTTTAATTATGTCTGTTATTGAAAAATATGCTTGAATTAATCTTCCTCAATATGATATATACACTTATTAATTCCAGCGTCTCCATTCTCACAGATGATTGCATCCAGTGCGAAGAATTAATTCTGGGTTGATAGCGTATTTAGTTAGTCTAATTGCCTTGTATCGTACATTCCCAGACCTGTCACCGTCATCTGCACAACATAGGGAGCGTTAAAAAAATCACCACACTAGACCCGGCTCCTGTCCAGCCTATGCACCTTCCATAATCTGTCACCATAATGGCTATGTGGAGTAATCCTGTCTGGGGAAAGCCTATACAACACTCAAAGGGTCGTCTGTATCGGGGATGAGATAGCTGCCAAGGGATGGATGGAAGCAGATACAATTATTGATTTTCAAAAAGACATTTGGACAGATATTTTTTAAGAAAGAACTGCAGATGCTGGAAAAATCGAAGATAGACATAAATGCTGGAGAAACTCAGCAGGTGAGGCAGCGTCTATGGAACAAATGAATAGGTGACGTTTCGGGTCGAAACCCTTCTATATCTGGACAGATAGATTGGTAGGACGGGTTTAGAAGGCTATGGGCCAGAAGGTTATGGGGAGAAAACAGGAGAATGGGGTTGAGAGGCATGATAGATGAGCCGTGATTGAATGGCAAAGACTTGATGGGCCGAATAGCCTAATTCTGCTCCTAGAACTTATGAACTATGAACTTCTCGGGCATATAGGAACTTGGTCAGCATGGACAAGAAGGGTAGAAGGGCCTCTTCTCGATGTTGTACAGCTCTTGGTATCTGGAATATACCAGCAAACTGAGGATTTTACAAAGATCAGCAGCCAAACTCTAAAAGAATTAATAAAAAGGCTGGCAATATCATCAAGGACCCAGCACCATCCTGGCCACACACTCATCTCCCTGCTACCTTCAGGTAGAAGGTACAGGAGTCTGAAGACTGCAATGACCAGGTTCAGGAATAGCTACTTCCCCACAGCCATCAGGCTATTAAACTTGGATTGGACAAAACTCTGAACATTAATAGCCCATTATCTGTTTATTTGCACTTTCTCAGTTTATTTATTTATGTGTGTATTTACGTATATAATGGTATATGGACACACTGATCTGTTTTGTAGTCAATGCCTACTATGTTCTGTTGTGCTGAAACAAAGCAAGAATTTCATTGTCCTGTCAGGGACACGTGACAATAAACTCACTTGAACTTGACCTGACTTGATAATTGATAATGAGGGAAAAATGGCAAGCAATTGTGAAACAAATAGGAAGGGGTTTTATCGATATATATAACAAGGAAAAAGGTAGCAAGGATATGTGTGGGATTTCTGGTGGGCGATGGTGGTAATAATGCTAAACAAGGGAAGGCGGGGGGCTGGGATAAATCAACACCTTGCGTCAGCCTTCACGGTAGAAGACACTGTAATTCTCCCAAAGAGATCAGGCACCCTCGTTTCACATGGTATGGAAGTAACTGCGATAGTCACTATCACAAGGGGCACATTTTTAGAAAATTTAATGGGAAGAAAGGAAGGTACGTCACCAGATCCCAACCAGTCAAAGGTTTTTAAAGGAAGCGGCTGCTGGGATAAGGATCAAATGGGTGAGGTTTAGTTTAGTTTAGAGATACAGCGTTGAAACAGGTCCTTTGGCCCACCGAGTCCTCGCTAACCAGCGATCCCCGCACACTAACACTATCCTACACCCACTGGGGACGATTAAAAATAAAAAGTTTTACATTTACCGAGCCAATTAACCTACAAACCAGCACGTCTTTGGAGTGTGGGAGGAAACCGGAGATCTCGGGGGAAACCCACGCAAGTCACGGGGAGAACGTACAAACTCCGTACAGACAGCGCCCGTAGTCGGGATCGAACCCGGGTCTCCGGCGCTGCATGCGCTGTGAGGCAGCGACTCTACCGCTGCGCCACCGTGACTACTCCTGCAACTATTTTCTTTTGTCCTCGACAACCTCCTCCCAGAAAATCCTTCCTTGGCTTCAGGTTAAACGCACGGCTATGAAACATTACCACCAATCACCTTCAGCTTTCTTCTGGCATTGAACTTCCTCAAGCATTCCACCGTTTCTTGACGATGCATCATCGATGCGACGGTAGAACGTTGCTGAAAGGGAAAGCAGAAAGTTCAGTATTATTGGTGAGGGAAGGACACTTTCATAAAGTAACTTTCATCAATAACATTGATACAATATAGTGTTTAATAGTAAAATTGTGGAACAATTCCTTGCCCATTTGCATTCATTTTTACTTCTCCTAATCGGATATTTAAGGAAACTGTGCCCACAAATGAAAACCGATAACTTCCCGCGTGGTTAACTGCAAAAGGATGAAATGCTTGAAAGGAGATCCAACCAGCCTAACGGGCATGAAGACTCATCATGGACATAAAGACTATTTAAGGGATTGAAGACTTATCAAGGGATGTGGTGTGGAGAGGATGTTTCCACTGGCGGGAGAGTCTAAGGCCACAGGTCATAGCCTAAGAATTAAAGGATGCTCTTTTAGAAAGGAGGTGAGGAGGAACTTCTTTAGTCAGAGGGTAGCTAATCTGTGGAACACATTGCCACAGAGGGCTGTGGAGGCCAAGTCAGTGGATATTTTGAAGGCAAAGGTAGACAAATTCTTGATTAGAACGGGTGTCAAGGGTTAAGGGGAGAAGGTAGGAAAATGCAATTAGGAGGCAGAGATCAGCCATGATTGAATGGCGGGGTAGACTCGATGAGCCAAACGGCCAAATTCTACTCCTATCACTTATGAAGGGCGTTAAATTTCTCAAGGACATCAAGACCATTCAAGGACATGAAGACTACTCAAGGCACGAGGACTACACAAGGCATGAAGACTACTCAGCGGCATAAAGCCAACAGTCTGATAAAACCAATACAACCCGTGCTGATCCAACTGATGAAGGCTGGAAGGTTGGGATTGGTACTCACGCAGACCCATGGGTGCTTCAAGGCCTCGGGTGCTGTTATCCTCTTGGCGGGATTAATGGTCAGCATCTGGTTGATCAGATTTTTGGCCTCTGGGGTGACGGTGTCCCATTCTGGAGAGGGAAACTGCCATAGAAATGGATGAGTGAGTATCTCCTATGCCTCGCAGGTGCTGGCAGCAAGATCATGCACAACATTCGTCAGAAGATGAGCCAAAAACACAAGGCGTTAGGGCAACTCAGCAAGTTAGGCAGCATCTCTGAAGAACTCGGATAGGCAAATGGAAGTGTACCCATTTCGCCACTCTCCCCCCACCCCCCCACTCACTTTCCCCTTCCATCTACAGCACTTCCTATGGCCCCACAGTTCACAACTCTTCTCTCCTTATTTCACAGCCTTTATCCACCCATCTACTAATCCCCTCCCCCCCCCTCCCCACTTACCTGTATCCACCTGTCCATTGCCAGGCCTTGTCTCGCCCCCACCTTCAGCTCCCCCCCCCCCCCCACGACAATCATTCTGAAGCAGGGTCCCAACCCAAAACGTCACCAATCTATATTCCACAGAGATGCTGCCTGACCCGCTGAGTTACTCCTGCACTTTGTATTTTTTGCTGAAGATTTCAGGCAGCATCTGCGGTTCCTTGTGCCTTGTATTTATCCAAAGATCATGTATGCAACATGCTGGAGGTGAAGTATTATCGAGGACCTGAGGTGCAATGCTTTCAATGGAATCGCCCGAGAAATGGTCAGGCAGCATCTGTGGAGGGACAGACATGCGACGTTTCAGGCTGGGTACCCTCCTTCAGACGGGTGGAGTCTGAGGAAGAGACTTGACACAAAAAGTCGTTCACTCTCCCCACAGATGCTGCCTGACCCTCTGGTCCAAGCCTGTCTGTAGATTAGAGGCTCATGTTAGTCAATAGCCCAAAAGATCTTGTGTTCAGGAAAGAACTGCAGACGCTGGAAAAATCGAAGGGAGTCAAAAATGCTGGAGGAACTCAGCAGGTGAGGCAGCATCTATGGAGAGAAGAAATAGGTGACGTTTCGGGTCGAGACTCTATAGGGGCTGTCCGACTGTCACGACCTAATTCACGACCGCTGCCAAAGTTGCCCTTGACTCGTACTCGCAGCGTGGTCGTCACGAGGTCGTAGGTAGGTCGCAGCGGGCCGTGATGCTAGTCGTAGGTACTCGTGGCATCAAGTAGGTCGGGGCGTTTTTCTAGCCTGATGAAAAATGTCCACAAGTAAAAAAGGTTGTGAATTAGGTTGTGAAAGTGGGACAGGCCCTTAAGGGTCTTGATCCAAAACGAAGAATAGGCGACATTTCGGGTCGAGCCGAAACGTCGCCTATTTCTTCTCTCCATAGACGCTGCCCCACCCACTGAGTTCCTCCAGCATTTTTGTCTTCTAGCCAAAAAGATCTTATTCAGTCTTGCTTAAACAAAAAATCTTGTTAAAATGCTTTAAATGGCAAATAGAGCAACTGGGATTCAGGAATGATTTATATAGTAATTAACGTCCTTATCCAGCAAATGCTGGAGTAACCTTTCATTATTTCTCCCTCTGGTTCACTGCAGAGACATGAATAGACATTTTATTAAATCAATTTTAAAGAATTCTATTTGTTCAGCATCCATCACAAAAATAGAATGGCAGCTCGTTGTAAATGGGCGTTGCATGCATTTGAGTAGAAAGCATAGCCCCCTGTGTCGCCGCAAGACTCTGAATTGTTCAATAAGAAAATAATTATGCACGGCATTGTCAAAATCAAATAAAACTAAGAGCTAATGAACATTGACACTTTCCCATCACTCAGGGCAGAAATTACATTCTAAATTCTTTGCAGGTTTTACTGGTTTCTTTTGACTTCCAAACCAATCAAAGGTAAACAAGAGTTGTACATTAGAGGAGTGCCCACACAACTGTAGGGTGAAGATAGACACACAACGCTGGAGTAACTCAGCGGCTCAGGCAGCATCTCTGGGGAGAAGGAATGGGTGACGTTTTGGGTCGAGACCCTTCTTCAGACATTGTGTAGGAAGGGACTGCAGATGCGGGTTTAAATCGGATAGACACAAAAAGCTGGAGTAACTCAGTGGGACCGGCAGCATCTCTGGAGGGAAGGAATGGGTGATGTTTCGGGTCGAGACAGACTGACGAAGGGTCTTGACCCAAAACGTCACCCATTCTCTCAAGAGATGCTGCCTGTCCCACTGAGTTACTCCAGCTATACGGTGTCTATCTTAAGAAAACTCTAGAGGGTCTCGACCTGAAACGTCACCCATTCCTTCTCTCCAGAGATGCTGCCTGACCCGCTGAGTTACTCCAGCTTTCTGTGCCTATCTTCAGTTTATACCAGCATCTACAGTTCCTTCCTCCACCATTGCAGGCTGGTTGGGAAGATCTCGTGCCAAGTAAAAGCCCATTTAATGTTGGATACGTCAGCACCATCTGACTCTGGTTTTCCACAAGATTGCTCTCCTACAAGAGGTGGAATGGCCTCCTACTCAGCAGTAGCGTAGCTGGTAGAGTTGCTCTCATAGCATCAGAGACCCAGGTTCGATCCTGATCTCAGTGTGGAGTTTGCACGTGTTCCCTGTGCTGCTCATGTGGGTCCCCCCTGGGTGCTCCTGATTCCTCGCACATTCCAAAGACGTGCAGGTTCGTAGGTTAATTGGCCTCTGTAAATTGTCCCTGGTGTGTAGGGAGTGGGTACAAAAGTGGGATAATGCAGAACCGGTGTGAACGGGTGATCGATGGTCAGTGTGGACTCAGTGGGCCGAATGGCCTGTTTTCATGCTGTATTTTTCAATTAATCAAAAACTTAACTTTGGGTGAAACATGCCCAGGGGTGTGTGGTCCAATTTAACAGGGCACAAGATTTAAACTATATCTAAGTACAGGACATAAAAGAAAAAGTGTAAAGGCAACATTTGCACTATTTACACGGTTTAAACACAGATGCTGTGCTCCTACTTCCTGTTGCTTCTAACAAATGCCGATTGCAAACTATTGCTAAAATATGAAGGAAGAGCATTCCTCCAAATTCTTGTGGTATTGGGACACAAGGAACTATGGATGCCAGGATCTTCGTGTTGGAGTAACTCAGTGGGTCAGGCCGCATCTCTGACTGACACAGACTGGCAATGTTTCAACCCTTCTTCAGACTTTGCATGGATTATCCAAAACACTGGAGAAAATCAATTAACTAAAAACTGAGGGGTGGCATGTGGCGCAGTGGTAGAGTTGCTGCCTTACAGCGCCAGAGACTTGGGGTCGATCCTGACTACGTGTGCTGTCTATATCAAGTTTCCACGTTTTACCTGTGAATGGGTGGGTTTTCTTTGGATGCTCCAGTTTCCTCCAACATTCCAAAGACTGGTAGGTTTTGTAGGTTAATTGTCTTCAGTAAATTGTATGTCACTAGTATGTGGGCTAGAACTAGTCTGAACGGATGATCGCATGTTGGACTCGATGGGCTGAAGGGCCTGCTTCCACTCTGTATCTCTAAACTAAACTAAAAACTAAAAAGTGAATTGGATAAATTCTTAAAATGGCAAAAAAGTCCACAAGGCTGTGGGAAAGAGGCAAGCAGGAGGAATATCTGTGGAATTCTCTGCCACAGAAGGTAGTTGAGGCCAGTTTGTTGGCCATATTTAAGAGGGAGTTAGATGTGGCCCTTGTGGCTGAAGGGATCAGGGGGTATGGAGAGAAGGCAGGTACGGGATACTGAGTTGGATGATCAGCCATGATCATATTGAATGGCGGTGCAGGCTCGAAGGGCCGAATGGCCTGCTCCTGCACCTAATTTCTATGTTTAATAATCTGACTTCTTTCAGACAGTCATGCAGGTTTTTAAAGGCCACCTCCTATGCTGAAGAAGGAGTCTATGATTTCTCAGAAACAATCTCGCTCACTTTACTGAACACTGAAGTCTCTCGGAAAATAGTTCCCAAAGAATTTGCATAAATTATATTAAATATGTCATATTGGTCTCTAATTTGAAGGAATAAAGATAATTGCTTTTGCCAGCAATACAGCCCGAATAACTGAAAGCAATTTAATATCAAAGTTATGGTAGGTCTCACGATTACCCATTACATAATTTATGCTGCGCATTTAAAATCCATTTTGTTTAAAGGTTTAGAATTTATTCAGAATAAAACCAAGAAGAAAATGATTAGTATGTAGGAAAGTACTGCAGATGCGGGTTTACACCGAAGATAGACATAAAATGCTGGAGTAACTCAGCGGGACAGGCAGCATCTCTGGAGAGAAGGAATGGGTGATGTTTCAGGTCGAGACAGTCTGAAGAAGGGTCTTGACCCAAAACGTCACCCATTCCTCTCCAGAGATGCTGCCCGTCCCGCTGAGTTACTCCAGCATTTTGTGTCTACCTTAAGAAAATGATCAGCCTCTCCACCTTGTCAATCGATCAATCCTAGTTTGGACCAGACATTTAAAGCCAAACAGAATAACGAACAGTACAGTGTAGGGACAGGCCCTTCAGCCCACAACATCAGTTAAATTAATCTTCTTGGCCCGCACATAATCCATATCCTTCCATTCCATGCATATCCATGTGCCAATCTAAAAGTCTCTTAAACACCACTATCATATCTGCTTCCACCATCGCCCTTGGCAGCTTGTTCCAGCCACTCACTACTCTCTGAAAAAAAAAAAACTTGCCCCGCACATCTCTTTTAAACTGCATCACTCTCAACTTTATAAGTTCATGTTCATAAGTTCTAGGAGCAGAATTAGGCCATTCAGCCCATCAAGTCTACTCCGCCATTCAATCATGGTTGATCCATCTTTCTCTCTCATCCCCATTCTCCTCCCTTCATCCTGTGGACATAACCGCTATACCCGGACTAATCAAACTTAGAAACATCCAAACATAGTAAAACAGGTGCAGGAGTAGGCCATTCGGCCCTTCGAGCCAGCACCGCCATTCAATATGATCATGGCTGATCACCTATAATCAGTACCCAGTTCCTGCATTTCCCCCATATACTTTGATTCCGTTAGCCCTAAGAGCTAAATCCTAACTCTCTCTTGAAAACATCCAGTGAATTGACCTCCACTGCCTTCTGTGACAGAGAATTCCACAGATTCACAACTCTCTGGGTGAAAAAGTCTTTCCTCATCTCAGTTCTAAATGGCCTACCCCTTTTTTCTCAAACTGTGACCCCTTGCTCTGGACTTCCCCAACATCAGGAACATTTTTCCTGCATCTAGCCAGTCCAATCCTTTAAGAATTATATATGTTTCTACGAGAAGTATTCAACAAATTCTATAATAAGTTAAAAGCTATGCCCTCTAGTCTGACATATCCATCCTGGAAAAAAGGTTCTGACTGCCTACCCTATAATGTCCCTCATAATTTTATATATTTCTATTAGGATTCCCCTCAACCTCCGACACTCCAGAGAAAAATAATCCAAGTTTGGGCAACCTTCTCTTATCGCTGGTGACCATTAACCTAGGCGGGATTCTCGTAAACTGCAATATAAAACATTTCTCTTGAAAAGTAACTAGGTTGGCACAGTGGCATAGCAGTAGAGTTGCAGTTCGATCCTGACTACGGGTGCTGTCTGTACAGAGTTTGTACGTTCTCCCTGTGAGTGCGTGGGTCTTCTCTGGGTGATCCGGTTCCCTCCCGCATTCCAAAGGTGTACAGGTTTGTAGGTTAATTGGCTTCAGGCAAAATTATAAGTAGGCTCCGGTAGGGTAGTGCTAGTGTATGGGATGATTGTTGGTCGGTGCGGTGGGCTGAAGGGCCTGTTTCTGCGATGTATCTCTAAAGTCACTAAAGTCTAAAGTAAAAGTCTAATGGCCTGAATTTTTGGATTAAGTGCCAATGCATTGACATAGAGAAAACTGCCCTCAGAAATATCACCTTTGCCGCAGACACCTCACCAGATGCTAAGGGGCCAGTAGATACCTGAATCTCCTTGCTGTTTGGTTCAAGGAGATTCAGGTATCTACTGGTCCCTTAGCAGAAGCATCCACGTCACGGGGCTGGAAACTGGAAGGATCCTGAGCTAATTCTGCTACCACCATCATCGATTGCAATGTGATGGCTCCCACTGATCGTCGCCGGAAGCCTGCGTCCTTTGCCAGGGTGGACGATGAGGTCAATATTTGAAACATGGAAGATGGACACGAAAGAAGAAGAAGGTACCTACCACCATTATGCATGAATGACCAATCACACTGAACAAGCAACAAACCAGGAAAGGAAAAATTATTGAACTAACTTTTCTAAAGAGTTTTGAGTGTAAAATAATGACTTGTGAGATAAAGGCAGAAGCTAAACTAACTGAAAGAAATGAAAGGAAAAATGATTTAAACTGCAGTAGAATTTTTGATAAATTCTCAGACAAATTAAAATTCACAGACCCGATAATTTTCTCGATTACAGAGGCTGAGAGCAATGTTCGCTCAATAAACTGTTACAATCATAGTTGTGCTTCATGCAGTAACATTTACAATGAGGATAAATGACATTTGTGAATGACACTGGAAGATGGGAACCACCAGCAGCAACATCTGGATTTCCAGGTGTAACTGCAACTCCAGAGGTTGCTGATAGACAGTCCATTACGTATCACTCTCCACACCATTATCATCACAAACTCTACCTCGATCTCCAACTCAAGGTCCACTTGTACTTACGTCATAAGCGCCAGCCTTAATTTGTTGGTATAGTTTATGCTGATCCTCATCCCAAAAAGGTGGGTAGCCGACTAATAATATGTAGAGAATGACTCCTGCAACAGTAGTGAACAATAGTGCATTAGAATCAACTTGGCAGATGAATAGCAATCATTCTCATAAGTTGTGGAAGCCATTTGGCCCATCGAGGCTACTCTGCCATTCAATCATGGCTGATCTATCTTTCCCTCTCAATAGACAATAGACAATAGGTGCAGGAGTAGGCCATTCAGCCCTTCGAGCCCTCTCAACCCCACTCTCCTGCCTCCTCCCCGTAACCCCTGGTATCCTTGGGGCCTTGGCTTTATTTTACCATCCTTTGGTAAAGGATGGTAAAATTAGTTAGTTTCCTTTTCGATTTGTCTCTGACACCCAGCCAATTACACTATTGAGGAACGCGTATCACCAGGATGTATCCTCACAGTCTATCCAACAAACTCATCCAGTGCTGTTACGATTCGGTCAGTTGAAGTAAGCGATCGTGGACCTCTCACTCAATAGTGGAGTGTCCAGTATTGGACCCCAAACCCCAAGCGTCCAATATGAATTTATTAATTTTCATTTTTCGTCAGCTCGAGGGCGCAAACCAAGTCTGGGAAGGAAGGAAAGTATCGCAGTTTGTTTAAGAAGGAACTGCAGATGCTGGAAAAGTGAAGGTAGACAAAAGTGCTGGAGAAACTCAGCGGGTGCAGCAGCATCTATGGAGCGATGGAAATGGGCAATTTCGGGCCAAAACCCTTTGAGTTTCGGCCCGAAACGTTGCCTATTTCCTTCGCTCCCGCTGAATTTCTCCAGACCTTTTGTCTGCTAAAGTATTGCAGTTGATGGAAATTGGCAGGAGAAATAAAAATGACCAGGTAAACACAGGCTGAAGGATAGATGCGTCAAGTCGATGAGCAGAACCATGAGTCAAAAGCTAAACAAGGGCTGAGGAGGGCCGGGCAAGGAGAGGGACATCAGATCGTAGGATGGCCGGAATGGCAGTGACGGCTGCAACGGGTCTTTGTGGCCAGCTGCAACTGGGACTGTAGAATGGCGCCAAAATGACCAACTTTTGCATCTGGACTCAGTGGGCTGTTCTGTACTGTCCGGGGGTTGTGTTCATGTAGTGGGATAGTCTTGCTGAGCTGTACGCAAACAATGTATTTCACTGCACCAGGTACACGTGGCAATAATGAAACCATTGAGGCTGCCGAATATTTCTAGCATTCCCCGGTTTTTATTGTACATCAATATCTCCCTCCACCCCTGTCGTAAGACCTGTGATAAAAACTGTTAACGTTGCGTAAGAACGTATGAATCTGGACAGGTGCAGGCTATTCAGTCCTTCCATCTATCTTCATAATTTCATCAATTGATGGCTGATCCTGCCCTTGACATCAGTTACCTCCCTATCCCCAACCTGTCCCGAATCTACTCCAGTCCAAACATCAACCGCTGCTTTTGACACACCTTGTCTTCTCTTCACCCTAGCGAAGATAACTCTAAAGATTCAAAACTCTCAGGGAAGTTGTTCCTCATCTCAGTCCTGTGTTTTTCAAACCTTTTTGAACGAAGCCCCTCTCGCTTGTGTACATTGAAATAGTCATGCTCCCCGTCCCACTACACCAGTAGATGTCTGAAGACATCACATGCCACCCCAGTGAAGAGGTTGGCTTTGTCCCAGAAACTCTGAGGGGGCAGGGGCAGTGCATTGGCTGGGCTGCCAGCATAACATTATTCATAGAGCAGAGAACAGTTATTCCTTAATAGCTAAAAGGGCCTGTCCCACGTGATGATTTGTTCGGCAACTGCCGACATCATTGACTGACGTATCAGGTCACAGAAAAAATCGCGGCGTGATGACGTATTGACGCGCGGTGTCTCCTCAGGTGTCGCAACATTTCTTTTGTCGCCGCTGGATTTTGAAATGTTCAAAACCTTTCGGCGACCCTGATACGTCAGTCAATGAAGCCGGCAGTCACCGAATGAATCGGCAAGTGGGACAGGCCCTTAACTTCATCATATGAAGAGGACATTTGGATCACAATGTCCGTGCTGAACACAATGCCAAGTTAAACTAATCTCCTCTGCCTGTACACGATCCACACCCCAGCATTCCCTGCATATCCAAGGTGCCCATCCAAAAGTCTACTCCCAGCACCACCCTGGCACCTGCATAACAAAAACGTCACCTTCACCTCTAGCCTGACTTGCCTCCTCTCATTCACGGCCCCGTTCCTTATCATCAACTCCTGACAGAGTTACTTGGCCACTCACCGCACGCCCAGATGTCAACTGGTTTTCCATATGGATCTTTTCTTAAAACCTCGGGGGAGAGGTACCCTGGAGTCCCCGCAAATCCTAAGGGAAATAAAACAAAATAGATCAGGAATGCAACATATCTGTCCAATCTCAACTGCTGCTCTTTCAACAGATTTGTTTCTTGACTTGAAGGCTTGAGTTGCAAGTCTTTCTTGCCTCCCTCCTGGTTTAGTTTAGTCTAAAGATACAGCACAGAAACAGGCCCTTCAGTTCACCAAGTCCACACTGACCAGTGATCCCCGTACACTCGCACTATCTTACGCACTGCGGCTCAGTGGTAAGCTTAGCGAAGAAATCGTTCATCAATGCAAGGAATACGCTGAAGATTTTATGGAAACGTCTCGGAGTTTAAGCTTGTCCATCATGTGTAAAAGATACAAATGCCACAGAGCGAGATGAGTGAGCGGAAAGCCGTACATCATTCCCCGCCGAGCAGTAATCACACTGACATCCCATAGCTTTACATGAGCCATTAAAGATTCATTCATCCCACTTATTATAAATAACCCACCCTGGTGCTTTGTGATTTTGTAATTCCAAGTGACACAAGGACTGAGTGGGTCACTATTGTAGAGACAGCACGGAAACAGGCCCTTCAGCCCACAGAGTCCATGCTGACCGTCAATCACCCGTCCACACTAGTTCTATGTTATCCCATTTTCTCATCCACTCCCCACCCACTGGCAGTCCAATTAACCCACAGATTTGCATGTCTTTAGGATGTGGAAACAGGAGCGCCTGGGGGAAACGCCCTTACATCATAGAGAGAACGTGCAAACTCCACAGAGACAGTACCCGAGGTTGGGATCGAACCCACGTCTCTGGCGATATGAGGCAGCAGCTCTACCGCTGCGTCACCGTGCTGCCTTTCTTAATTTTTTTTCTAACTTTCAAGAGGAAGACAAGCCAACAAAAGTCAAGTGGACACCAACAGTACAGCAAGGTGCAGGATAGAGGGTGATCCTGACAGGGCAGGTGGCAACCAGGTGACAGAAGGTGAAAGAATACGGGTCCAGGCAGCGGGTAGTCAATGGTCACGCCAGAGTCGCTGCCTGCCCCTCTTCTGGGCCTATGTCCATGCTCACGTGTCCCTGGAGAAGGAAAACGCGGTGTCCACGGGGATTCTGCAGGCCATCCATGCTCGCGTGTCACTGCGGGGGATCGAGTGCATTGTGGAGAAAGATGCCATTATTGTATTATAATGAATGCCTGATGCAAGGTGACGATCGAACGTTGTTGTACATTCAGTTGGTATGTTACAAAACTTACCTTCAGCGGCGCTGCAGTTCTGTCACTGGCTGTGTGCGCGACTTTGGCGCCTTTGAGGGGGGGGGGGGGGGGGGGGGGGGTTAAAATGCGGTTTTCCCTTGCCATCCGGAATTATATTTTCTCGGAGTGCGAGCTTTTGCTAAAGATTCGTTCCGACTGTGTTCGTAAGTGGATTTTTGTTTTTTAAATCGCACGACGGGGACGGATTTTACGTAGGGGACAGGTAAATGCAAGCTGTTTATTTTTTCATTTAAACTTGCTTGTTTAGATGACCTTAATCAACATTTCATGTTGCGAAACGGTGATTTATTCCCCATATGAACTGGCAGTATTTTTCCTGCCGATATGGGGTTTAAATTCACCACAACCGCAACGTTCCAATCCATCGCGTTCCAGAAAATCCCACTGATTTCAATGGCCATTAATTTACGGGCATTAAACACTAAATTCCTTCAATTTGGCCTATAAATTAATGACAATTAGATTTAATAATCATGTTATATTGTGAATTCTTGTGTGAATGTTATATGGACACTTAGGCTTTTTAAATGTTTTTTAATATTTTCTTAAGAAATGGATAGATGTTTAGATCTAGTAATTGAATTTTGTAGTTAGCTACAATTGGGTAACTAACTAATTATATGCTTTAATTTCAGGTCATCCAAGTAAGATTGTTTCATATTTGTTTCAGAATGCTTCAATCTATAATAACTGAACATTTTTCGCTTCTCTTAATTTTTAAGAAAGTTATGGGCTTTTGACTGTCCTCGATCACAGCTTTTGTGTCAAGTCAATGGAAAAGCAATAGGGAACAAGATGCTAATTTCCGATTATGAAAATGGCCATACCTTTTTTAATACTAAAGATATGAAAGTGAATTAGGTGTCAAATTAAACTTCTTTTTTTGCTTTATCTGATGGGATAAATTGCAGACTTGATTTTTTAAATCTCAAAATTTTGTAACATTGATACACTAGGTACACTATCATATGCAATTATTGAATAAAGACCTTGGAAGGAAAATAAACAAAAGGTGAAAGAATAAGAGGTGCTTGTAGATTAGTTTAGTTTCGAGATACAGCGCGGAAACAGGTCGATCCACCAAGTCCGCACCGACCAGCGATCCCCGCACATGAACACTATCCTACACACACACACACAAATTTAGTTCACACATTTAACCATTTGAGGGGTTATAATGGGGTTGTTGCCGGCGGCTACATTTACACCAAGCCAATGAACTACAAAACCTGTACGTCTGGAGTGTGGGCCCGGCAGAAAAACCAATGATCTCGGAGAAAACCCACGCACGTCACGCGGAGAACGTACAAACTCCACACAGACAGCACCCGTAGTGAGGATCAAACCCGGGTCCCTGGAGCTGCGAGGCAGTAGCTCTACCGCTGCACCACCCAAGTAGATCATTTGAATTTAACTTTTGTTTTGAGGGGTGTTATACACTCTCTGATAGTGCGGTGGGTATAGGTTTAATAGCAACCTCTAAAGAGGATTTTGTACAACCCCTCCCCACCATCGAAACGATCGATAGGAGATGCTGCCTTAAAACGGATGCCTCTGCTCTGTGTTAGGAGATCAAGTGCGATCTCCTCAAGGCTATCAGGTATGCCTGGAGGCTCTCTCTGTTCACAGACTGCTAGTTGACTGTGGCAGGGCCTGAATACCATCACGGCTCAAACTGAAATCAGGGGCGACCTCTGTATCAGTATCTTGACACACAATCACCATCACTGGTTGTCGCATACATTAGGAGGGTCATGTGCAAAGTCACAATTCAGTATTAAAGTGGGCCTTAGAAGTCAGCGTGTAATATCGATTGGCAACAACACACTCTGCCGGATGAACCCATTTTGAAATGGCAAACAAAGCTCCACCCGGAGGAAGTCTAATGTGGAGCAGAAACATTACCAACCCACTTGGGCCCGAGAATATTCCCTCTAGTAACCATGGAACAACTAGACCGTGGCGACCATTCTTTTTGCTCCACAGATGCTGCTTGACCTGACCTGTGGAGTTCCTCGCTGCATTGTCAGCCCCACTCTGTTCATGACTGACCTGCAGAGATGAACATTTGCTACACTCACCAGGCCTGGCCTGATTATTGGTGACAAGGAGATGCTAGGCGAGTTAGACACAAAATGCTGGAGTACCTCAGCGGGTTGGAACCCTTGTCCAGTCTGAAGTAAGGTCCTGACCTAAAACGTTACCTCCAGGGATGCTGCCTGATGCGCTGAGTTATTCCAGCACTTTGTGTCTTTTTTGTAAACTAGCATCTGCAGTTCCTTCTGTTAAAGTATAGGAAATTGCTTTTTCATCTACTGGAGTGCCCACATCTGTAACAACACAGCCTTGTGGCAGTATATGGTATAACGCAGCATCTGCAGGTCCATGTTTTTACATCTTGAATGCCTGTAGCATTGACTGCTAACTGCTTTAGCTCAGGCATCAAGAACAAAATGTTGGCATTACCACGCACAATCACAATTCCACGAATGAATATCTAAAGTTAGGCTGAGGGCCTACTTCCATGCTGTAAATTCAGTAACAAAGGGGTCAGATTAAAGTGAAACTTTAATCAATAAATCCCAGGAATACACAATTTGCTATACAGCATTTTGCATTCAGTGCTTTGCATCGAGCCTTTTATCTCCGCTCTAATGATCCACTTCAAGCTAACGCCATCAATAAATGCAATATGTTTAACAAGATCAAAGTTGGAAATAAGGGCAATTACTCACCCATTGTTACGCATTTACCCATGAAACAACTCAGTAAACACCATCAGATTGGTAGGAAAGAACTGCAGATGGTGGCTTAAATCAAAGAGACACAAAATGCTGGAGTAACTCAGCAGGACACACAGCATCTCTGGAGAGAAGGAATGGGTGACGTTTCAGGTCGAGACTCTCCTTCAGGCTTTGTTTCGGGTCGAGACCTTTCTTCAGACTCATCAATCCATCACATTGTTACCTAAACTCTATTGCAAATTCTCAGCCTTCTGTGAGAATTCTACGCCCCTGGAGCTGATGCACTACAATGCTGCAAACTATATTCTGCACACTGCATCTTCCCCTTGGCTCTCCCAATTGTACTTGAGATTAACTTGATTGGGGCATGTTGGTCAGCATGGGCAAGTTGGGCTGAAGGGCCTGTTTCCATACTGTATGACTCTAGGACTCCATAGCTGGTGCATGACAAGAACCAGTGTCCAGCTGTTACTATCCTGAAACTCCCTCCCTTATAGCAGTGTGATGTAGTCACTTCCATCGACTGTAGGAATCCAAGTTGGTAACTCACCTTCTTCCCAAATAGACAGATTGATACTGACTAACCAATCAATCAATCAGATACTAAATAGAGGCTTACACAAAAAGCTGGAGAAACTCAGCGGGTGCAGCAGCATCTAAGGAGCGAAGGAGATAGGCGACGTTTCGGGTCGAGACCCTTCTTCAGACCTTCCTCCTTGGTTCGCTCCTTAGATGCTGCTGCACCCGCTGAGTTTCTCCAGCTTTTTGTGTAACCCTCGATTCTCCAGCATCTGCAGTTTCTTCGTTAACACTAAATAGAGGCCACATCTTGAGAATGAATTAAAAAAATTGTCCATCAGCAACTATTGGCAAAAGGAGAGTGACAACAGTCTGAAGAAGGGTCTCGACCCGAAACGTCACCCATTCCTTCTCTCCAGAGATGCTGCCTGTCCCGCTGAGTTACTCCAGCTTTTTGTGTCTATCTTCAGTGACAACTGACTATTTGGCAGTATTTTGATGGCCCGATATACTCTACAACAGAGGAGCATGTGTGACACCTGGGGACAGAGCAACCTTCTT
Source organism: Okamejei kenojei (assembly GCA_035221665.1). Classification (NCBI taxonomy): domain Eukaryota; kingdom Metazoa; phylum Chordata; class Chondrichthyes; order Rajiformes; family Rajidae; genus Okamejei; species Okamejei kenojei. The sequence continues at coordinate 27,817,819 of CM069165.1, read as the reverse complement.
TATTTCCTACACACTGAATCTTTAACTAGAAGACCGAGTGGAGTATTGCAGCTTACAGGTTGCTGAGTCAACTCGCTGCGGGGTGCGAGTTTATGCTTTCAATTTACTTAAGTAGTACTTATCTCCTCCACATTGCTTGCAAACTTGTTAAAATAATTAATTGCATTCCAACAGCTTAACGGGGCATTCAGAGTGAATGCCATTGCTGCAAGACATACAGATGTTGGCCAACACAGCTGGAATTGGATCAAGGACAAACCACAGATGAGTGTACAGGTCTGGCTTGAAATAATTCATCCACGCATTCACATAATTCCTGACAATATCTCACTTTAAGGTTGACACAAAATGCTGGAGTAACTCAGCAGGACAGACAGCATCAGTAAAGAGAGAAGGAATGGGTGACGTTTCGGGTCGAGACTCTTTTTCAGACTGATATCTTAGTTTAGTTTAGTTTAGTTTAGAGATAGAGCACGGAAATAGACCCTTCAGCCAACCGAGCCCGCCCCGACCAGCAATCGCCGCACATTAAGACTATCCGACACACACTCGGGATAACCTGTGATTAAACCGAGCCAATTAACCTACAAACCTGTACGTCTTTGGAGAGTGGGAGGAACACCCGGAGCACCAAGAGAAAACCCACGCAGCTCACAGGGAGAACATACAAACAGCGCGCAGACAGCACACTGTGGTCAGGATCGAACCCGGGTCTCTGGCGCTGTGAGGTTGCAACTCTACCGCATGCCACATTATTTTTACTGGGCGGCAAAGAAAGTGTCAACAGTTGATCGGGAGTTCCAATAAGATTGGTAAAGAAAGTTTCTGACTGTCGATCCTATCTATGCCTCTCGTAGGTTTATACATGTCTGTCACGTCTCCCCTCAGCCTCTGACGTTCCAAACAAAACAATCGAAGTTTGTCCAAACTCTCCTTATAGCTAATACCACCTAATGCAGGCAGCATGCTGGCAAACCTCCTCTGCATCCTTTCCAAAGCCTACACATCATTCCTGTAATGAGGACAAGCACACAATACTCCAAATGCAGTCAAACCAAAGTCATTCGACAATAGACAATAGACAATAGGTGCAGGAGTAGGCCATTCGGCCCTTCAAGCCAACACCACCATTCACTGTGATCATGGCTGATCATCCCCAATCAGTACCCCGTTCCTGCCTTCTCCCCATATCCCCTGACTCCGCTATCTTTAAGAGCCCCATCTAGCTTTCTCTTGAAAGTATCCAGAGATCGGCCTCCACCGCCCTCTGAGGCACAGAATTCCACAGTGTGTCCTTGTCTCCGTTCTAAATGGCTTACCCCTTATTCTTAAACTGTGGCCCCTGGTTCTGGACTCCCTAGAGTCCTATATTCATAATTTCATCAGTCATTGGAACAGAATAAGTCATTTGGCCCATTGAGTCTGCTGCGTCATTCAATAATGGCTGATCTATCTTTCCCTCTTATTCTTTCCCATTCTCCAGCCTTCTCCCCGTAACCTTTGACACGCACATTGCCCCATATTGCTCTGCATCGTGACTACCTGATTCTTAATTTCCTGGCTCTTATTCCTTCCTGCCAAATTGCCCAGTCTGAAGAGGGCTTGACCTGAAACGTCACCCGTTCCTCCTCTACAGCGATGCTGCCTGTCCCGCTGAGTTACTCCAGCATGTTGTGTTTATCTTGCAGTTCCTTCTTGCACACACTGCCCACCTTGTGTGTTGGGATTAGGGTTAGGCACCTTGAAATAGACCCTACAGACCACTGGATTGAGGGAGGTTTAATTTCACCACTATGCCACCATAGCAACTAATGGTGGCCGATTGCAATGCACCTGGCAGTGAAGCATTGGTAGTGCCCAGAACAAAAACTTCACACAAACAGAGATCATTGCCTCCAACAGAGGTCACTTGGCTGAAACCGTTTTATCCTTAATCAAACTGCTGCATTTCGCTGACATCACAATTGTTGTGACTCTTGATCAGAGGCTTGGCTCTCTGACCCAGTCTCAGATCTGGGGTTGGGATGACCTTTTCAGTGACGGTGGAGTAATTGGATTTGCAATCATCAGGTAGCTTCAGAGTTTGCAGATCAATAAATCAGGCAACCGTTTCAAGTAGCCTGCTGCTGAGAATATCATCTTTAATGTTATCATCAGTACATCAACCACACATTATACCCTTGCCTCTCTCTTGACCCATCCACTGGCTCTAACTGGATGGAATGCTGGTCTGACATTGAGAAGTTTAGAGTCATTGTCATATAGCATGGAAACAGACCCTTCAGCCCAACTTGCCCATGCCAACCAAGATGCCCCATCTACTCTAGTCCCACCTGCCCACGTTTTGCCCATATTACTCTAAACCTTGTCTATGCATTACTGTGCATGTGCCTTTTATTATGCATTATAACCGATAATTGAGGTGATGAAGGAGTTTGATGAAAGGGGGGGTGGATGTTGTCTACATGGATTTTAGTCAGGCTTTTGATAAGGTCACTCATGGTAAGCTGATCTGGAAGATTAAGATGTACAGATTCACGATGACTTGGTCTTATAGATTCAGAAATGGCTTATTCATAGAAGACAGAGGGTTGCAGTAGACAGTAGGCTGGGGATCTGTGACCGGTGGAGTCCCACAGAGAACTGCACTGGGACCTCTGCTGTTGTGACATATATGTAAATGACCTGGCCATAAATGTAGATGAGCAGGTTAGTAGGTTTGCTGGTGACACCAACATTAGCGTAGTTGCAGACAGTGATGAAGGGTGTCAGAAGCTCTAGAGGGATATAGCTCAGCTGCAGAAATGGGCAGCAGAGAAATAGCAGATGGAGTTGGACCCGAGCAAGAGGTTGAGTGTATGGGGAGCGTATACAGTTAATGGCAAGACCCTCAACAGCGTCGATGTGCAGAGGGATCTTGGGGTCCAGGTTGATAGGTAACCAAAGGTGGTGGACAAGTAGATAGGGTGGTTGAGAAGGCTTATGGAATGCTTGCCTTCATTGTCCGGGGCACTGAATGTAAGAGTCAGGAAGTCATGATGCAGCTCTGTCGGACATTGGTTAGGCCACATTGTGAGTATTGCGTGCAGTTCTGGTTGTCGCACTACAGGGACAGTTTGGACACCACCAGAATGCTGCTCTATCAAGAGAGAGCAAAGGGTATAATGTGTGGTTGATGTACTGATGATAACATTAAAGATGATATTCTCAGGAGCAGGCTACTTGAAACATTTGCCTGATTTATTGATCTGCAAACTCTGAAGCTACCTGATGATTGCAAATCCAATTACTCCACAGTCACTGAAAAGGTCATCCCAATAGATCTGAGACTGGGTCAGAGGGGGTCAGCTACAGGGAGAGGTTGGACTGACTTGGATTGTTTTCTCTGGAAACACCGGAGGCTGCGAGGAGACTTGATAGAAGTGTATAAAATCGTGACAGACATAGATAGGGTAGACAGTCAGAACCTTTTTCCAAAGGTGGAACTGTCCAACACGAGAGGGCATTGCTATACGGTGAAAGGGGGAATGACTCATGGAGATGTGGAGCTGTTATTTAATACATAGAATAGTGGGGGCCTAGAACGCACTGGCAGGGGTGGAGACAGATACAATCGTGGCACATTAATGGAAAGGACACTTAGAGATAATATATATAAGCATCTAGATAAACAGGGTCTGATCAGGAACAGTCAACATGGATTTGTGCCGGGAAGGGCATGTTTGACAAACCTTCTTGAATTTTTTGAAGCGGTTACTAGGGAAATTGATGAGGGTAAAGCAGTGGATGTTGTCTATATGGATTTCAGTAAGGCCTTTGACAAGGTTCCCCATGGAAGGTTGGTTAAGAAGGTTCAATCTTTGGGTGTTAATGGTGGAGTAGCAAGATGGATTCAACAGTGGCTGTTTGTCAGGTTGGAAGCCGGTGACCAGTGGGGTGCCTCAGGGATCTGTGTTGGGTCCACTGTTGATGGTCATGTACATCAATGATCTGGATGATGGGGTGGAAAATTGGATAAGTAAGTATGCAGATGATACTAAGATAGGTGGTGTTGTGGATAATGAAGTAGATTTTCAAAGTCTACAGAGAGATTTGGGCCATTTGGAAAAGTGGGCTGAAAGATGGCAGATGGAGTTTAATGCTGATAAGTGTGAAGTGCTACATCTTGGCAGGACAAATCAAAATAGGACGTACATGGTAAATGGTAGGGAATTGAGGAATGCTGTGGAACAGAGGGATCTAGGAATAACTGTGCATAGTTCCCTGAAGGTGGAATCGCATGCAGATAGGGTGGTAAAGAAAGCCTTTGGTGTGCTGGCCTTTATAAATCAGAGCATTGAATATAGGAGTAGGGAAGTAATGTTAAAATTGTACAAGGCATTGGTAAGACCAATTCTGGAGTATGGTGTACAATTTTGGTCGCCTAATTATAGGAAGGATGTCAACAAAATAGAGAGAGTACAGAGGAGATTTACTAGAATGTTGCCTGGGTTCCAGCAACTATGTTACAGAGAGAGGTTGAACCAGTTAGGTCTTTATTCTTTGGAGCGCAGAAGGTTAAGGGGGGACTTGATTGAGGTCTTTAAAATGATGAGAGGGATAGACAGAGTTGACGTGGATAAGCTTTTCCCATTGAGGGTAGGGAAGATTCAAACAAGAGGGCAGGACATGAGAATTAAGGGACAGAAGTTTAGGGGTAACGTGAGGGGGAACTTCTTTACTCAGAGGTTGGTGGCTGTGTGGAATGAGCTTCCAGCAGAAGTGGTGGAGGCAGGATCGATTTTAACATTTAAAAGTAAAGTGGATAGGTATATGGACGTGAAGGGAATGGAGGGGTATGGTCTGAGTGCAGGTAGATGGGACTAGGGGAAAACAAATGGTCGGCACGGACTGGAAGGGCCGAGTGGGCCTGTTTCCGTGCTGTAATTGTTATATGGTTATATGGTGGCGTTTAAGATGCTGTTGGCATGCTCAATAACTCAATTACACCAACTTTGATCTTCTATAGCCGGTGCCTTTGTTGCACTATAGACTTTGGTTTTTCCACTATTATGGCTGCCTAGTACCACAATTATTGATGTATTGTTGATTTGGTTGACTATTAAATATCTCTCTGTGAGTTATTGCATTTATGGGCCTGGTGCGCTGCAGCAAGTGAGAAATTCATTGTTCCATTGTCAGTACACACGACAATGAAATAACCTTGATTCTTATGCGGTAAAACACACATCAAAACATTTTGTCAGAAAGCAGAATGGCCGTGCCTGTGGTTAGTGTACTGCAGGATCCTTGCGTCAAAACCCCAACAACTCTAGACTGTGTCCCCCGGTAAACGAAGGCTTCAGATGGTGATTTACTTGCTCATTTCCTGACCTTAGATCTTTGCTGGACCCACGAGTGCACAGCCTCCTCTGTGCTTTATTGACTATTCAGTAAATTGGGATCTTTTAATGGACTTAATAATCCACAGGCTCAATCTACCCAATAAAAATGATGGATGGAGCAACCACCCTGACAGTATAACCTTCAAACGCACCCTCATCAGTCTCACATACTGTTGTAAGGAACCCAAAGTAATTCAGGGACTTACCAAACCATGCCTGCTGATCTCCTTGCACTTCAATAGCCAGTCCGAAGTCAGCCAGCTTCACCGCTGCATTTTTACATTTACTTGCCAGCAGCAAGTTCTCTGGCTTTGGGAGTGAGAAACCAAGGTGGTTAGTGGTTAAGCAACCAGAGAGGTGTCCAATGGCAAAACAAACAACACAATGTAGTAACTGTAACACTTCAGAAGTGATTGTCACTCAGTCAAGGGCCTGTCCCACTTAGCGATTTTTTAGGCAACTGCAGGCGACTGGTTTGTCGCCACATGTTCGCCAGAGTCGTCTCCTCACTCGCGCAAAACGTCGTAGCGTCTTTCTGGTCGCCGCTAAATTTTCAACATGGTGAAAGATTTTCGGCAACAATGGGTTTGACGCCAATGAGCGTAGCTTGACTTCTCCTGACGTCGGTGCTGTCGTAGGTTGTCGCCAGGATGATGTAGGTTGTCGCCGGCTTTTCGGCGACCTGCTACGACTATGACAGTCGCCGGCAGTTGCCTAAAATATCGGCCAGTGGGACAGGCCCATTACTTTCTGCATAAGTTCATAAGTTCTAGGTGCAGAATTTAGACCATTCGGCCCATCAAGTCTACTCCGCCATTCAATCGTATCGTTCCCTGTCGACCCCATTCTCCTGCCTTCTCCCCATAACCCCTGACGCCCGTACTAATGGCTCAGTCCTTGTTACCATCAGCAAGTAAAGCTGGCCGTCCTGATGTAGTGCATGGCTTGTGATCATCTTGTCATCATCTGACCTCATGTAGGGAAATGTTGGTTCACTACAAACTATCACACTGTAAGTTTTAGTCAATGAGCAAATTATCCATGCAGGCCTGCTCAAAGTTTACCCTCTGAAGCAGCAAATGGGGAGAGTGTAGAGCCTTTGGTTGAACCTAGCAGTTTACAACCCAGTGCTATGAATATTGATTTCTCTAATGTCAAGTAACCCTTGCTCTCCCTCTCTCTCCATCCCTCCCCCACCCCAGTTCTCTTGATTAATGCTCCTGATTGTATGCCTCGTTGTCACCTTCCCCTCAGCCTAACAATGAATCATTCTACAGTTCCTTGGAACATCGCCTGTTTTGATCTGTTTCCTTCGCTCCTTTGATGCTGCTGCACCCGCTGAGTTTTTCCAGCTTTTTGTGTAACCCTCGATTTTCCAGCATCTGCAGTTCCTTCTTTAACATGCCTGTTTTGATCTGTTGTTTTCACGCCTTACCCGTCCATATCTCGAGTTTCCCCTCTCCCCTGACTCCCAGTCTGAAGAAGGTCCTCAACCCAAACCGTCACCTATTCCTCTTCTCCAGAGATGCTGCCTGACCCGCTGAGGTACTCCAGCTTTTTGTGTCTCCCTCCTCCTGAAGCTTGGTAACAACCTCAGCCACGGCTAGCTATATACCCAATAATGAGAGCTACTTCTTTTGACGGTTAGAAATACTCTGCTGCAAGTTTACAGAGCAGTATTATTCTATCTCCACCCCTCATAGCAACATGTTAATGAAACCATTACAACCACTAAATAAAACTGAGTCAAGCAGTGCACAATGTTACAGAACATTCATCTATAGTTATGACAGTCATGAAACCATTTTGAGCACCAGATGCTTTAGATGCCACCAGACGCAATATGCTTGTGTTAATTTTGTGAATTCCAGATCGCACTAGCGGGTTTGGTACACTTGGAAGAGGAAGCTGAGGAGATTCTCCAGGATGGAGTGTTTAATATTCAAGAGACAGAGCTAGATAGGGCTCTTGAAGATAGCGGAGTCAGGGGATATGGGGAGAAGGCAGGAACGGGGTACTGATTGTGGATGATCAGCCATGATCACATTGAATGGCGGTGCTGGCTCGAAGGGCCGAATGGCCTAATCCTGCACCTATTGCCTATTGTCTATTAGCTGTGAGATACTGGATAGGCTGGGTTTGTTTTGTAGGAAGTGCAGGAAGCTGAGTAGGGAACCTGACAGAGGCACACAGAAAACTGTTAAGGGTGTTGATGGGTCAGATAATGAGAAACCTTTCCCCTGAGCTGGGGTGTCCATGACAAGAAGACATGATTAGTTTGGAGATACAGCCTGGAAACAGGCCCTTCGGCCCACGGAGTCCGCGCCGACCAGCGATCCCCGCACACTAACAATATCATACACACACTAGGGACGATTTACAATTTACAATTTTACCAAAGCCAATTATCCTACAAAACCTGTATGTCTTTGGATTGTGGAAGGGAACCGGAGCACCCGGAGAAAACCCACGCAGGTCACAGGGAAAACGTACAAATTCCATACAGACAGCAACCATAGTCAGGATCGAACCCAGGTCTCTGGCGCTGCGAGGCAGCAGCTCTACCCGCTGCACCAATGTGCCGGCTAGTTTAAGATAAGGGCTTGGAAATTGTGAATGGACGAGGAAGCGTTCTGTCCACACATTGAGAAGCTGGAACGTACTACTCATCTCTCTGCTGACTGGATGGCACGCAACAAAAGCTTTTCACTGTAGCTCTGTACACGTGACAATAAACTGAACTGAGAGGGTGGTGGATGCGGAGACCGTAGAGAATTATTTAGAGAAGCTCAGGAAATACTATGGTATAAATACAGGCAGAGAGATGAGAAATGGGATGGGCAGAATATCACGGATATGGAGGGCCGGATGGTCAGGTTACTGTGGCACGGTGGCAAAGCGGTAGAGTTGCTGCCTTACAGCGAATGCAGCGCCAGAGACATGGGTTCAATCTCGACTACAGGTGCTGTCTGTACGGAGTTTGTACGTTCTCCCCGTGACCTGCGTGGGTTTTCTCCGAGATCTTCCGTTTCCTCCCACATTCCAAAGACGGTACAGGTTTGTAGGTTAATTGGCTTGGTAAATGTAAAAAAATTGTCCTTTGTGGGTGTAGGATAATATTAGTGTGCGGGGATCACTGGGCGGGGCCGACCCGGTGGGCCGAAGGGCCTGTTTCTGCGCTGTATCTCTAAACTAAACTAAACTAATTACTCTATATCCCTCTTGACCAAGAGTGGCTGTAGTGATAATATGCAGAGTAATTTTTCCAAAGTCCCTAAAGATTCATAGTAACTGGTCCTCAAAAGATGAAAGCAATGGAACACAAAAGGACATCAGTGAGATTGAACGCTCCGGCAACATGCACAGCAGGCACACATCCACGTACTCATTTCCTATCTTCCAGCCAAATAACCTAATTATAACTACAAATAACTGAGGTGCTTTGAAGTATTCTCCGTTATCTAATGGGTTTCTAGAAATGTTATATTCCTTTCCTTATTTCCTTGTGTGCAGAGACAGACTTTGTTTGTGCCAACAGCTCTGTGGTGTTTGAGACATGTTCACTAATTCTACCCTGTTGTGGCTTCTGGACGGGTGGTCCCAGGTATAAGGACCGCGATTCGCCTTTTATGTGAAGATTTAAACTAAAAAAGTCATCTTGTTTGATGCAGTCCGTTGCTGCTTGGAACTAGCTTTAAGCACGTGGATTGTTTCATTGGCTACTATACTCCTTCCTGTGTTTGCACCAACACAGACACTAAATGGAGAAGTGGTTGATCTGTGCTTTAGGTGCTGGGTTAGCTTTAGCTTGGTTTAGAGATGCAGCTTGGAAAGAGGCCCTTCGGCCCACCGAGTCCATGCCAACCATCAATCACCCGTCCACACTAATTCTATGCTATCCCACTTTCTCATCCACTCCCCACACTCTAGGAGCAATTTATACAGAGGGCCAATTAACCTACAAACCCCCACGTCTTTGGGATGTGGGAGGAACCGGAGCGCCCGGGAGTCACAGGGAGAATGTGCAAACTCCACACAGACACCACCCGATATCAGGATTGAACTCAGTTCTCTGGCAACCCGGGTCTCTCACACTCTACCAGCTGTGGCAACACTGTTCATCGTGTGAACGCTGACCAGTGCTTTGGATGATAAACCTACAAACAGCAGGCGGCACTTCCCTCAACCAGAACTGATGGAAGGCACCGCATGTCCGGCAGAACACTAGGATTAGGGGTGATTCACAGTACTTGAAGTAATAGGTAACCATGTATAAATTTAATTACCCTACCATCAATCCATGCATTAGCACTTGAAAGCAACTCAGAATTTGTTAATTGATTGTAATGGAGCTTGGAGCTTGGTTATAATTCATTTTGCTGGTGTATAAATCTAGCAAACTTAATTATCGCAGAGAATATGTAGTGCACAATATACATACAAAATAACATAGCAATTGTAATCCACAATATCAGCACAAGTACTGCTAGCCAATGAAAAGTTTGACAGTGCAAATTGGTCAAATTACTGGAATTTTGGACTAATTAATTTCAAAGGTGTGGGATATGTCCCAAATTAAATAAGAGACGGGAAAGCAAGCTCTTCACTCTTGGTCAGGTGCTGCTATGATGGTGAAGTGAATGTAAGGATCAGAAGATACATGACATGATAGTCGTCAGTGCAATCCAAGATCAGAGGGGGGGCTGGGTGACGGGGTAGTGAACATGCAGTATGTCTGATCTCGGTCATTATAGCAGTACCTGCACTAGGACTTGCAAGTTCTTAACAGCAAGAGACAAGTGGCAGCAGCCCAGGGCCACACTGTGACATGGATTCATCCTGATGCCCGCGTGAGCAAATACTGACCTTGAGGTCTCTGTGCACTATGTCATGTTGATGAATGTGATTCACACTCTCTAGAATCTGATGAATACACTGACTGTAAAACAAAACGGAAGAGAGGAGGAGAGGAAGGGGGAGAGGAAGGGGGAAGAGGAGAGAGGGGAGAGGAGAGAGGAGCGGAAGGAGAGAGGAAGAGAGAAAGGAGAGAGAGGGAAACGAGAGAGGGGGAGAGGAGAGAAGGGGAGGAGGGGAGAGGAGAGAATGGGTAGAGGGGAGAAGGGGCGAAGAGAGAAGGGAGGGGAGAGAAGGGGAAAAGAGGGGGAAAGGAGAGAAGGGGGGAGAGGGGAGAGGGGAGAGGGGGGAGGAGAGAGGGGAGGGGGGAAAGGATAGGGGAGGAGAGAGGTGGAGAGGAGAGATGGGGAAAGGAGGGGGAAAGGAGAGAAGGGGGAGAGGGGAGAGGAGAGAGGAGAGAGGGGGAAAGGATAGGGAAGGAGAGGAGAGATGGGGAGAGGTGAGAGGGGATAGAGGGGAGAGGGGGAGGAGAGAGGGGAGAGGGGGAAAGGATAGGGGAGGAGAGAGGTGGAGAGGAGAGATGGGGAAAGGGAGGGGAAAGGAGAGAAGGGGGGAGAGGGGAGAGGGGGAGAGGGGGAAAGGATAGGGGAGGAGAGGGGTGGAGAGGAGAGATGAGGAGAGGAGAGATGGGATAGAGGGGAGGGGGAGAGGGAGGGGAGAGGGGAGAGGAGAGAGGGGGGAGAGAAGCAGGGGATACATGAGAGAGGGGATAAATGAGAGAGGGGGAGAGAGGGAGTGAAGGGGCGGAGGGTGGAGAAACGGGTGAGGGTCAAGGAGAGGAAGAAGACACATCAGATTCCGTGAATGCCAAGTGGAAATACAACAAACAGTCACAGTGCAAGGAACAGTACCCACGGCTCCCAAACCTAGCAGGATAACAAGGGCATCTGGTGCACATAAATCTGAACAAACGCGCAGAGAGGCAGCCAATGGAATAATGACAAATCAACTGTACTATTATAGGATTCCTGCAGAATTATTAATCTTCATTTATGAACACAACACTGCCATCAGTCAGTGATCTAAATGCTTCTCTTTAAACTTGTTTGAGCTTTGATAATACAATCCCTCTGCTCCAATAAAATAACATTTTCTGCAATGATAGAACATACAATTAACAGCAGTATTTGTGAATTCCAGCATTTTTCTATGATGTATCTTACTGGATAGCTCACGCCCATTCAGTTAGCATTGATTGCCCTGTTATTCTACGTTGTTTTGTGGCAGGTACATATGACAATGAATCACTCTTTAATTTAGTTTAGTTTAGTTTAGTCTAACTTAGAGATACTGTGTTGAAGCAGGCCCTTTGGCCCACCAAGTCCATTCTAACCATTAATCACCCATTCACACTAGTTCTATGTTATCCCAGTTTCGCGTCTTACAATTTACAAAGGTCAATTAACCTACAAACCTGCACGTCTTTGGGATGTGGGAAGAAACAGGAGCACCTGGAGAAAACCCATGCGGTCGGGGGAGAACGTGCAAACTCCACACAGACAGCACCCTGCAGTCAGGATCGAACCCGGATCTCTGGCGCCTTGACGCAGCAGCTCTACCACTGCACCACTCTTGACTTTTAAGGGCCTGTCCCACTTTCCTGAGTTACTCACGAATTCTCCCGAGTTTTCCCCTTGATTCAAACTCGGAGAATGTCCGTAGCGAGTCCGTAGGAGGCCGTAGATATATCGTAGCGGCTCGTTATGCCACTTGGGGCATCAGGTAAGTCGGGACGTTTTTTCAGCATGTTGAAAAATGTCCACGAGTAAAAAAAAACTAGCCCCGAGTACCTAAGGCTGGCTATTACCATAATTCTCCGAGTTTGAATCAAGGGTAAAACTCGGGAGAATTTGTGAGTAACTCGGGAAAGTGGGACAGGCCCATTAATAGTTTGGGCTGCCTTTTCTTGACCAACGAAAAGCCTGAGTTTGTGAGAGTTCATATATTCACAGCGACTGGAGTCCTGTTGAACTTTGTAAGGTGTGAGTACCAAGAATTTCAACATGGAACACTCAGCTTGTCTTCAGCCACAACCTAAATGGCAATGAAAAGAACCCCTCAGGTACTTGGACAAAAGGTATTAGATGTTGACAAGCGTTCTAGACTCCAGGGATCTCTCTTCCTGTCCAACCATCAATACACATTGAATCTGATTTCAAGCTCTGTAGTCTCAGAACATGTTTTCACCTGTAATCCCAATAAAATAACACTTTCTGTACTTCTTTCAGGTAATTAGTTTCAGGGCTCAAAGGGGAAGCCTTTGGGCTTGGACAATGTTCCAATTGGGCAGTCAATACACTTTTGGAAGCTTGTAGAACATAGAACACAGGAAGAGGCCCTTTGGCCCACAGTGCCTGTCCCAATCATGATGCCAAGACCAACTGTGCTGTTGTCATGAAACAAATCTTGACCAGTGTTATGAGGGTGGGGGAGACAAATCTTGACCAGTGTTATGAGGGTTCCATCAGGGGGAGAGGGGGGGCAATTGGCAGATGGTAAAGATAGTGACAAAGATGGGAGATGAAAAGGGGACAAAAAGGTATCAGGTAAGGAGAGGAGTCTCAAGAGAGTCAAGAATGTTTTATCATCAGGTGTCCCAGATAGAACAATGAAATTATAACTTGCAGCAGCACAACACAATATGTAAAGATAGTACACTGTAAACAGTATAATGAACAAGGTCAAAAACGTTCTCACACACGCACGCACACGCGCGCACACACGCACGCACGCGCACGCACACGCACGCACGCACACGCACACGCACGCACACACACACACGCATACACACACGCACACGCACACACACGCACACACACACACGCACACACACACACGCACACACGCAACACGCACACGCACACGCACACACACGCACACACACAGCACACACACACACACACACACACGCACACACACACACACAAAGTACACACACACACACGCACACACACACGCACACACACACGCGCACACACACACACACACACACACACACACACAAGCACGCACACACACGCGCACACACACACACACACACACACACACACACACACACACACACACACACACACACAAATCGTGTAATAATTCAATTGACTTTAATTTAATTGAATAAAATCCTCTAGCCAAGTATGTATACTGTACATACAAGGAGTTTGCCTTGATGCTTTGTTCACAAGGGTAAAACACGATATACAATAGACAATTAAAAATAAAACATTATAATTTAAACATGTGAAAATATGAAAATAATAACAATAATGTCAGAGGAAGAGGTGTGAGAGGAAGGGGACAGGGGAGGAGGAAGAGGAAGGATAAAATACATTTCTGAAGAAGGGTCTCGACCCCAAACATCACCCATCCCTTCTCTCCAGAGATGCTGCTTGTCCCGCTGAGTTACTCCAGCTTTTTGTGTCTATCCTTTGTGAGATGAAGACGTGGAGGAGAAAGGAGCAGGGTGACCAGGGTTGTGGAAGATGGCGGGAGAAATGAGTGTCTAACGGAATTTGGGATAGGGGTGGAAGTTAAGAGATGGAGGGGGAGGTTAGGGTAATATTAGTGAATTCAATGCTCATTCCATTGGGTTGGAAGAAACGCAAGCGGAATATGAGTTGCTGTCCCTCCGGATCCAAAGGGAGAGCGTTTCCACATTCTTACTACTCTCCAGAGTTTCTCCAGAGTTCTCTATTGGATCTGTTACTAATTTTAGACTGATGCTCCCAATCAATGAATGGCCACACCAGTGAGACCACCGGCCTGAGGTAGACCCTTGCATCTTTCCGTTCACCAGCACAGATGATGGGACCTTTGGTTTCTTGTGGAGTGGGCCAGATGCAAGTAATTGGATTCAGGAATTGGACTCAACTCAGAAAAAAATGGACAGAGCTGAAATCTAATTGATATTCTGCCAGATGATAAATGAAGAATCGACACAAATGCCAGGACTCTTACAAAGGTTCCTTTCAGAAATCCGGTTTATAGAAATCTCCAGTTAATCTAGCAGAATGATTGACTGCTATATTCAAAGTTCACTGGAAGTGACTTTTGTGGCAAACCATGTAAGTGTTTTGTAGCAAGGAGGAAGCTCCCTTTGAAAGGAGAGCCATCTATTTCTCCCTGCTGCCTCATGCCAACAGATTCTTGTTCCACCCCAAAGAACTGGACAAAAATAAGTTGACATTCCATTGTGGCAAAGAGGAAGTTCAGTACAATCTGAGTTGCCATCTTTCGCATGAGACGTTGATGAGAAACTGGTCTGCTCACTCTGGTGGGTATAAAAATCCTGTTCTGCAGGAGGACGCAGACTTTATCTCCAAAATCCTGGCTAGTGTCCATTCCCTAAACGGCGGCACAATCGTGTACCTCACAGCATCGGAGACTCGGGTTCCATCCAGACCTCGGGTGCTGTCTGTGTGGCGTTTACGCATTCTCCCTGTGACCACATGGGTTCCCTTCAGGTTCTCTGGTTTCCTCCCACATTCCAAAGACGTACTGTGTGGTTAATTGGCCTCTGTAAATTGCACCATGTGTGTAGGGAGTGGATGAGAAAGTGGGATAACGTAGAACTAGTGTGGAACAGGCAATCGGTGGTGGGCACGGACCCGGTGGCCGGAAGACTCATTTCAATGCTATGTCTCCGAATTGAACAAATCACATACTCATTTACAAAGTTCACCCCCTTGCTTTCAACTCTCACCACACTCGCGACAATCTCTATATTTGTGGTTCCCTGTAGTTCTTCAACATCTCCACACACAGGAAATTCTAGCTTCCTTATCATCTCTTTTATCATCACTCCATACTGCACCTGAAGTCACCAAATCCCTACGTTTCTGAATGCCCATCCTAAACCTCTCCATCTCTTAAAGATAGTGGAGTCAGGGGATATGGGGAGAAGGCAGGAACGGGGTACTGATTGTGGATGATCAGCCATGATCACATTGAATGGCGGTGCTGGCTCGAAGGGCCGAATGGCCTACTCCTGCACCTATTGTCTATTGACTATTGTCTATCTCTCATTCTTCCCTATAAGAGATTCTGTGAAATTTATCTCCT
Organism: Okamejei kenojei; assembly: GCA_035221665.1. Taxonomy (NCBI): domain Eukaryota; kingdom Metazoa; phylum Chordata; class Chondrichthyes; order Rajiformes; family Rajidae; genus Okamejei; species Okamejei kenojei. The sequence continues at coordinate 27,802,463 of CM069165.1, read as the reverse complement.
TGACGAGATTTTTACTTGTCCACCATGTTACCTCCTTATCAGACTGGGGCCATTTTTCCATGAATAATTCTCCAATTAAACACTTGGCAATCTTTATTATGTTAAGGGTGATTTGCAAATTGCTGTTGTTTAGTTCTTGAAGCAGGAAAACATTTATCTCATTCCTTGCTCGCAGTGCAGATTCGATTGGTGTACCTCCAAATAAACTTGACAAGAAAATTTCCCTCTAGGTTTTATGAGCCAAACCTTGTGTGCCGCTTTGGATCCATGTTGGCGGGATCCTGACCAACTCATGAGCGAGTAGGATCTACTTAATGCAAGCTGGTTGAGGACATCCTGTGGAATTGTTTTCCGGCTTTGAAAATCCAATTCAGCAGATGGAGCTTCACTGTCCGGAGATGGGAGGTAGGACTAGGAGCTGGAGAAACATCAGTTTCCAACGTGGGCCCAGTCACCTGCACTGAACGCCCAGGAGATCTAGACAGGATGGTTAGTGGCAACCAGAAATCACCAGCACTAGTTGGTAAAACCAACCCGACCTCCCGGTGGCTCAGCACTTCAACTCCCCCTCCCATTCCGTATCCGACCTCTCGGTCCTGGGCCTCCTCCACGGCCAGAGTGAGCAACACCTCATATTCCGCTTGGGGAGTCTGCATCCTTTGGGCTTGAACATTGAATTTTCTCAATTCTGTTAGCCCTTGCTGTCTCCTCCCCTTCCCACCTCTCCCTCAGCCCTCGGGCCCTGGCATTCCCTCTATCTCTATCTCCCTCCCCCACCCTAGTCGCACTAGCTTCTCATTTTCACACCACAAACAGCTTACAATGGCTTGTTCCCTTTATCATCGATACTTTTTTGCATATCTTTCATTCATTGTTCTTTATCTCTCCACATCACTGTCTATATCTCTCGTTTCCCTGATCCCTGACCAGTCTGAAGAAGGGTCTCGACCCGAAACGTCGCCTATCTCCTTCGCCTCTTAGATGCTGCTGCACCCGCTGAGTTTCTCCAGCTTTTTGTATAACCCTCGATTCTCCAGCATCTGCAGTTTCTTCGTTAACACCAGCACTAGTTTAGTTTAGTTTAGAGATACAGGTCCTTTGGCCCGCCATGTCCCTGTCAAATGGTAATCAATAGACAATAGGCAATAGACAATAGGTGCGGGAGTAGGCCAATCAGCCCTTCGAGCCAGCACTGCCATTCAATGTGATCATGGCTGATCATCCACAATCAGTACCCCATTCCTGCCTTCTCCCCATATCCCCTGACTCCACTATCTTTTTGAGCCCTATCTAGCTCTCTCTTGAAAGTATCCAGAGAACCGGCCTCCACCGCCCTCTGAGGCAGAGAATTCCACGGACACAACTCTCTGTGAGAAAAAGTGTTTCCTCATCTCCGTTCTAAATGGCCTACCCCTTATTTTTAAACTCTGGCCCCTGGTTCTGGACTCCCCCAACATCAGGAACATGCCTCTAGTGTGTCCAAGCCCTTAACAATCTTATATGTTTCAATGAGATCACCTGTCATCCTTCCAAACACCAGAGTGTACAAGCCCAGCCGCTCCATTCTCTCAGCATATGACAGTCCCGCCATCCCAGGAATTATCCTTGTAAACCTACGCTGCACTCCCTCAATAGCAAGAATGTCTTTCCTCAAATTAGGCGACCAAAACTGCACACAATACTGCAATCACAATGTCACCCATTCCTTCTATCCAGAGATGCTGCCTCCTGCGGAGTTATTCCGTCATTTTGTGCCCACCACGTACACTTGTTCTATTCCACACACTCGGGTCAGGACCCTTCTTCAGACTAAAAACTTGAAACATCATCTGTCCATTCATTCCACAATGCCCATCTATGTTCGTCCCATTAGCCCGCATTGGGACAATATTTCCCCTAAACCGTTCCTATCCACCTGTCCAAGTGACTGTAAATGCTGTTAAGGTACCCGCCTCAACAAACTACTTTAGCGGCTCGACCAACATACGCATCATCCACTGGGTTGAAAAGTTGCCCTTCAGGTTCATCAAGATAGAGCTAGATAGGGCTCTTAAAGATAGCGGAGTAAGGGGATATGGGGAGAAGGCAGGAACGGGGTACTGATTGGGGATGATCAGCCATGATCACATTGAATGGCGGTGCTGGCTCGAAGGGCCTAATGGCCTACTCCTGCTCCTATTGTCTATTGGCTATCTCAAATCTTTTCCCTCTTGCCTTAAGCCTATGATCTTTCGTTCTTCATCCCCAACCCTGGGTCTGAAGAAGGGTCTCGACCAACACATCACCTATTCCTTTTCTCCAGAGATGCTGCCTGACCCACTGAGTTACTCCAGCATTTTGTGTCTTTTATTTTGTAAGCTGGCATCTGCAGTTCCTTGTGTGTAGATCAGAATTTGGATCCACGAGTTTCACGTCTGAAAGCCAACACCAGTCAAAAGGAGCATCAGAGGCAGGAACATCGCACAGAATTATAATTGATGCTGCAGTTTATAAGATATATTTTGTTTTGATGCTGGCCTGGTCCTCCAGCGGTCCGGAGACCTGCACACACATCTATATGATTACCAACTTTTCTTCCGCTGAATTTGATTTGACAAACCAATTTTATTTTTCTATTTTATTATAAATCAAAAGCCCTTGTACTCCCAGCTGTGTTCCACCCCCAATTCTTGGAAGGCCCACGTCTAAACACATAGTGCTCAGATTGAATCTTGTTGCCATGGCGATACATGCCGCTGATTAAATCCCTTTTTGTTCTGCTCGAGTTATTTTGAGGGCTTTAAAAAAAAAAATACTTGTTCTCTTCCTTTCAGAGCTTTGTGAGCAGTTTCTTACAGAATGCATCGATACCATGGACCACTTCAGAATATTTAACGTAAATTCAATAATTTTTCTGTTTGGTTAATCCAGTTTGAAATGCATCGCCTGTCTCTGCTTTTTGTTCGATCTCAAAGAGCATTGTTGAAACATCAGTCTGTTTTTGAGCTCTGATTTCAGATTTCAGATGGTATAAGTGGTCAGTCTTGAATTTAAGTGAATTCCTGACCAATACATAGAATTGTACAACTGAGAAATAGACCGTTCAGCCCACAACATCCATGCCGGACTTCATGCGAGGATAAACTAATCTCCTCTGCCTGCACGTGATCCCTATCCCTCCATTCCCTGCATATCCGTGGTGCCCATCTAAAAGCCTCTTAATCACCACCATCATATCTGCTTCCACCACCATCCCTGGTAGCACATTCCAGGCACCCTCTCTGTGTAAAAAACTTGCTCCTTTAAACTTTGCCCCTCTCCAATAGACAATGGACAATAGACAGTAGATGCAGGAGTAGGCCATTCGGCCCTTCGAGCCAGCACCGTCATTCAATGTGATCGTGGCTGATCATCCACAATCAGTACCCCGTTCCTGCCTTCTCCCCATATCCCCTGACTCCGCTATCTTTAAGAGCCCTATCTAGCTCTCTCTTGAAAGTATCCAGAGAACCGGCCTCCACTGCCCTCTGTGGCAGAGAATTCCACAGACTCGCATCTCTCTGTGTGAAAAAGTGTTTCCTCGTCTCCATTCTAAATGGCTTACCCCTTATTCTTAAACTGTGCCCCCTGGTTCTGGACTCCCCCAACATCGGGAACATGTTTCCTGCCTCTAGCATGTCCAATCCCTTAATAATCTTATGTTTAAATTCGATCCACTCTTCAAATCTATGCTCTTTAATCTTTGGCATTTCCATCCTGGGAAAAAAAGATTCTGACAGTCTAGCCTATCTATGTAGGAAGGAACTGCAGATGCTGGTTTGCACTGAAGATGGACACAAAATGCTGGAGTAACTCAGCGGGATAGGCAGCATCTATGGAGAGAATGGGTGACGTTTCGGGTCGAGACCCTTCTTCAGACCCTACCCTATAGCTATGCCTCTTATAATTTTTGAAACTTCTATCAAATCTCCCCTCAGCCTCAAATGCCCCAGAAAAAAAAGCAATCTAAGTTTGTCCAATCTCTCCTGATCGCTAATACTCTCAAAACCAGGCGGCATTCTGGTAAACTGGAGTATAAGGTACTTCTCTCAAAAAGTAAGGAGCTTGGATTTTGGATTAAGTGGCAATGTTTCAGCACAAAGAAGAGGCCACAAAAATATTCTGGCAATCCTGCACCCTCTCCAAAACCTCCACACTCTTCCTATAATGGGCCGACCAGAACTTCTCACAATACTCCAAATGTGGCCTCACCACAGTCCGATGACTTCCTGACTTTTATACTCAATGCCCCTATCAATGTCGGCAAGCATACCGTAAACAGGAATGTTGCAAGGTTGTTGATGAAAATCAGCACAATAGTGGCTGATTTGATGTCCTCTCTACTGTAGCCAGAGTTATCGCCAAACTATTAAGACTAAAGTTAAAGCTAAATCTATTAAGACAATTGCAAAGCTAAAGGTTCCCTTGATTTGAGGCATGTGCGTCTATATGAGTTTCACCCTTGGAATGAATGGCATTGCCTCTGGGATATGCTCACATTTGTTGCCCAAGTCAAACCTCTGGCTGAAAGACATTGCTCCTGCCAAGCATCTGCTGGTGTCCCGATTAGTGGCCCCGGTAGGACCACATCTGGAACATTGTGTACAGCTGCCACATGTTCTACGCAAGGAAGGATAGACTTAGAACAGAATATTCACCAGCTGGATTATTAAAGACACACCATATTGTAAAACCTGTTAGAATCATTCAGCACAATAGGTACGGGATGAAGCATCTTGTTTCACCTCCAGAGAGGTGCGGGCTGGAAGGTTATTTAGGCACCGTATTTTATTCCTTGTGGAGGAGGGTTCTTCTTCTTCTGTCGTATGTCATTTAGACCTGCAGCTCTGTTGAGGCGAGCCAGGCCAACGTGTCATCGTCCAGGTCAATCAGACCTCGTTCACCATTCCGTGGCCGGTGTTTGGGGCAACTGGTGACTGTGAGGAGGGTGCTACAAGCTGGGTGTTGTTGATGGGGAAGTGGTGAAAATAGTAGAGGTTTAGTGCAGATGTAGGATGGTGCTTGTAGCATGGTCCTATTTCCGTGCAGGCCCCATAGCAGAAGCGTCCACGTCGCGGGTTGGGAACTGGAAGCATCCCGAGCTAATTCTGCTACCACCATCATCTCTTGCAACAAGTGATGGCTCCCACTGAGTGTCGCCGGAAGCTTGCGTCCTTTTCAGGACGGACGATGACAGCGATGTCAACATTTGTAACAAGATGGACAGGAAAAGAAGAAGAGGATTTCTGTGCAGGATAGATTACGACTCAACGAGATGTGGTCTCTTGGTGGGGCCAGTGGGTGGCAAGCTTGGACTGCAATGGTGAGGATGGTCCCTCCCAATCCTACTCCAGCGGCCCAGCTCAAAGTGGCGGCAAGACGAAACAAGACTTTGAAAACCGTGACCACCAGGTTCAAGGGGTGGGAGATTGCAACCTACACGTGGTCCACCCTGTTTTGACTAATGCAATCACCCCGACATGCACAAACAAGTAGATCAAATAGAACAAGCAGACCTCCAACTGTAGGCTGTGCACGCCAGAAGCAAGAACAAGAGCAGGTTCAAGAACAGCTTGTTCCCTGCAACCACCAGGCTCTTGAACACTACACCACTTACCTCAGCAACTACGATCTTCAACGGGTTGTGCCTTCTGTGGCACTATTATGGTTGCCTAGTATTATGGTTACAAAATGATTGTATTACTGATTATTATATAATTATCTGTGTGTTATGGGATTAACGGGCCTGTTACACTGCGGCAAGAGGCAGGTACTATAACAAGATTTAAAAGACATTTGGACAAGTAAATGGATCAACCATGATTGAATGGCGGAGTAGACTTGATGGGCCGAATGGCCTAATTCTACTCCTATCACCTTATGACATGACCTTATGAAAGGTTGAGAGGGATCTGGGACAGATGCGGGCAGGTGGGACTAGTGGAGCATCTTGGTCAGCATGAACGAGTTGGGCTGAAGGGCCTGTTTCCATTCTGCATGGCCCCATGAATCAGAGTAGAAATTATATTGTTCCATTTGGGTACATTTGACAAAAAAACACTCTTGACTCTTGACAACAGCAAATCCAAAGCCATCCTTCTTCCAAGGTATTTTGCCCCCAAAATATAAGAAGCCTGAGACACTTCAGCATTAAGTTTGGCACTTCCATTGCTAAAACCCAATGCAGACAACCCTTGCACGTTGAGGCTAGACACTGAGCCCATGTGCAGGATAGGTGAATGTACCCAGGGAGGAATTTCAAACCAAACATGAGCCTTCTGATAAAGCCAAGACAGGGTGTGATGTTTATCTGTGAAGGAACTTTGGCATCTTTACAGATGTGAGTCACTGTAGCTCAATTTATCCCAGAAGGTTTGACAGTGACACACAAAAAAAAAGAGTGGAATTTTAAATCAGGTTCAAATACATCCAATTAAAACAAACATTCAGTCCGTTTCACCCAAGGGCAATCCATTATAGAAATAGTTAAAGAATAAAAAAATCAGGAGGAAAAAAACGGTTGCATTGATTAAAAACACATGTTTTTTTTCACAAATTTGTTAAAAAATATAAGGCACACTTTGCAACCTTGCCATCGTCTTGTGAGTCAGGCTGTTTGATTAATTTGGTGTTTCAAGTCAGTTGAGAAAGAGAAGAGCTTGTTTTTAACACAGCATGTTGTGATTGGGAATATGCTGTCTGAAAGGGTGGTCCAAGCAAATCCAACAGAGTTTCTTGCAAGAAAATTGGAAAAATATTTGGGCATGAAAAGGCTGGAGGACCAAAGGGAATAACGCTGGAAGTGGTTCTATCCACTAGTTCTATCCTACACACCTTACAGAGGCCAATTAAACTCTGTATGTCTTTGGGATGTGGGAGGAAACTGGAGCGGTCACAGGGAGAATGCACAGACTCTGTGCAGACAGCACCCGTAGTCAGGATCGAACCCGGGTCTCTGGAGCTGTAAGGCAGCAACTCTACTGCTGCGCCACCGTGCCGCCCACCTAAACCCTGGTGCATTGGAGAAAGAATTGATTTCATCTTGTGTGTAAATGTCCAAACGATGAACAGCACACAAGCAGAAACACCTTTGCAGTTTTCCCGTCCTCTGAGACAGCTCCTGAATCCGACACGTTTGACACATTACAACCAGCTCGCCCATCAACACTGCCACCATTTAAATCCAAGGGTACAGGTGGTCAGATTGGGGTCTGGTTCGCCTTTAGCCCCGTTAGTTTGCCTTGTAATTTATTTCCAGTGACAGAAAATGCTTCAAGTTCTTCTTTCCTTGAAGGCCCTTTGACGACCTATTATTACAGGGATTTTTTTAATTCGAAGAATGATCCAAAATAATTCTCTGGAATTTCTGAAATTTTTCTTTTAATTCCCCAGCCTCAACCTCGAGAAAAGGGGGAGAGCAAACTGTGGGAATGTCCTGGGTTGGCTGGAGACCAAGTTTAGGTTCGTTTAGTTTAGAGATCCGGCGCAGAAACAGGCCCTTTGACCAACCGAGACTGTACCGACCACCGATCCCCGTATACCAGCACTATCCTACGCAGCGGTAGAGTTGCTGCCTTACAGCGAATGCAGCGCCGGAGACACGGGTTCCATCCCGACTATGGGCGCTGTTGTACGGAGTTTGTACGTTCTCCCTAAGACCTGCGTGGGTTTTCTCCAAGATCTTTGGTTTCCTCCCACATTCCAAAGACGCACAGGTTTGTAGGTTAATTGGCTTAATTAATTGGCATGATAAATATAAAAATTGTCCAACTTCCAGTACAGTCCCTGGTGAACTCTTTGGAAGGTACAAGGTGCAAGGTACTAGGGACAATTTACAATTTTTACCAAAGCAAATTAAGTTACAAACCTGTACGTCTTTGGATTGTGGGAGGAAACTGAAGCATCCGGAGAAAACAAACGTGGTCACGGGGTGAACGTACAAACTCCGTACAGACAGCACCCGTGGTCAGGATCGAACCTGGGTCTCCGGCGCTGTGAGGCAGCAACTCTACCGCTGCGCCACCGTGCCAACTGACAACACATCTCCCACTGTGTCACAAACATTCTCTCCACCCGTACCTCTCTCTGCAACCTGTAACATGATTACAGTTCCGATGAAGAATTATCCACATGAATCTTGAACTCTGTTTCTCTCTCCACTGGATGTGGGCTTTATGTGCTGAGCCAGCATTTAATTGCCATTCCCCAGTTGCCCTGAGAAGGAGGTGTTGTGCTGCCTACTTGAACCGTTGCAGTCCTTGAGGTGTGAGTGTACCCGTTGAGTATCTAAAACATTAAAGCATTTGCCCAAAATTCTCAGCCTGGGTTTTATAATCCATCCTGAAGCATGATGCCAAAAAGTATTTTGTCTTCTACAAACTGTTAACACCATGGAATAGCGTGGGAAGGAACTACAGATGCTGGTTTAAAACGAAGATAGACACAAAACGTGAGAGTAACTCAGCGGGACAGGCAGCATCTCAGTCTGAAGAAGGGTCTCGACCCGAAACGTCACCCATTCCTTCTCTCCAGAGATGCTGCCTGACCCGTTGAGCTACTCCAGCATTCTGTGCCTGACACCATGGAATAGTTTGGTTCGCTGCTCAGTTCGATCAGCAACAATGCTTCTGGAGGGAAGAGAGCAAACACCTGCGTGCTAGTTGCCAACTCACCTTGCATCTGCCTCACTGTAGTATTCTCTGGCCACAATGTCCTCAAAGAGTTCTCCACCAGTCACCCTGCAGAATGAAAAGAAAAATTGCAGATCTTTAATGAGTGTGAACAGCAATTGGGAAAGCACTGATTAAAGCTGTACGCTCTGGCTAAACTCTGTCCCACACGGTTCCAATCTTCCCTGGAGCATCCCTGAACAATTACCAGGCCGACACCAGGCCCAATGTTAATTAAACGTCTGTTCCTCATATCAGTCAGCCCTAGTTTCCTCTGTGAGGCGGCAGCATTACTGGCAATGCTCGCAGTGGGTTTGAGGGAGGATGCAGCTCTTCCTCACATCTCAGAGAACAGTACAATACATAGGCAACACAGTGGTGCAGCTGGTAGAGCTGCTGCCACAGAGTATCAGAGGCCATGTCCGATCCTGGCGTCAGGTGCTGTCTGTGTGGAGTTTGCACCTTCCCCCTGTGATGGTGTCGGATTTCTCCGGGTGCTCTGCTTTTCCTCCCACACCTCCAGGATGTGAAGGTTTGCAGGCCGCTGTAACTTGCCCTAGTGTGCAGGGAGCGGATGAGAACGTGGGATAACATGGAACAGGTGTGATTGATGGTTGGAGTGGACTCATTGGGCTGAAGGGCCTGTTTCCATGCTGTCTAACACCGCTAACACTAGAAAGAAGTAGAGCACAGGAACAGGCCCTTCGGCCCATAATGTCCATGCCAACCATGATGCCAACTAGCCTAAGCAAAGAACAGAGCAAATCAAATCACTAAACATTGCAGGGAGTCAATGCTAGGTTGAAAGATTCCGCACAAACCCTTTAAAGGGCCTGTCCCACTTTCACGACCTCTGCCGAGTTTGCCCTTGACTCATACTCGCAGCATGGTCGTCACGAGGTCGTAGGTAGGTCATACGCAGGTCGTAGCAGGTCGTGATGCTAGTCGTAGGCACTCGTGGCATCAAGTAGGTCGGGGCGTTTTTCTAGCCTGATGAAAAGTGTCCACGAGTAAAAAAGGTCGTGAATTAGGTCATGAAAGTGGGACAGGCCCTTAACTGTGTATTTACAAGATTGCACTTCAGGGTCAGAATGTATTAACATGCATTATCTCCTTCTTAGCATTTTACAATTCCTCCAAAGATCTAATGCAATAAATAATTGAATGTTGCCAAGATGAGTCTAAGGATTTATTTGACAGCTGAGGTTGGAAATGTTACTGTCTGACTTGTCCAGTGTTTACCAATGCAGATATGCTCCCACATAGACAGGTTTACATGCCATGGAGTGAATGCAACAAGGGTTTTGGAGACTTCTTCAACAGAGAGCAGTTTAGACTATAGAGATACAGTGCGGAAACAAGCCCTGTGGCCCACCAAATCCGCACCGACTAGCGAGCACCCCGTATATTCACATTATCCTACACCCTGGGGACAATTTATAATTTTACCTAAGCCAATTAACCTACAAACCTGCATGTCTTTGGAGTGTGGGAGGAAACAGGTATCCAGGGAAAACCCATGCAGGTCACGGGGAGAACGTACAAACCCCGTACAGGCAAGCAACCATAGTCAGGATCTGACCCGGGTCTCTGGTACTGTAGGGCTGCAACTCTACCACTGCGCCACCATGCTGCCCATCCAGGTTTGGTGTGGATAGCAGGAAAGATTCAGTAAGTCAGGCCTAGACTCTCAAAAGTTTAAAAGTGTGAGTGGCTATCATATTGCAACTTCCAAAAGTCTTACTGGTCTCCACAGGGAATCACAGTGGCTCAGTGGTAGAGTTGCTGCCTTACAGCGCCAGAGACCCGAGTTCAAACCTGGCTACTGGTGCTGTCAGTATGTTCTCCCTGTGGCCACGTGGGTTTTCTCCAGGTCCTCTGGTTTCCTCCCACACTCCAAAGACGTCCAGGTTTGGCTTGCTGTCTTACTATGTCCGACTACATTCTATCTCTGTCCCGCCCACTCCCCTGACATCAATCTGAAGAAGGGTCTTGACCCGAAACGTCACCCATTCCTTCTCTCCAGAGATGCTACCTGTCCCGCTGAGTTACTCCAGCATTTTGTGTCTACCTTCGATTGAAACCAGCATCTCCAGTTCCTTCCTACAGGTCTGTAGGTTAATTAGCTTTGGTAAATTGTAAATTGTCCCTAGTGTGTGTAGGACAGTGCTAGTGTGCGGGGTGATCGGTAGTCCGCACGGACTCTGTGGGCTGAAGGGCCAGTCTCTACGCTGTATTTCTAAAGTCTGAAGTCTAAATGGATGGATGAAGGGAGGAGGTTTACCTGCTCAGGTGCGCTGAATAAGGAAGGGGTGAGAAAGGAAATGTGTTCAAGCAGAGGGTGGGACATGCTTGGAGTTCTCTACCTCGGAGGGCTGTGGAATCATAGCAGAATGATTGCGAGCAAGATTGTGTTGTGGTGGTGGCAAGGCATTGAGTGCTTTAGTTCAACCGTGACACTGATGAATTTGCTGCAGTTTGACATTTGATATCCATTTATTTCAAGTTAAATGCCACGCATCCATCATCATATTATTTCTACGTTCTCCAATGATGTTAAATTCTTGATCAGGGATTTGAAATTTACGACAACATAACTACCTGACATTGTGATCGAGAGCTGCTGTACTCACGAGTCTCGGCGCTGAAGTACTCATCAACTCATTCATTAAAGATTCATGTTGCTAATGCCTACGCTCTCGGATGGATATAAAGATTCACCTGCCGCCCTCTCAAAGTCCAGAGACCCAGGTTCGATCCTGACCTCTGGTGCTATCTGTTAGGAGTTTTCCTTGTGACCCCGTGGGTTTTCTCCGGGTGCTCCAGTTTCCTCCCACATCCCGAAGACGTGCAGGTTTGTAGGTTAATTGACCACCTTTATAGAAATGGCCCCTCGTTTGTAGGGAGGAATGAGAAAGTGGGATATAATGGAACTAGTGTGTACTCTGGCATGGCACCTAGCATCAGTAGACAAACATATTTCAATGATTTCAATCCCACATTCACAAATTCACAAATTATAGTAGAATTAGGCCATTCAGCCCATCGAGTCTAGTCCGCCATTCAATCGTGGCTGATCTCTGCCACCTAATCCCATTTTCCTGCATTCTCCCCATAACCCTTGACACTTATTCTAATGAAGAATTTGACTATCTCTGCCATAAATATCCACTGATGCGGCCTCCACTGCCCTCTGTGGCAATGAGTTCCACAGATTAACCACCCTCTGACTAAAGAAGTTCCTCCTCACCTCCGTTGTAGAAGAGTGCCCTTTAATTCTGGGGCTGTGACCTCTGGTCCTAGACTCTCCCACCAGTGGAAACATCCTCTCCACATCCACTGTATCTACGCTGATCATTATTCTGTAAGTTTCAATGAGGTCTCCCCTCAACCTTCTAAACTCCAGCGAGTACAGGCCCAGTGTCGTCAAACGCTTATCATATGCTAACCCACTCACTCCTAGAAACATTCTTGTAAACCTCCTCTGGACCCTCTCCATGTTGGGTGTGGAGCAGGAAACACTGGTCACAGCCATGGCATTTCTCTGTTAAAGAAGGGACTGCAGATGCTGGAAAATCGAGGGTACACAAAATGCTGGAGAAACTCAGCGGGTGCAGCAGCATCTATGGAGCATCTATGGATCTCCTTCGCTCCATAGATGCTGCTGCACCCGCTGAGTTTCTCCAGCATTTTGTGTACCCATGGCATTTCTCTGTTTGCCTGTGAACTGCATCAACAAGTTTACAGCCTGCGAGAGAGAGAGAGAGTTGTGCTCATTAAGAGGACGGTGAAGGGAAGGAAATATACTTTAAACGGCTCGCTCTCTATCAGATTGGTCTGCGATCAATGCAGAATGATTTATGAAACGTCAAATGTTTCAGCCGTGACTATTTATGGTGCAGTTTTGAGGCCAATTTGAAGCAGATTGTCCTTTGCTGGGAGATTACATCTTTCACTATCACCACTGTCCCCTTCTCCAGCGGTTGCCTGGCGCGCATTGAAAAACAAAGCCCTTTCTTTCTCAGTCTTCTCTTTGAGATGGCCTTCCTTGAATCCCTGAAGGGGGTGGCTGGTTTTGCTCGGCAACCAGGATAGTAGTTACTGCTCATTTCTCAGGCAAGTGACAAAGGCAGAGCTGGATTTACTGCTTGCTTTCTTCAAGCGTAACCTTCCAGCTTTGCATACCAACAATGGCTAAGAAAGGGCATGGCGCTGCACATTTCTGTTGTGCCAACAAACGTACCCAAAATGTTGCCTGAACATTTTCAAGTGTGATAAGCCCAGTGGTAAATAAAGCATGTCCTCTGAACTGGAACTGTCTCCCACTTTGCTGCCTGGAGCTGTTCCAATGTATGAAACAATTTGTCAACTTCTCCACTGGCGAATTCATAAAGCCAAATAACAATTCTGCACAAATATCTCTCTACTGAGGTTTAAAAAAAACAAAACTGTTGTTCTTTTCTCTTTAAAAAAAAAGTTCTATTTAAATGGCCCTCCTGTTTAAAGCCAGTGGTCAATACAGGATGAAGGTGTATAGTGAAGACGGGTTCAATAACAATAGTTACAAGACACTTACAAGACAGGTGCATGGATAGAAAAAGCTTAGAGGGACAGAGGCCAAACATGAGCTCATGGCATTGACTTGGGTTGGGGCATCTCTGTCGGCATGGACGAATTGGGCCGAAGGGCCTGTTTCTGTGCTGCATCACTCGATGCTTTCAAGAGAGAGCTAGATAGGGTTCTTAAAGATAGCAGAGTCAGGGGATATGGGGAGAAGGCAGGAACGGGGTACTGATTGTGGACGATCAGCCATGATCACAATGAATGGTGGTGCTGGCTCGAAGGGCCGAATGGCCTACTCCGGCACCTATTGTCTATTGTCTATTGTCTATAACAAGGGCTTAGATTTTGATGTCACATTCCATTGTCACAGAACAGCCCAACAGGTGGAGACTGTGATATGTGGCTGGAAGCCTCCATTTCCATGTTGCATGATTCTATGATATTGAGATATCTAAGATAAAGCTGTAGTTCCATTAGCACGTCTTCAACATAGAACATGGAAAATTACAGTACAGGAACAGGCCCTTCGGCCCATAAAGCCCAACAGGCCGACCATGAACCAAGATAAACTACTCTCAGCCTGCACTTGATCCATGTACCTCCATTCCCTGCATATCCATCTGCCTATCCAAAAGCCTCAGAATCGCCACTATCATATCTGCCTCCACCACCACCCCCGGCAACACATCCCACACAGCCCGCACTCTCGGCGTAAAAGACTTGCCGTGCCCATCTCCTTTAAACCTTGCTCCTCTGACGAACCTATACCCTCTAGTCTTTGACAACTGCACCCTGGGAATCCACACCTTCTGTACCTGATCACAACAGACAGGCCTGCCGACATCGCTTCCAAATGACACAACCTTTGTCAAAAGAGTGGCACTGCTTCAGCACCAGCTTCTGGGGAACTCCGAGATGTTGTTTCCACTGGTATTCGTTGATTATAATCGGAGGCAAGGATTTTGGCCGGTTCAAGTTTCCTTGTGCCAATCACATTGATTGTCCCACTCATGTGTTGGCTGATTCAGGGACGAAGCATTAGACCAGGAGTCAAGCCTAACATGCTCCCGCTCTCATACACTGAATTAACATTGTGGACAATCTAAATCTGCAAGTGCTAAATCGACACATGACGCCTGTATGGACGTGAGTAGTCGCCCCAAGAGTCGCACCTTTTTGTCTGACCTCAAAGGGCGGTGGAGGCCGGTTCTCTGGATACTTTCAGGATAGAGCTAGATAGGGCTCTTAAAGATAGTGGAGTCAGGGGATATGGGGAGAAGGCAGGAACGGGGTACAGAATGGGGATGATCAGCCATGATCACATTGAATGGTGGTGCTGGCTCAAGGGGCCGAATGGCCTCCTCCTGCACCTATTGTCTTTTTCTGGTCGCCGCTGGACTTTCAGCATGTTGTACCTTTTCTGCTACCTGCTGCGACTATGACGGATGCCGGCAAGTCGCGAAAGAATCACGTAAGTGGGACAGGCCCTTTACTTGCAGCAGCATGACAGGTCTGCACATGCAAAACTGGACACCCAGATTACATATGATAAACCGAATGAAATCAATAAATAAGCACAAATACAAACATGAAGCAAAAAATATCAGATTGGTGAAGGAAAGGATGATGATACAAGATGACAGAATGGGGTGCTGAGGCAGCTGCAAGATATTGGAGTTGTTTTTTTGCTGGAATGTTCCGGATGAGTGACCCGGTGATGAGGCTTCGCAGTGCCGCTCTGTGACCCACTTATTGCGACTAACTTTCAACAAACCTTCCAAGTTAAAACCTACACCCGAGACACCTCACACGACCTTCAACTCTTCGGTAAAGGGCCTGTCCCACTTGGGCGTCATTTGCGGGTCACGCGAAATCCTGGGGCTCTGTACGTGACCGCGTGTCACTGCCTACGCCATGTCTCACCACGCGCCATGCGCTCGTAATGCACGCCATGCGCGTGTCACATGCGTGTCATGATGCGTGCGTGATGCGTAAATGATGTTGCGTCGTGCATCGTGACGCGTAAATGATGTCACGTAAATGACGCGCAAATAACGGCCAAGTAGGACAGGCCCTTTACTATCAATGTCTAGGTCCCCATTCCCTCATCTTTACCATGAATATCCAGTCCCTTTACATCTCCGCCCCCCAGCTGGATGGTCTCGCTTGGCCAGCTTACAACCCAGCGGTATGAACCATGATATCTCTAACCCATGCATTCCCTCTCTCTCCGTGCCTCCCCCATCCAAGTCATTGTATCAGCTTCAAAGCCATCTTGTTGAGTTTAAAGGGCCTGTCCCACTTGCTGATTTTTTTTGCGGCAGCTGGCATCATATCAGTGTCGCCAAAAGATTTTGAACATCTCAAAATTCAGCGGCGAGAAAATAAAAAACACCGTGCGTCATACCGTCATTACGCCACAATTTTTTTCGCGTACCTGATACGTCAGGCAACGATGCTGGCAGTCGTCGAAAAAATCGGCAAGTGGGACAGCCCTTAACACATTTTTACCAGAGCCAGAACGAACAATGGCCTGTTCCCTTTATCATTGTAACTTTTTTGCAGATCTTTCATTCATTTGTTCCTTATCTCTCTATATCCCCGTCTATATCTCTTGTTTCCCTTTCCCCTGACTCTCAGTCTGAAGAAGAGCATCGACCCGAAATGTCACCTATTCCTTTTCTCCAGAGATGCTGCCTGTCCCACTGAGTTACAGTACTCCAGCTTTTTGTGTCTATCGTAGTATCTTTCTTAAACAGAGAGCCATTCAATTTCCCTCTCCGAATATTCACCTCTGCCTGGCAGAATCTGTCCTCACCCTGAATAACTTCTCGTTTACCTCCTCTCACATGAAATAATCTCAAGAAGGGTCCGGATGCACAACGTAATAATATTATGTTCTCCAAAGATGCTGCCTCACCCACTGAGTTACTCCAGCATTTTGCATCTTCTTTTATTGAAGGATTACATAGAGGGAGTACAGAGAAGGTTCACCAGACTGATTCCTGGGATGTCAGGACTTTCGTATGAAGAAAAACTGGATAGACTCGACTTGTACTCGCTAGAATTTAGAAGATTGAGGGGGGATCTTATAGAAACGTACAAAATTCTTAAGGTGTTGGACAGGCTAGATGCAGGAAGATTATTCCCGATGTTGGGGAAGTCCAGAACAAGGGGTCACAGTTTAAGGATAAGGGGGAAGTCTTTTAGGACCGAGATGAGAAAATCATTTTTCGCACAGAGAGTGGTGAATCTTTGGAATTCTCTGCCACAGAAGGTGGTTAAGGCCAGTTCATTGGCTATATTTAAGAGGGAGTTTGATGTGGCCCTTGTGGCTAAAGGGATCGGGGGTATGGAGAGAAGGCAGGTACAGGATACTGAGTTGGATGATCAGCCATGATCATATTGAATGGCGGTGCAGGCTCGAAGGGCCGAATGGCCTCCTCCTGCACCTATTGTCTATGTTTCTATGTTTCTATGATTGCACTGTTCATTGAGAGGATCGGCCGACCGAGTCTGCGCTGACCTGCCATCACCCATACACTCACTATCTACACATAGAGATGATGTAGAGAGATAAAGAACAATGAATGAAAGATATGCAAAAAAACTAATGATGATAAAGGAAATAGGCCGTTGTTAGCTGTTTGGTGGGGGAAAATGAGAACTTGGTGCGACTTGGGTGGGGGAGGGATGGAGAGAGAGGGATTGCTGGGGCTAGCTGAAGTTACAGAAATCAATATTCATACAAAGACATACAATGTCTGAAGGTCACGGCCCAAAACGTCACCCATTCCTTCTCTCCAGAGATGCTGCCTGTCCCTCTGAGTTACTCCAGCATTTTGTGTCTGCCTTCAATATTGATACCACTGGGCTGTAAGCTGCCCAAGCGAAATATGAGATGCTGTTCCTCCAATTTGCGTTTAGCCTCACTCTGACAATGGAGGAGACCTGGTATGTTTACTTGTGGTGATGTGCACAGCACGTTTCCATCAGGAGCTACAGCTGCCAGCCGTATAAATAACCGGAGATGATCACAAATCCTGGCTGCCCCTGCAGAGACCCATTAATCAGAGAGCCAGGGGACAAGTGATGGTGCACAGTGCAAGAACGCTTCATTGCAAGGACTGTCTCCATGAGACATTGCAAGAACCATCATCAAAAATTCAACAGGCAAATGCTCACAGCAGATTAAGTTGCTCCGACTACTTCAAGTTCATCTCAGGGCATTCTCTTCAGGGTTCAATAATCAGGTAGATGCCTTCATCTGTTTTTATGTATTATTCAAAGGCCAGTAATGGCATTTGTTGACTCGGTGTTAGAGCTTGGGTTTTGTATAGCCAACAGCTTGCAGTTAAGCAGAACGTCAAAAGCCACTTGGACAGATGCATGGATAGGAAAGGTTTAGAGGGATGTGGGCCAAAGGCAGGCAAGTGGGACGAATTTGGAGTCATAGTCACACTGCGTGGAAACAGGCCCTTATTCCCAATTTGCCCATGCTGACCAACATGCCCCATCTACAGAGGATGTACAACAGAGGGTGCACAACACAGGGTGCACAACAGAGGATGCACAACAGAGGATGCACAACAGAGGGTGCACAACAGAGGGTGCACAACAGAGGGTGTACAACAGAGGGTGCACAACACAGGGTGCACAACAGAGGGTGCACAACAGAGGATGCACAACAGAGGGTGCACAACAGAGGGTGTACAACAGAGGATGTACAACAGAGGGTGCACAACAGAGGGTGCACAACAGAGGGTGCACAACAGAGGGTGCACAACAGAGGGTGTACAACAGAGGATGCACAACAGAGGATGCACAACAGAGGATGCACAACAGAGGATGCACAACAGAGGATGCACAACAGAGGGTGCACAACAGAGGGTGCACAACAGAGGATGCACAACAGAGGGTGTACAACAGAGGATGCACAACAGAGGGTGTACAACAGAGGGTGCACAACAGAGGGTGCACAACAGAGGGTGTACAATAGAGGATGCACAACAGAGGGTGCACAACAGAGGGTGCACAACAGAGGGTGTACTTCCTGCGGCAGCTGAGGAAGCACAATCTGCCACAAGCAATGATGGTCCATTTCTACGCCCATCGTAGAGTCTGTCCTCACCTTCTCCATCAAGGTCTGGTTTGGCTCAGCCACCAAGCACGACACCTGGAGGCTGCAGTGAATCGTCCGATCAGCAGAGAAGGTTATTGGCTGCAACCTTCCCTCCATTGACGAACTGTACACTGCAAGGGCCAGGAAGCGAGCGGGCAAGATCATCTCTGACCCCTCTCACCCTGGCCACAAACTCTTTGAATCACTTCCCTCTGGAAGGCGACTCCGGACTGTCAAAGCTGCCACAGCCAGACAGCTTCTTCCCACGAGTAGTAGCTCTACTCAATAACCAAAAATCTGTAGCCTCCTTTTGCTCTGGTATTTCATTCAATTCACATGTTTAATCAATAATGATTTATTATTAATGATTAATGTTTTATGTGTCAATCCTAACTGTCACTGTACTTCTTGTTGTCACTTGCGGGCGGAGCACCAAGGCAAATTCCTTGTATGTGAATACTTGGCCAATAAGCGTATTCATTCATTCACTCACTAGTCCACCTGCCTGTGTTTGGTCAAAACCCTCCAATCCATCGTACCGGTGTGCGGGTACCGTTTCACTTCCTGAAGACAATCACAATCTCCCTTGTCTTGCTGGCACTGAGGGAGAGGTTGTTGTCTTGGCAACAGGTTCAAAGCTTTTCAATCTCCATCCTGTACTCCGTCTCATCATTATTTGATATCCGGCCCACTATGGTGGGGTCGTCTGCGAGCTTGTACATAAAGTTGGATTGTAATTTGTCTGCACAGTCGTGAGTGTCGAAGGAGTAGAGTAAGAGGCTGAGAATGCACCAGGGTTGGAGATTGTTGTAGAGAATGATTTGTCATCTATCCTCACCGATTGACGTCTGTTTGACAGGATGTTGAGGATCCACTTGCAGAGGTGAGTGCTGGCTCCATGGGTTTGGAGATGAGCTTTGTTCTTCTTCTTGCGGGTGGCGTGCACAGTGTAGGACAACTTGTTCTGTTTGACCTTCTGTTTTGTGCACGCCAGGTTGATTGCATTCGTGGAAACAGGGTGGACCACGTGAAGGTTGCAATCTCCCACCCCCATGAGCTTCATTGAGCTTCATGGAAGGAGCTGCCGGAGGAAGTTGTTGAGTCATGTACAATAACAACACTTGAGGGATATCTGGACAGTTACATGGATTGGAAAGGTTTAGAGGGATATGGGTTAATTGCAACTTGAGTAGATGGGCATCTTAATAGGTATGGACGAGTTGGGCCAAAGGCCACGATTTGAACTCCAGTAGTCCCATCAACCAAGGTGCTGCCCTTGCACCAGGTGTATCCCGGCACAGCTTACTCCAGCAGATCGTCTACTCTAAGTGCTGTGGAAATTCCATGGCTTCTCAGTAATATTGTGGAATTCCTCGCAAATGTCCCTCTGTTGTTGGTGGAGCAATCGGCAAAAATAATTTTGGCACGATAAGTTCTCAAATGAAGATGAAGGGATCAGGATGTGCCTATGTTTTCAGCTCATCTTATGAACGTGGGAGGAAAGGGAGAGAATGCCCCATATGGAACTGTGCAAAAACGTTTGTCATCTCAACACTTTGGTGCTTTCAAACCGAGCTGCGCGATAAGTACTTTCAAATGAGAATTCCTGTATCTGAGAAGGGGCAGACTGTGGTTTGTCATCTGTGGTATTATTAAAATGTACACAAAGGATTGAGTCGCAAATTCCACAGGCGTCATCGAGTTGTAGAGCCATACATCATAGCTACAGGCCCTTCAGCCCACCCTGTCGATGCTGATCAAGCTGGCATTCTGGACTTGTCTAATTTACCTGCATTCTAGTCCTCTACATCATTCTTGTCCACATATCTATCCAAAAGTCTGTAAATAATTGTAATTATATCTATAACCCCCTCAGGCAGCTCGTCACAAATACAGACTCCTCTCACAGTGCCCCCCTAGTCTATGCCCTTTGATTTAGAACCCTCTGGACTGGGAAATAGACTGTGAATGCTCGCGAAATTGAGGTCACTCTCAAACTGGAGGTCACTGACTCCATAGTCTAAATTAATAGTTACTGTACAAATGGGGAGTTTATGCAAGCTTTGATCCATGATCTCCTTAACATAGTACCCCTTCGGACAATGGTTGTGGTCAGGAAATAGGAATAGGAAAACAGGATTAGGTGGAGGTGATTTGAGCACCCATCTCCAGATCAATAATCTGGCTCTTGGTCTAGTAACCTGACCTCCACGCCAGCAAGCTACTCACTATTTCTAGAGCAAGCTGTTTTTCTCAAAAAACTCCAAACTGACTCTTCCATTAGAACTAATTTCATCCTTGACTCTTCCAGTCAAAGCCACCCGAGTTTAATTTCTCACGAGCATTTAAAGCAAGTTTTAATGCAGAATTCAATTTAACATCCTTCAAGATTCTGCGAAATCAGTGTGGGGAGTTCACAAAATGAAAAAAAAAAACCCACTGTGCTGCCTTTGAAGTAATGTGTATGACTACCAGCGTATACATGAAGAGAGAATTTATGGTGCATAGTTCTCACAGCCGCAGGTTGTTAGGCTGCTTTTGGGAGCAAGAAACAATTCCACATGGAAACAGTGACTTAATGAACAAGCCGATTCTGGACTTGGTTAAATGCCACTCCTGACATTTTTTGGCTGAGGCAGCCCTTGGAAAATTGCTTCCACTTTAAGTGCCTGAAATGGCATCAGGGCTACGGAGGAGCTGAGAATGCAAGTTGTGAAAGCAGTTCAAGGCAGACTGTAATGAGAACCGCCTTTTGGGTCTCAAAGCTGGCAAAGAGAACTCCCGTGGCAATTCTAGACTGCATGTTGGAACTTGAAAATAGTTGCTAGCTGCAAAGTGGCTGAACGAACGCAAGTTTGAATCTGTAATGAAGCAAGTGCTTGTTGTGGGCCATGCGGCTTCCAGAAGTACCCCATAAAGAAGGGGAAGGAACACAAGCCTAATGATGGCATTTTTAGATAGAGACGGAGTCCAAACTAGGATAGAAAGATCTTACAGCGCAAAACATGAAGATATGTGATGCTTATAAGCTCATACGTGATAGCAGCAGATTTAGGCTGATCAACCCTTCAAGTCTACACCGCCATTCAATGATGGCTGATCTATCTCTCCCTCCTAACCCCATTCTCCTGCCTTCTCCCCATAACTACACAGGAGATCCCTTCAGCTATCGTTCAGAGGTCCTTGATCAAACCCATACCAATCAAGAATCCATCTATTTCTGTCTAAAAAAAATCCATTTACTAGACCTCCACAGCCGTCTGTGGTGATTTCTGATATCCAATTTGCCTATCTCAGACATCCGGGCTTGATAAAGGGAAATGCGCAAGACTCCAAGCTGTCAGTCAGCACAGTAATGACCGTTCACCATACTCTATCAGATACGTCGTATGCACTAGGACACGTGTACAAGACGTTGGTGAGACTGCATTTACAATATTGTGTTCAGTTCTGGGCACCATGTTATAGAAAAGATATTGTCGAGCTTGAAAGGGTTTAGATATGCTTTGATGAGGATGTTGCCAGGACTAGAGGGTGTGAGCTACAGGGAGAGGTTGAGCAGGCTGGGTCTCTATTCCTTGGAGCACAGGAGGATGAGGGGTAATCTTATAGAGGTGTATAAAATCATGAGAGGAATAGATCGGGTAGACGCACACAGTCTCTTGCCTAGAGTAGGAAAATCGAGGACCAGAGGACATAGGTTCAAGGTGAAGAGGAAAATATTTAATAGGAATATGAGGGGTAACATTTTCACACAAAGGGTGTTGGATGTATGGAACAAGCTGCCAGAGGAGGTAGCTGAGGCAAGGACATTCCCAACGTTTAAGAAACAGTTAGACAGGTACATGGATAAGACAGGTTTGGAGGAATATGGACCAAATGCGGGTAGGTGGGACAAGTGTAGCTGGGACATGTTGCCAAAGGGCCTATTTCCATGCTATATAATTCCATGACCATGACTCTGGGATCATAAGGGCTTTCCCTGCACTTCCCGCAGTAGGGAAAGATGGAAGTTCACACAGAGTGTATCACTGTCATTGTTTCCACGCTAACAAACGGCATCCATCCCGTGTGCTGTAAACAACCTGCACCAAATGAGAATCACTGGGGATTAAACCTGCTTCCGTGCAGATGGTGGCAACAGCATCAGTGGTGTTAGAAAAGGAAATTAGCCTAATAAATAAAAAATAGTTATGTCATACAAAAAATCCATTTGGCCCATCTAGTCTGTGCCAGCTCCTAGTATTCCAGTATCTCGTTCTCCTTCTCATTGCAGTACAGATTATTTTCTCAACCACCGAACTCTCTACAGTCTGAAGAAGGGTCTCGAACCGAAACGTCACCCATTCCTTCTCTCCAGAGATGATGCCTGTCCCGCTGAGCTACTCCAGCATTTTGTGTCGATCTTCCCTTTTGAAACCGCTGATTGGTTCTGTTCCAGCCAGCTCAATAAACCCTCGCAGTGAGGATTTCCTCGTACAGACAACCCACGTGTTATGGTCGTTCAGGTAAAGTACTAATGATAGTTTTTCAGATGGAGAATAAATTTCGCTCTCACAGAATTTACGTGAAAAATTAAATCAATAAACAATTATTCCCTCCACTCTTGTTTCTTGACATACGTGCAGACAAGTTCATAATTCAGAATTTAGAGGAGCAAAATTGGGCCATTCGGCCCATAATATCACGGCTGATCTATCTTTCCCTCTCAACCCCATTCTCCTGCCTTCGCCCCATTATCCCTGACACCCGTACTAATCAAGAGTCCGTCAATCTCCACCTTAAAAATATCCACTGACTTGGCCTCCACAACCATCTGTGGCAGCGGATTCCACAGATTCACCACCCTCTGACTAAAGAAATTCCTCCTCATCTCCTTTCTAAAGGTACATCCTTTTATTCTGAATCTGTGGCCTCTAGTCCTAGACTCAGTGGAAACATCCTCTCCACATCCACTCCATCCAGGGCTTCCACCCGGTGGAGCGGTGGGGGGGGGGGGGGGGGGGGGGGGGTTAGTTAGCACACGTGAGGTTCCTTCAGCTGATGTTCGCAGGTCAGCTCTCCATAATATAGGCAGATCCCTCAGTGCTGGATGGTTGTCAGTGGCATAATGGGGAAATATTGATCGGAGAAAGCAGAAAACAAGGTGGGCGGAAGGTTCAGGCACACAGGCAAACGATGAAGCAAAGGACTTGAGACATGGCATATAATTAACTGCTCCGCCGAGTTGGAACAATTTGACATTCTCAAACAAATTCATCAACAAAACAGAATTTTGTCCTCTGTTTTGCAGAAACAAGTCAACATCTTTTTTAATGAAAAGAGGGGGAAAAACCAACTCTGTGCAATGGAAAGTAATACAACTTTTGCAAAATCATAAAAGATCACAATGCTACAGAGAAAGCTCGTGGCGAGAGCCCTCACTAGTATTAATAACCAGACACGCACCAAAGCCACAGTAGCTGATAAATATTTCAATATACTTTTACAGAGTAGGATTATATTTCATTTTGCACTAGGATTAAACCCGTCCAAGTTTCTCTGGATAACTAACTTCTGTATCAGAATGAAGCAAGTGAGGAGAGAGAGGGGAAGAGAGTGGGAGAGAAAGGGAGAGAGGGAGAGAGTGGGAGAGAGAGGGAGAGAGTGGGAGAGAGAGGGGAAGAGAGAAGAGAGGGCGAGGAGAGGGAAGGAGAGGGGGAGAGAAGGGGGGGGGGAGAGGGAGGAGAGAGAGGGGGGGAGAGAGGGGGGAAGGAGAGAGGGGGGGAGAGAGGGGAGAGAGGGAGAGAGGGGAGAGAGAGGGGGAGGGGGAGAGTGGGAGAGAGAGGGGGAGTGGGGGAGTGGGAGAGAGTGGGGGAGAGAGGGGGAGAGAGAGGGAGAAGGAGGGGAGGGAGGGGAGGGAGGGGGGAGAGAGGGGGGGAGGGAGGGGGAGAGAGAAAGAGAGGAAGGAGAGAGAATAGAGAGCGTGTGGGAAAGAAGAGAGAGAAAGGAAAATGGAAACGTATAAGTGCGTGTGAGAACACTGAGAGAATTTAACTGAGAGTATGTGTGTTTGCAAAAGCATAAAAGTAAATATGTGAGTGCTTGAATCTATGTTAAAATTTTCAAGTGTAAGAGTATGGGTGTGCAATGGAATTAGTGTGCGTGTGTAAGATAGTCTATGCATGTATGTAAAAGTGACATGCAGTCAGTGCATGTATGTAAATATTTGCGTCAGTGTATAAAAAAGTGTAGATGTGATAGTGTTCAGGGTTGTGTGTGTGTGCATGAATGTAGTTGCCAGAGTGAGTGTGTGTACGGGCTATTGTACATGTACATGTGCACAGACTTAGTATGGACTTCACCGTTCATTGCTACTCTGTTGTCACGTGTACGTAGGTGCAGTGAAATTCCTCTTCTGGCTACAACTCAGTCAAATCTTGCTATTCTTAAGTATAATCAGTTTATTTTAGATTAATTTATTATTGTCAAGGTATCTGAGACACAGTGATATTTAAGTACAAGATATATAAGAATAGTGGATCACACTGAGGGAGTAGACAAGAGTTGCCATGTATCCAGCACCATCTTGTACGTTGTGCCCTTACACTATACAATAGTGGATTTATGGTGGATTATGAAGAAATGATATTGACTGCTGGTGATTGAATGACCACAGATACAAGAATATTGAATGAACACAGATACAAGCCAATTTCTAGCCCTGAGCTGGAATCTGATGCGGTATGAACACCATCTTTCGCCTCTGTTAGTCAAGAGTCAAGAGTGTTTTATTCTCATATGTCCCAGATAGAACAATGAAATTCTTACTCGTTGCAGCACAACAGAATTTGTAAATATCAACAACTTCAAATCTGTGCGAATTGGCTCACAAAGGCTCTCATCGTAACAAACTAGAAAATTCTCACTTGTCTTAGGTCATACTTGCCATTGAGGGAGTGCAGAGTAGGTTTACAAGGTTAGTTCCCGGGATGGCGGGACTGTCATATGCTGAGAGAATGGAGCGGCTGGGCTTGTACACTCTGGAGTTTAGAAGGATGAGGGGGATCTCATTGAAACATATAAGATTGTTACAGGTTTGGACACGCTAGAGGCAGGAAACATGTCCCCAATGTTGGGGGAGTCTAGAACCAGGGGCCACAGTTTAAGAATAAGGAGTAAGCCATTTAGAACGGAGACGAGGAAACACATTTTCACATAGAGAGTGGCGAGTCTGTGGAATTTTCTGCCTCAGAGGGCAGTGGAAGCAAGTTCTCTGGATGCTTTCAAGGGAGAGCTAGATAGGGCTCTTAAAAATAGTGGAGTCAGGGGATATGGGGAGAAGGCAGGAACGGGGTACTGATTGGGGATGATAGGCCATGATCACATTGAATGGCGGTGCTGGCTCGAAGGGCCGAATGGCCTACTCCTGCACCTATTGTCTATTGTCTATTGTCTAATCACCAATTGTCCAATTTGAACATCTATTTCCACAGCATCTTTACCAACCTATTGACTTTCCAAAGGGCTTTGCAGCCATCGTGATACTTTTTGAAATGTGGTCACTTCAGTGTTTAAATGAAACACGGTCAACTGCTTAACACAAAGTGATGGAGGAACTCAACGGGTCAGGCAACATCTCTGCGGACGCACACACGTCAGACACGGAGCGGCGACATTTTGGGTCCCGACCCTTCTTCAGACCCAGCCAGAATGTTTGCCAATTGATGTCCTCCGGAGATGTTGCCCGACACGCTCAGTTCCTCCAGAACTTCACAAATTATTTAGACATTTCGAAAACTACTTTAAAACAACTTCTAAATGTTGATGGTCAAGAATAGAGAGCTAAAAGCGAGTATCAATCGCTCACCTTATTACCACACTCAAAGAATTTTCAACTCATAATCTTAAAATTACATATCTGTTATTAACCTATGAATAATTAACATTAATCTGATTAGAAATATTATTCGTTATCTAATGCATCCGCACCAATCTTATTGAATCAGTCCATCAAGTCCTTAATAAGGTCTGCGTAACTTTTCAAACTTTAAATTGACTCAATATATCATAATATTATAATTAATTAAAAAAAAATTAGTTTTTCAGTAAAAGTGCATTTCTATTCCTACAAATGTGAACATGGGAGACATTTAGATAGTTAGCTTTAAATACTAGGCATTAATTTCCTGGAGGTAATGGGGAAATATGAATTAACCTTGAGGATGTTTCATTCATAGCTTGCCCCAGAGGGGAGAGTGAGTTGACATCACAGGGTGTAAACACACAAATGCAGGCCTGCAAGCGAGTGTGATACAGGGAAGGTGAAGGGGTCTCTTTTGATTTAAGTTTAAATGCAAGGTCTCACTTCATGGACATAAAGATCACATGTGTTATTGTAAAATTGTAAATTGTCCCTAGTATATGCGATGGTGTTGGTGTGCGGGGATCGCTGGTCAGCACAGACCCGGTGGGCCAAAGGGCCTGTTTCCACGCTGAATCTCTGAACTAAACTAAAATGTTTTACTCCTCTGTTAATCAACAACTAAGTTTGAAATTCTGTGCCAATGGCTCACCTCTCTAACACGGGCTCTCAACATAACACACCAGGAAAGTCTAGATAGTTTAGAAAACCTGACACTGCTATTTAACACAATAAATCAGCTCCAGCTTACGACATAACAAGAACGTCATCTGAAGAGCTGAAGGTTTGTGGCACCTTCATTCATCAACATGTTCTAAAAAGAACAGGCAGACCTTTCAGGTCCCTCTGAGACCTGAATCAGCAAAGTTCCTAGTGACATTAATGCATGCCAGGTGTGTGCAGAAGGCACACACACACACGCATACATTTTCCAAAAAAGGGACATCGTCCTATAGTCCAGTCTGAGAAACAAGACCACATAACTGAAAATTCTGTGTTATGTGATATCGTCTCTTAGAAAAATTATATTAATGCATTTGGAAATCAATTGCCCAGAAGGTTTACTTATCTGTTTCAAAGCATTTTTGCTCCACACTCGTGTGTGTGTGTGTGTGTGTGTGTGTGTGTGTGTGTGTGTGTGTGTGTGTGTGTGTGTGTGTGTGTGTGTGTGTGTGTATGTGCGTGGGTGTATGTGTGTGTGTGTGTGTGTGTGTGTGTGTGTGTGTGTGTGTGTGTGTGTGTGTGTGTGTGTGTGTGTGTGTGTATGTGCGTGGGTGTGTGTGTGTGTGTGTGTGTGTGTGTGTGTGTGTGTGTGTGTGTGTATGTGCGTGGGTGTATGTGTGTGTGTGTGTGTGTGTGTGTGTGTGTGTGTGTATGTGTGTGCGTGCATGTGTGCGTATGTGTATAGGATTGTGTATATACATATATACATATTTATATATAAACATATATATATATATAGATATATATTATATACACACACGCACACACATGTATATATCTATAAATAAATAATGCCCCCAAGTCTATATAGTTCGGAGCTGATTTGGAGGTTGGAGGGTTCAATAACCTGAAGGTTGCTGGGAAGAAGCTGCTCCTGAACATGGACGTTAGTTTTCAGGCTCCTGCTTCTTCCCGATGGCAGGGGTGAAATGAGTGCGTGGCCAGGGTGGTGTGGGTCTCTGACGATGCTGGCTGCCTTTCTGAGGCAGCACCTCTTGTAGATCCCTACGATGGTGGGGAGGTCAGTACCTGTGTTGGACTGGTCTGTGTACAACAGTGTGTTCTGTTCCAGAAGAGTATCGATTGTACTTTGTGTGAGGTATTATTTGATGGATGCATGCAGAATCATTTTTCGCTATATCTCTGTGCACCTGACCATGAAGAAGTAATTGAACCATTGGCAGGGGGAATGGGTAATGGTGGGCTGGAGGGAGGGGGGGGGGGGGGCAGGAGAGGGGTATGTGAATGGGGACAGGAAATGGAAGGACTAGAGGTGGATGGGTAGGAGAGAGGGGGGGCAGGAATTACTGCAGATGTGCAGAAAACAGTAAGTGGTTTGGTGACCAAACATTCAAATCCTATTAATGAGCTTTCCAGAACCATTAGGCCCATTAGTATCAGTTGTGGTAAGTACAGGAGATTACTTTAGATGCATTAGTCTCTTTGTATATAAAGAGGAAGAACTTAAATCTTAAGCACACGGCCATCTGACTAAGCATGGGGCTTTGTGGTAGACACAGCAGTAGAGTTGCTGCCTTACAGCGCCAGAGACCTGGGTTCGATCCTGACTACGGGTGCTGTCTATACGGAGTTTGTCCGTTCTCCATGTGGCTGCTTGGGTTTTCTCCAGGTGCTCCAGTTTCCTCCCACACTCCAAAGACAAGCAGGTGTGTGTCTGAAGAAGGGTTTTGGCCCGAAACGTTGCCCATTTCCTTCGCTCCACAAATGCTGCCGCACCCGCTGAGTTTCTCCAGCGCTTTTGTCTACCAGGTGTGTAGCTAATTGGCTTCAGTAAAATTGCAAATTGTCCCTAGTGTGCACGATAGTGCTGGTGTACGGGGATCGCATGTCGGCATGGACCCGATGGGCCGAAGGGTCTGCTTCTGTGCTGTGTCTCTAAACTAAAAACAGGAGTTGACAATGAAAAGTGAGACGTTGGGACAAGGTATGAGGATTTTCTGGATGGTAATAGTGGAAAAGCAAGTTGAGAATATTGTGTTTAGAGCTGTACAAGGTGACGAAGGCAGGAAACTCAACCTTGCCAACTCCAGATCTGCAGCCAAAGGACTTATTAAAGCACAGCGAGCTCTTACACACAGTAATGTGGTAATAGTAGGGCAACCGGATTGTCTGAGGAAGGGTCTCGACCCAAAACGTCACCCATTCCTTCTCTCCAAAGATGCCGCCTGTCCCACGGAGTTACTCCAGCATTTGCTGTCTATCTTGGGTGATTTTGACCAGGCAGTAAGTTTGGGGCCAGAACACAAAGGGGGGCAACCCTGATCTGCTCAGGAAATTTGCCCAAGAGAGGAGGTGGTAATGTTTTCTTTTGAAAGATTGAAAGATCCAACCTGCAAACAGGCCTATTGACCCACCAAGTCCATGCTGACCATAAATCAGCCATTCACAGTACTTGTATGTAACCCCACTTTCGAATCCACTCCCTTTACAGAGAGCCAATCAACCTGAATCTTCTTCTTCTGTCGTGTGTCTTTTAGACCTGCAGCTCCGTTGAGGCGAGCCAGGCCAACGTGTCATCGTCCAGGTCAATCAGACCTCGTTCACCATTCGGTGGCGGGTGTTTGGGACAACTGGTGACGGTGTGCTCCACTGTCTGTGTTGGGTCCCCACACTCGCAGGAGGCGCTGCCCACGAGGATAAAAAAAACCTGATTCTGAAGAAGTGTCTCAACCCGAAACGCCACCTATCCACGTTCTTCCGAGATGCTGCCCGACCCGCTGAGTTACTCCAGCACTTGATATCCTTTTGTGTATTAACCAGCATCTGCAGTTCTTTATTTCCACAACCTACAGATCTGAGTCCATTGATCAACCGTTCACCCGAGTTCTATTATATCTCACGTTCTCATTCCTCCCCGCACACTAGGGGCAAATGCTAATATGGTGGCCAATTAACATACAAACACGCCCGTCTTTGAGATGTGGGATGAATCCGGAGCACCCAGAGGAATCCAACACGGTCACAGAGAGAACGTACAGACTCTGTACAGACACAAACTGCTGGCAGCCTCTCCGGAGAGGCTGCCTCACCCGCTGAGTTACTCCAGCATGTTGTGTCTACCTTCGATTTAAACCAGCATCTGCAGTTCTTTCTTACAAACTCTGTGCAGACAGCATCCGAGGTCAGGATCGAACTGCGGTCACTGTCACTCTGAGGCAGCAACTCCACCCACTGCCCCACTCTGCAATGCCAATGCTTCTACCAGTTCCTTGTTCCCTAGTGCTGGAGATTTTAATGTCTGATCTCTGCAGTCAATCATGAACCTATATGCCTTCCAACACAGAGACGAGGATGCTATCCACACAGTCACAGCTGACACAATGTTAACAGCAAGGATCTCGACAGGAGACACGGCGGCGCAGCGGGACAGTTGCTGCCTCGCAGCGCCACAGACGGGCTGTCTGTACGGAGTTTGCACGTTCGTCCTGTGGTTTTCTCTGGGAGCTATGATATCCTCCCACCCTCCAAAGACATACAGGTTTGTACGTTAATTTGGCTTCATAAAAGTGTAAATTGTCCCCAGTGTGTGTAGGATAGTGTTGGTGTATCAGGGATCGCTGGTCGGTGGGTTGAAGGGTCTGTTTCTGCGCTGTATCTCTAATCTAAACTAAACTAATAGGAGCTCCTGGTCAAATATACCCCATGGCAATCATCACAAAACTAGCATTGGGAAGGTGAATGTTTATTAACTGCTGGCTTTTAAATAACTGATTCCGTGGAATTATACATTAAAAATACATTAAAATGGAAGAACTGACAATGATGAAAAACATGCACTTAATTTCCTTAACATAGGTATAATTGCAACTCTCTCGTGATAGCACAAATTGTTAACCTGTGGCCAAGATGAAGAAATTATGGTGCAAAATTAGAGTGTAACATCGCTCTGTTGATTCATTTAAATGTCATTTCTGAGCACACTGTTGGCACTTGAATTATTCATTGTTCGTGCAGTCAGTCTGTGATTCCTATCCACTGCGGACATTTACGGCAACTAGTTTATTGGGTTTAAAAAGGATCCTGCTGATTTTGGAATTGGAAGCACAGGATGAAGTCCGGTTTCTATTCCATTCAAGCTGCCCTCAGGTCTTGAACATGAAAAACTGGGCATTTAATACTAGAAGTTACTGACGAGATCATCTGTCAACTGTTTGGCTGTGTTCCCTTCCCACTTTCCCTTCTGGGTGAAACGCCAACTTCACTCGATGTGAGTCAGGACAAGGCATCAACAATCGCGGAGTTTAGTTCTGGAGTTTATTGTTCGCTCTTGCCTCCTGCACTGTAACTAGACTTCAATAGTGAGTCACTGGTGGTTTAGTTTTAGGTTCAGAGATACAGCGCGGAAACAGGCCCTTCGGCCCACCGAGTCCACATCGACTAGCGATTCCCACACATTAACACTATCCTATACCTACATTAGGGACGCTTCTTTTTACATTCACACCAAGCCAATTAACTTACAAACCTGCACGTCTTTGGAGTGTGGGAGGACACCGAAGATCTCGGAGAAAACCCACGCGGTCACGGGGAGAACGTACAAACTCCGCACAGACAGCACCCGTAGCCAGGATCGAACCCGGGTCTCTGGCGCTGTAAGTGCTGTAAGACAGCAACTCTACCGCTGCACCACCGTGCTGTCCTTACTGGCCGTAAATCATTCGTGAGGTTTTGAAAGAAGCTACAGGAATTCACATTATTTATTTTCCATGATACGACAGTGGCATTTAAGAGACTTTCAGATGCGCACGTGGATAGGATATGCAGGCGGAGATGAGCTATGGATTGTATCCAGGCGGGTAAGAGTTGGTCTTGAAATCATGTTCAGCACAAACATTGTGGGCCGAAGGGCCTTTCGTGCGCTGTTCTGTTCCATGTTTTATGTAACAGGGCTTGTATTCACTGGAATTTAGAAGGATGGGAAGGGATATTATAGAAACATATAAAGTTCTTAAGAGATGGACAGGCTAGATGCAGGAAAAATGTTCCCGATGTTGGGGGAGTTCAGAACCAGGGGTCACAGTTTAAGAAAAAGGGGTGGGCCATTTAGGACTGAGATGAGGAAAAACATTTTCACCCAGAGAGTTGTGAATCTGTGGAATTCTCTGCCACAGAGGGCGGTGGAGGCCGATTCACTGAATGTTTTCTTGCTGAGCTGTGTCTTGGCACACATGACCATAAAGAAACCACTGACCATTGAACTCACAACCTTCTGGCTCAGGTAGGACTGTTTCCCAATGAACACCGGCTGCGGTCATGCAAGCCCACTTCACAGAGCACTAACTCCGCCGTTCCTTTTCCAAAACAAGGACGCTACTGAGATCATTCTTCATCTGGAGAAGGCTCCCGACCCAAAACGTTGCCTGTCCATTCTCTCCACAGATGCTGGCTGACCCGCTGAATTCCTCCAGCGGTTAGTATTTTGTTCGCTGAGGTTTGTCACGATGTGCAAGGCTCCAACTTGGCAATGGGAGGTGAGGGGAAAGATTACAGGTAGTCTGGGGCAAACCATCGACAGCTCACACAGGCAGAGTTGCAGCTTTCTCTCACCAGTGGCGGGGGATGCGTTCTTACTGAACTGCTGCGTGGTTACTGCTGCGTAGATCCACTCTAGGATCTTTGGTTACTAGTAGAGACAGTGTGAAATGGCAGAGCTCCAGGGGGTAATCTCAAATACTCTGTCAACAACTCTTTGGGGCATATCTCAGTTTCTTTTTTTCGTCTTTCTCTTTTTTCTTCTTGCACTTCTTTGGTCGTTCAGGGGTCTTTTCTTCTCTCTCTTTTGTATCTTTTTCTTCATTCTTTCCTTTTTTTTCTTTTTTTTTCGATTTATGTATGAATGTACAAATGTTTAAAATGAAGCTGTACGAAAATTGTATAACTCTCATGCCGATTGCTTTATTCTTGTACAATTGCTTCTAATAAAATAAATATAAAAAATTTAAAAAACAACAACTCTTTCCTCGCAGTGACAAGGTTGAAGCTCATAGATCACCGGTCTTCTGCCGTGCGGTTTGTCGCTTACCTTCCCCTTCAAAGATTAAGTCAATGGCCAGCTACTTAAATATTGGCCGGCACAATGGCGCAGCTGGTAGAGTCGCTGCCTCACGGCGCCAGAGACCCAGGTTCAATACTGGCCTTGGGTGCTACTGGTCTGTGTGGAGTTTGTGTACTTTTAAAGCAGAGATTGACGATTGGTAAAAGGTGTCAAAGGTTACGGGGAGAAGGCAGGAGAGGATGTGGTGGAGAGGGAAAGATAGAATGGCGGAATGGACTTGATGGGCCAACAGACAGTATCTGTGGAGGGGAATCTTTTGGGTTGGGTCCTTAATTCAGACCTGAAGTTCTTCTGTGGGGTCACGGTCAAAGGACCAGCGATCACCCTGCACACTTCTTCTTCTTGCGTGTGGCGTGCACAGCCTAAAGTTGTAGCACAACTTGTTCTATTTGATTGTGCTCCTACACACTACAATTGACAGTTTACAATTGTTTTCCCTGTGCCAATTAGCCTACAAACATGTACGTCTTCGGAGTGTGGGAGGAAACCAGAGCACCCGGAGAAAACCCAGACGGTCACAGGGAAAACGTACAAACTCTGCACAGACAGCCCCCGTAGTCGGGATCGAACCCGGGTCTCTAACGCAGCAACTGCACCACTGCTCCACTGTCAGCCTGACGCACGTAGTAGGAATTGTCCCCACCGTAGACTAGCTTCACAGGAAAGGGTTCTGCCAGGGTGGCTAAGCACTGCTTAGCTCATTGCAAAGCCAAATATCTCTTGAAACCACCAACCCTGACACAAACAAACAATTGAGAAGCCAGCATGGTCTAATCTGCCGGTTTTGAAGCATTTTGGATGCTGGCTGAAAGCTGTGTTTTTTGTGTATTTAGCCTGATCTGCACTAGTCTGTTAATAAAACATTGTCTGACTCACAGGTTAATGCGTTCTTATCCCTCCTAGCTCTCAGCGGAGGGAAGAGATTGAACTTTTTTTTCGCCTTCCACCACAGTGAGGAATGTGGAGTCTGTGGTGGATGTTTATGTTAAAATGTGTTTTGTGTGTTCTGCTACTTTTTATTTGAATGACTGACTTGGCAAATGAAATTTTTAAGAAAGAACTGCAGATGCTGGAAAAATCGAAGGTAGACAAAAATGCTGGAGAAACTCAGAGGGTGAGGCAGCATCTATGGAGCGAAGGAATAGGTGACGTTTCGGGTCGAGATCCTTCTTCAGACTGATGTTGGGGGGGCGGGAAGAAGAAAGGAAGAGGCGGAGACTGTAGACTGTGGTAGAGCTGGGAAGGGGAGGGGAAGGGGGGAGAAAGCAGGGACTACCTGAAATTGGAAAAGTCAATTCCTCGTATGTTGCAAAACATACTTGGCTAATAAAGTATTATTGTGATTGTGATTATATATATCCTGTGGTCGAGAGAATGATCAACTGCGAAGTCAAACAGCAGGGCTGGGTTAGAAATATCTGCAACTAGTTTGCAAAGCACAGAATGAATCTCAGGGCAAAGAGGCAGGTGGAGTGATGTGGTCTCCAGCACAGGACAACTCAGTGGGTCAGGCAGCATGTATGGAGAGAAATGGACAGACAACGTTTCGGGTCAGGACTCTTCTGCAGACTGATGGAGTAGAGGGGCAGAAAGCTGGAAACAGGATATGGGGGCAGGACAAGTGATAGGTGGAGACAGGAGGAGGGGGTGATTGGTAGATGGGTGGAGTAAGTGACAAAGGCCAGAGGTCAAAGAGAGACAATAGACCAAAGCAGATAAGGGGAGAGGAGAAGGAGTGAAATGTAAAGCTGGAGGGGAGTACAGAGTATGGGTGGGAGCAGTCGGTGTGGGGGGGATAAAAGGAATAAATGGGATGTCGGGATGGGAGGGGAGCGTACAGTGGGGAAGACAAATAGGGTGACCGGTGGGGTGGGAGATTGTGGGGCAGTTGGGTGTGCACTGGAGTGGGCCAGGGAAAGGGAGGGGCATAGTGCACTTACTGGGACAACCCTTGATCAATCAGCATCCATCAGATCCAACATGTGCCACAGATAACGGAGGTTTTACTGGAGTGGCACGGTGGCGCAGCGGTAGAGTTGCTGCCTCACAGTGCCAAAGACCCGGGTTCAATCCTGACTACGGGTGCTGTCTGTGTGGAGTTTGTACGTTCTCTGTGTGGGTTTTCTCCGGTTTCCTCCCACACTCCAAAGACCTACAGGTTTGTAGGTTAATTGGCTTGGTATAATTGCAAATTGTCCCGGGTGTGTGTCGGATAGCGTTAGTGTGCGGGGATCGCTGGTCGGCAAGGACTCGGTGGGCCAAAGGGCCTGTTTCCACGCTGTATCTCTCTACTAAACCAAACTAAACTAAACTACTGGAGTCATCTACAATGCTTTTCACATTCGGCAGGAATTTCATAGGTTAATAACTTGCAAGAAAACTCTGGCAACTAACTTCAGTTAATTAAAACACACAAATCTAGGACACTGCATAGAGAGCCAATGTTAAACTTGTCCTCGAATTGCTGTCCTCGAACTCAAGGGAAAATGAGCCACTTTATTAAATAAGAATACTTTATCAACGCACTGAGAATTAGGTGCATCTATTCCCTAATTATCGGTAATTATACCCGAGAAACATTAATTTCCCCAGATTGAAGGCAGATCCCCTGACGAGGACTGGAATATGGTAAATGATGCAGAAATGTCCAGAGTGTTTCATTGTCAATAGGAACTGGCAACAGGACAATAAATGTTTTTATTAGCTCCAACTTAACAAGCCCATTAATGCAATAACACACAAATATTTAATATTTAATACATTAATTACTGTAGCACAAGATACACGTTACAGTGTAAACCGCAGCCCACCATGCAACCAAAGACACAGCCCATCGAGCAGTGTACTGAGGTCGTGGTAGGTGTATGGTTAGGTTTATTAATAACACATGTACCAAGGTACAGTGGCGCAGCGGTAGAGTTGCAGCCTCACAGCGCCAGAGACCCTGGTTCGATCCTGACTATGGGTGCTGTCTGTACGGAGTTTGTACGTTCTCCCCGTGACTGCGTGAGTTTTCTCCAGTCTCCTCTCACACTCCAAAGATGCACAGGTATTTAGCTTAATTTGCTTTGGTAAAACTGTACATTATCCCTAGTGTGTGCTGGATAGTGTTAGTGTGCGGGATTGCTTGGAGGGCTGAAGGGCCTGTTTCCGCAGTGTATCTCTAAACTAAACTAAACGGTACGGTGGAAAACTTTGTTTTGCATGCCATCCACACAGATCACATATACCATACATAGAACATACATACATACATACGTACGTACATCAGTACCATAGGTAGAGCAAAGGGGAAGATACAGATGGCAGAATATAGTTCTCAGCATTGTAGCGCATCAAATTAGTGGCAATGAGGTGATGTAAATGCTAAAGAACGGGGCAAGGGAAAACAAGTAGACAATATCAAACTCATATTTGGACATTCCTTTTGCAGAGAAACCCACAATTGTTCGTAGAATGTTGGTGTCATTTAATCACTGAAATGGGAGAACAATGTTCCAACATCTGTTCTTCAACATCTTTGGTTTGATATCTCACTGACCAGTGAAGATAGTCCTGAACCAAGCGTTTGATCATCTGCCCTAACCACTCTTACATCTTGTGTCTCAGCACTAATCCCTGGTCCACAGTGACACGTGGCATGTTACATGGTTACAGATGCAACAGCAATGTAAGTTGTTCCTGGGCCGTGGACATTTAAACATCATGAACGGAGAACAGGATAACGTCAATCAGCCCATTGACCGCGCGTCACTGCCTACGCCACCACGCCTCACCACGCGCCATGCGCGCGTAATGCACGCCGTCCACTCGTCATGTGTCGTGACGCCTAAACTATGTCGCGTAAATGACCCGCAAATGATGCCCAAGTGGGACAGGCCCTTTACTGTCTGTATGCCTCGTGGTCACCTTCCCCTCAGCTAACAATGAACCATTCTACATTTACTTAATCAACTTCTGCTTTGATCTGTCCTTTCCACACCTTACACTTCCAAAATCTCAAATCTCCCTCTCCCCTGACCCTCAGTCTGAAGAAGGGTCCCGACACGAAATGTCACCCATTCC
This sequence comes from Okamejei kenojei, assembly GCA_035221665.1. Taxonomy (NCBI): domain Eukaryota; kingdom Metazoa; phylum Chordata; class Chondrichthyes; order Rajiformes; family Rajidae; genus Okamejei; species Okamejei kenojei. The sequence continues at coordinate 27,765,324 of CM069165.1, read as the reverse complement.
TTCTCTCTTTTGAAATGCTGCCTGTCCCGCTGAGTTACTCCGGTATTTCTGACAGCGTCTACCATCAAAGTGGTTTGGCTTTAATATGTTCAAGAAGGAACTGCAGATGCTGGAAAATCGAAGGGAGACAAAGATGCTGGAGAAACTCAGCGACTGAGGCAGCATCGATGGAGCGAAGGAAATAGGCAACGTTTCGGGACGAAACGTTGCCTATTTCCTTCACTCCATAGATGCTGCCTCACCCGCTGAGTTTCTCCAGCATTTTTGTCTACCTTAGTTTTAATAGTTGCTTCCCTCAGTACATACATCAGAGAAAAATAGACAATAAATTGTAGTTATTTCTTGTGAACAAACAATTACTCACAGGTCAAATATGAGGTAGTGAAATCCTTCTTCTGATATGCTGTCATGAAGGCGTACTGAAAGGGAAAATAAAATATTAGGATCATCTTGGTTGATGACTAACTTTAAAAATCATAGAATGTGTCTGAGTGCAGTATCATTCTGGTTCTATTTCACCAAACTAGTTCAGAAAATGGAAAGAAAAACAGTAATTTCCTGTGCAGGTTTTCCAACCCTTGAGAGCAAGGCTATATCGAGGACACATTGACTCGAGTTTATTATAGTCACGTGTACTGAGATACAGTGAAAAGCTTTTAGTTGCATGCTATGCAATCAGCCGGAAGACAACATATGATTACAAGTCAAACCGTTCACAGTGCATATGGACAGTGTCCCAAACATTAGAAACCTCCCCTGTTTCAGCTACTCACTGACCCAGGGATGTGCCTTTATTTACAAAAAAACATGGCCTCCAATAGACAAGGCAACTTGAACACAGCTCCCCTCTGTAGCTTACAAGCATTGTTATCACCCAAACTGGCCGACATGGTTTAGTTTAGTTTAGTTTAGAGATGCAGCGCGGAAACAGGCCCTTCGGCCCACCGGGTCCGCGCCGACCAGCGACCCCCACACACTAACACTATCCTACACACACGTGGGACAATTTTTCAGTTACCAAACCAATTAACCTACAAACCTGTACGTCATTGGAGTGTGGGAGGAAACCGAAGATCTCGGAGAAAACTCATGCAGGTCACGGGGAGAACGTGCAAACTCCGTACAGACAGCACCCGTAGTCGGGATCGAACCTGGTCTCTGGCGCTGCATTCGCTGTAAGACAGCAACTCTACCGCTGCGCCACCGTAACCGCCCTTGCTACCTACAATCGGGCTGTGCGAGCTTACTGTAAGCAAAGTTCATAAGAACATTTAAGATCATAATGACATCTTGTTGGATGTGAAGGAGCAGTGTAAACAAAACTCCTTTTCTCTGCCGCCAACATCAAGAAAAAATAGAGACGCAAAGAACTGCAGGCGCTGGAATCTTGAGCAAAACACAAAGTGCTGGAGGAACTCAGCGGGTCAGGCAGCATCTGTGGAGGGAAATGGACAGTTGACGTTTCGGGCCGGGACCCTGCTTCAGATGCGAAATGTCGTCTGTCCATTTTCTCTGCACAGGTGCTGCCTGACCCACTGAGTTCCTCCGGCACTTTGCATTTGGATTAAGAACAATTATGTGGACACATGTTTTGGGGTTAGTAATAGGTAAGCTTGCAGTTACTGCAAACTCTAACAGACCTTAACTGAGTCAAACTGCATTTGGCCAATGGGAAAATAGTTCCCTAATCCATAAACCACAAATCAGAGATAATTTCAGAGACAGTGATCTTTCCATCTGATAATTATGGAGATTATGCGTTGGTACCTCAGGCACTTTCTACTCCATGTTGATTTCACAGAGAGCATAAATGAGTTTTCACTTACATCTTTGCAGAATCATTCTACAGAGGATCAAAAGGGACATTTCTTTCGGTTCTGCTTCCAAGGGAGTCTCCACACATGCAGTGAGTTGGAGGGTTACCTGCATCTTCAGACGGGCAATGGTTTATTGCAAGTACAACATGACAGGTACATGGATAGTGTAGGAAGGAAGTACAGATGCTGTTTCCAATGAAGATAGACACAAAATGCTGGAGTAACTCAGCGGGTGAGGCTGCATCCATGGAGTGAAGGAATAGGTGACGTTTCGGGTCGAGACCCTTCTTCAGACTGATGTGGGGGTGGGGGGGGGGGGGAAGAAGAAAGGAAGAGGCGGAGACAGTAGGCTGTGGGAGAGTTGGGAAGGGGAGGGGAAGGAAGGAGAAAGCAAGGACTCCCTGAAATTGGAGAAGTCAATGTTCATGCCGCTGGGGTGTAAACTACCCAAGCAGAATTTGAGGTGCTGCCTAATTCCTCCAATTCGGAATAGGACCGGTTTAGAGGGATATGATCAAATGCAGGCAGGTGGGACAAGTGTAGATGGTCCGTGTGGGCAAGTTGGGCCATGGGGCCTGCCTCCATGCTGCATCACTCATATCAAACCAAAAACCACAAAGAAGACAAATAGAAAGCATTTACATGAGGTTCTGGCTTAAGAAAGTGACATCTATCATCAAGATAACCCATCATCCAGGCCATTCCCTCTTCCCACGGCATCCAGCAGAAGATACAGAAGCCTGAAGTCCCACCTCACCAGGCTCAGGAACAGCTACTTTCCAATCAGTCTGAAGAAGGGTCTCGACCTGAAACGTCACCCATTCCTTCTCTCCAGAGATGCTGCCTGCCCCGCTGAGTGACTCCAGCATTTTGTGTCTACTTTCCTACAACTATCAGGTTCACACAACCCTTATCCCACCTTAACAACTGAACACTACAGGACCAACCCGTGCACCACGACATACTTATTCTTGCATTCATACCTTTTTTTCTAATCTAGTACTCTTTTAGAATTTTTATGTGTGATTATGTATAATTCATGTATCGTTTGTTTTTGTCCGTTGTCTGAGTCGAGGTGCTTGTGATGCTGTGACAAGCAACATTTGTAACGTAACTGTGCCTGACGTGACTCCCTTATCATGTATCTGCCCACTGCGGACGGCTCGCATGGACAGTCTTTTCGCTGACTGCATAGCACACAACAAAAAACCTTTTCACTGTTCATTGTTACACGTGACAAACTAAACTATATCTTGCCCCTTATGATTTATACACCTCTATAAGATCACCCCCCAGACTCCTGCCCTCCAAGGAATAAAGTTCTCACTTGCCCAAACTCATCCTGCAGCCAAGGCCCTTAAGCCCTTAACACACCTTGTTAATCTTCTCTGCAGACAGTGAAAATCAGAAAGTCATGGGTTTAAGGAGAGTGGAAGGAGTTTTAAGGAGTTGAGGTGTATGATCGCTTTCCACATCAACACCTCTGCTTCCTGAGAAGATTACGGAGATTCGGTATGTCAAAGAGGATTCTCTTGAACTTCTACAGGTGCATAGTAGAGAGCATTCTGACTGGTTGCATCGTGGCCTGGTTTGGCGACTTGAAGGCCCAGGAGCGGAAAAGACTGCAACAAGTTGTGAATACTGCCCAATCCATCACTGGCTCTGACCTCCCCACCATCGAAGGGATTTATTGGAGTCGCTGCCTCAAAAAGGCAGCCAGCATCATCAGAGACCCACACCATCCTGGCCACACACTCATTTCACCCCTGCCATCGGGAAGAAGGTACAGGAGCCTGAAAACTGTAACGTTCCAGGTTCAGGAACAGCTTCTTCCTTACAGGCATCAGGCTGTTAAACATGACAACCTCAAATAAGCTCTGAGCTATACAGACTATTATTGTTATTATTATTAATATTATTGTATTATGTACATATGTGTGTGTGTGTGTGTGTGTGTGTGTGTGTGTGTACTTGGGGGTATGTGTATATATACACACTGAACTTTTGTTTCCCTCTAATTTATTATATTGTTTACAGTGTATTTTGTTAACATATTATTGTTGTGCTGCTACAAGTAAGAATGTCACTGTTCTATCTGGGACATATGACAATAAAACACTCATGCCATGACTCATGACTCTTGACTTGCCTGCATTTGGCCCATATCTCTCTAAACCTGTCCAAACCATGTGCCTGCCCAAAAATCCTTTAAATAGGCCATAGGTTTAAGGTGAGAGGGGCAAGATTTAATAGGAACCTGAGGGGCAACCTTTTCACTCAGAGTGTGGTGAGTGTCTGGAACGAGCTGCCAGAGGAGGTAGTTGAGGCTGGTACCCCAGCACTCTGTGTGAGGGACTTCCCTGGGCAAGAGGGGAATGCGGCAAAGTCGGCGGCAAGCCCTGGTGCGTTGAGGGTTAACACTTAGCTCCGGCACACGGTGGATGCTCGCCGTTGCCACGGCAACAGGCGAACGGCTTGTGGAGACGAGCATCACCTGTAGTTCACGGCTTTGCAGCAAGCAATGGGCCAATTCTGTCGAGCTCTGGGATGGGGGGGGCAGAGGCCTGCGTGTATTTGGAGTCAGCACGTACCTCCGCACTGCACACCAGCCCGCTATCTGGATTCAAATCAATATCTCTCCCTGTTCCCGCAGTGCGAGGTCTCAGCAGCCCAAGAAAATCACAAACAACTGAAGATCAAAATTGAGGCACAGCTTGTTGTCTGCGCCTCGATATTTGCATAAAACCCGTCAGAACTGTGCGGCGGTTTACAGAGCACATGAAGAGGAGGTCTACACCTAGGTTGGGTTTTAATGAAATCGTTAGGCAAAACCTTTATCTTTTAAATGAACAAGTTTCCAGATTCTCCACATTTCCCACTTCTTGGCACCGGTGCTGTACTGCAGCAGAGTGAACACAACAGGCAACCGGTCCCTGGCACCGGGACTGCTCTTCTATCACTCAGGAGTCGTGTGTTTTATTGTTGTATGTACTGTCAATCCAACAGAACATTGCAATCCTTACTTGCTGCAGTTTAACAAACCTATGAATGCAATAACGCACAAAGCACGTACCATAATCAATAAGCTGGTGGAGCTGCTGCAGAGACCAGAGACTCAGGTTCAATCCTGACCTCGGGAGCTGTTTGTGTGGAGTTTGCACGTTTTCCCAGTGACTGCGTGGTTTCCTCTGGATGCTCCAGTTTCTTTCCACATCCCAAAGCCGCTAGTTTTGTAAATTGTCCCTCGCGCGCGGGGAGTGGATGAGAAAGGAGGATAACATAGACGAGTGTGAACAGGTGATCGGTGGCCAGCATGGACTTGGTGGGCCGAAGGGCCTATTTCCATGCTACACTTCTGAACTAACCTTCGGTAGTTTGAAGTAAAAACAGAAAATTCTGACAACATTCAGAATTCAGTCAGCAGTCAACAGTCAGGCAGCATCTTTGGAGAGACAAACGGAGTTAATGTGCCATATCAAAGACTCTCTGTTAGAAATGCTGCCTATGTGAATAATGTTTTAAAGGTTTTTGACCGAGATTTTAGAAATAGTTTGCAGAAAAGTGAAAAGCCACGACAGATTCTTTATTCATATTGTAATTGGATTTCTGAACCTCTGATTATCCAAATTATATTTCAACACTTTGACATTTAAGTTATTAACTACTTGTTTTAGCTCTGGGGAAAGACAAAAGAAGAAATATATATTTTTTAGTGAATCATTTATTGAGTATTGCTGGTGAAGACAGCATGTACTGCCCATCCCGAATTGACTTTGCATTAGATGGTGGAGGGGCCTGACCTCTTCAATAACTCTCTTATCAGCTGCATTAATAGTCCAGGCAAGGAGCAGGTGAGAGGTCACATATTGAGTGATTAATTACTCATTTCCTAATCTCCAAAGCCGTTCCGTGAGGCACAAGCCAGGGATTTGGCAAAATACTCTTCACTCAAGAAGGCAGCCAGCATCGCCAAGGATCACACCACCCTGAGCACACTCTCGTCTCACTGCTCCCATCAGCAAGATGATACAGGAGTCTGAAAACCGTGACCACCAGCTTTAAGAACAGCTTCTATCCAACAACCATCAGGCTCTTGAACACTACACAACACTAAGCGATGAACTGGTAAGACCACATCTGGAGTATTGGGTCCAGTTTTGGTCTCCTAATTTGAAGAAGGACATCCTTGTGATTGAGGCAGTGCAGCGTAGGTTCACGAGATTGATCCCTGGGATGGAGGGACTGTCATATGAGGAAAGATTGAAAAGACTAGGCTTGTATTCACTGGAGTTTAGAAGGATGAGAGGGGATCTTATAGAAACATATAAAATTATACAAGGACTGGACAAGCTAGATGCAGGAAAAAGGTTCCCAATGTTGGGCGAGCCCAGAACCAGGGGCCACAGTCTTAGAATAAAGGGGAGGCCATTTAAGACTGAGGTGAGAAAAAACGTTTTCACCCAGAGAGTTGTGAATTTGTGGAATTCTCTGCCACAGAGGGCAGTGGAGGCCAAATCACTGGATGGATTTAAGAGAGAGTTAGATAGAGCTCTAGGGGCTAGTGGAGTCAAGGGATATGGGGAGAAGGCAGGCACGGGTTATTGATTGAGGACAATCATCTATCACAATGCACCTGGCCTCCTACTGCACCTATTTTCTATGTTTCTATGTTTCTATGAACTGTGGACTGGCTTGGGCAGCATGAAGGACATTGGATTTGTTTTGCACTGGTTATCGGATTATTAATTTATTATTATTTTTATGTATTATATATTTATCTGTATGTATTGTGTTACAGGCCTGTTATGCTGCTGCTAGTAAGAATTCCATTGTTCAGTTGTCAGTTAAATACTCTCAGCTGTCCTGCTCAGGTGAATATAGTTCCAACATCAGTGAGAAGTGTTACTGCACTTTCTCCTCCACTCCCTACACACTAGGGGTAATTTGCAGAGGGTAATTAAGCTGCAGACCTGCATGTTGTTGAGATGTGGGAGGAAACCACACCGTCACAGGGAGAACGTGCAGACTCCACATAGACAGCACCGAGGTCAGGTGCTGTGAGGCAGTGGCTCTACCCGCTGCAGCACCGTGCCACTCAGTATTCCTGGGAGTGTTTTTCTGTCTTGGCCTTGCTATTCCTTTCATCTCTGTTACAAATTCTCACTTTTCTCTCCAGGCAGCCGTCACTAATCTCATCTTTTTAACACAGCAATGAAAGCTCAGCGCCTATTTTTACATTTTTCTCATAATCTATTTCTCTACTTAATACAATGTAATACAACCTTTAATTTCTGCTAAATCCATGATTCAACCACTCTTTTGCCTGTTGTGCCGTCGTACTTATATGTTGCTAATCATTGGAACATAGAATGTGTAGGAAAGAACTGTAGATGCTGGTTTACATTGAAGTAGACACAAAGTGCTGGAGTAACTCAGTGGGACAGGCTGCATCTCTGGAGAGAAGGAATGGGTGGTGTTCAGAAGTTCAGAGCTTCAAACCTGGAACATCACCTACTCCTTCTCTCCAGAGATGCTGCCTGTCCCGTCGAGTTAAGGGGCTGTCCCACTGTACGAGGCCATTCAAGAGCTCTCCCAAGTTTAAAAAAAATCAAACTCGTGGTAAGCACGTAGAGTGTACGTTGCGGGTACGTTGGAGCTCAGGACGTCTCTTAGCGGCTCTTACCGCTAACGACAGGTACTCGGGAAACGGGGTAATCTCGTGAAGACTCGTGAAGATTTTTCCAACATGTTGAAAAATGTCCACAAGACCCCCGAGTACCTACGAGCGGCCATTACCGTAAATCTCCGAGTTTGAATCAGGGGGAACTTGGGAGAACTCTTGAATTAGCTCGTACAGTGGGACAGCCACATTACTCCAGCATTCTGTGTCTATCTTCGGTATAGTCCAGCAACTGGGGTAAAGAGGGCAGGATACTGGACAAAGCTTTCCAGTTCTTCTTCAAGATAGTGGATTGAGATCTCCTGATTTACCCAAGGGAAGAGAGTAGGCCTTGACTTAACATCTCACTCAAGATACAACACTCTTGCTTTGGACTGTCAACCTTGTTTTGTTCTCAAACGTCTGCAGTGGGATTTGAACCGCTACCTACTGATCCGAGATCAATAGCTCCATCCTCTGAGTCACAGCTGACACTATCTTAGCCAGCACTTTGTAATGCCCAAATACCACCCCCCCCCCCCCCCCCCCCCACCCATTGTGGGATTTGAACTTGTAGCATCACATAATTAAACCAGACCTCTGGATTACAAGTCACATAATCACTGTGACTATCCACTGGAGATTAAACCTGCCTTGCTTTCCCATTATCATGGAAACCCTAACACAATTTTCCTCCTGGAAGAGATTTAATGAACCCACTGTGGAAATGATACACAGGGCTCATTGCCTGAAAGGTTATGATGCTTTTTGCCATTGTTTTTTCTGCTTGTTAAGCCACCGTTATCTTGTATTCTTGAGCAATCATATCCATAAAACAAACAAAAGTCTTGCATTTGTTCTGCATCTTTCATTACCCCAGCATGGGTCTATTGGTTAACAATTAATGGAATAGTTTGTAGCACAGTTTTGCCGTGCCTAATCCCTACTCCATTTCTCATATCTTTAACTTGCTAAATTGGACGGTAACAATGGGGTAATGGGGACAGCGGGCTGATGAGCGAAGACTGGTCCTAAAACGGACTACAGCTGGAGCACCTCGCAGGATCACATCTGGCACTACCATACATTTGTGTTTCTCTTGCTGCCTTTTCATACTTGCACTAAGTGTTGTGCCCTTATCTGCACACTGTGGACGGCCTGATTGTAATCTTTTCTTTGACTGGATAGCGCGTGGCGGGAGAGGAACTATGCCGATAGATGAGGAAAAACCTTTCCACCCAGAGATTTATGAATCTGTGGAATTCTCTGCCACAGAAGGCAGTGGAGGCCAATTCTCTGGATGTTTTCAAGAGAGAGTTAGATTTAGCTCTTTGGGCTAACGGAATCAAGGGATATGGGGAGAAAGCAGGAATGGGGTACTGATTTTGGATGATCAGCCATGATCATATTGAATGGCAGTGCTGGCTCGAAGGGCCGAATGGCCTACTGCCTGCACCTATTTTTCTATGTTTCTGTGCTGGTGTGTACATTTAGGTTCTGCATCTAATCAAACTTGTTCACACCAGTTGAGACTGGCAGCTCCTTCTCTGCACGGAATTGTCTCATGGGAGATGCCTCCGGTGGTAGTTGCAACCAATTATCTCCCCAAATATGCCTGTACTGGCTGTCTCCTGTTCTGCCTGGGTCAGCAAGACATATTTGAAATTCAGGGCATGACTTGACTGGAGACCCAGAACAGCGTCGATGGTTTGGGTGGATTAGCTACCATGGGGCTACAGGGAGAGTCCTAGAGTCATACAGCATGAAAACAGGCTCTTTAGCCCAGCTTGCCCACACCAGCCAACATGTCCCATCCGCCCGCGTTTTACCCATATCCCGCTGAACCTGACATTTTCACCCGGGTAAAAGATTCTGACTGTCTATCACTCTTGTGCTTCCATTAATTTTAGAGAAAGCAATCAGATAGATCATCGAAAGTGGCATCACATGTAGATAAGGTGGTCAAAAAGGCCTTTGGCACATTGGCATTCATCAGTCAGAGTATTGAGTATAGAGGTTAGGAGGACAAAATGTGTAGGAAAGAACTGCAGATGCTGGTTTAAATCGAAGGTAGACGCAAAATGCTGGAGTAACTCAGCGGGATAGGCAGCATCTCTGGAGAGAAGAAATGGGTGACGTTTCAGGTCATAGAAACATAGAAACATAGAAATTAGGTGCAGGAGCAGGCCATTCGGCCCTTCGAGCCTGCACCGCCATTCAATATGATCATGGCTGATCATCCAACTCAATATCCTGTACCTGCCTTCTCTCCATACCCCCTGATCCCTTCAGCCACAGGGGCCACATCCAACTCCCTCTTAAATATGGCCAACGAACTGGCCTCAACTACCTTCTGTGGCAGAGAATTCCACAGATTCACCACTCTCTGTGTGAAAAACGATTTTCTCATCTCGGTCCTAAAAGACTTCCCCCTTATCCTTAAACTGTGACCCCTTGTCCTGGACTTCCCCAACATCGGGAACAATCTTCCTGCATCTAGCCTGTCCAACCCCTTAAGAATTTTGTAAGTCTCTATGAGATCACCCCTCAATCTTCTAAATTCCAGTGAGTACAAGCCAAGTCTATCCAGTCTTTCTTCATATGGAAAGAAGGTCAAGACCCTTCTGACGACCCTTCTCTCTCCGGAGATGTTGCATGTACCACGGAGTTACTCCAGCATTCTGTGTTCATCTTGGGTGTAAACCAGCATCTGCAGTTCCATCCGACACATTTACCAACTTTATGGATACGAGTTATGTACGTGCAGGTGAGTGTTGGTCTTGGCATCATTTTTGGCACCCGACATTGTGGGCCGAAGGGTCTGTCCTTGTGCAGTGTTGTTCTATATTCTAATGTCTCCTATGAGGTAAGCAACAATGCGTGTGAGTTATTGGGTGCGTCACCAATGCAGCTGGTGAGTTGACCATGCTGGGGGGGTCCCCCTGTAGTGCTGCTCTTGTTTAGCACTCTCTGCTCTCCACACCCCATCCCTCTGTAAACACTGCAATCACAGATAATTTTAGTCCCCAAGGCTGTTATTCTCACATTAAATACAGTGTTTGTTCAGTCTGCGGTTTGCCTGCAAGCAGAGAAGGTGGTAGTTGGGAGTGTGAGGAGTCTCGACTGACCTCACAGTAATGGGCCTGTCCCACTTATGCAATTTTTGGGCAACTACAGGCGACTGCAGCAAAATTTTCAACATGCTCAAACATTTTTGGCGTCAGTGGCGACAATTCTTGCTGTCGTAGACTGCCGTAGGTGTTGTTTAATTCCATTAAAACTAGTCCCTGCAGTCGCCTAACTGGGACAGGCCTATAAGGGAGAGAGAAAGCCCAGTGGAGCAAGCCTTTCGCCTCTTCCTTCATTGGCTTGAAGGACCGGGTTGCGTTCCTGTGAACAGGTCATTACCAGCAGCATCACGGGCAAATAGACTCGGGCAACACGCAAATGTAATCATACGTAAATTACACATCAATAAAAGGACGCAAGATATTAATGCAAAAGCATAATTTCTAAAGAAAAAAAAAAAGTAAGTAGTGTAAGAGGTGGTCTGTAGTATTCCAATCTCAAGGTAGGATTCAGCTTGTGTGTGGGAAGGAACTGCAGACGCAGGTTTACACTGGAGATAGACACAAAATGCTGGAGTAACTCAGTGGGAGAGGCAGTATCTCTGGAGAATAGTAATAGGTGATGAGGCTTGTGTTGGTCGTTTCATTGCCTGATAGTTGTAGAAAAGTAACTGTTCCTGAAGCTGGTGGTGTCGGACTTTAGGCTTTTGTACCCCCTGTCCAAAGGCAGCATTGGATAAAGGGCATAGGGTAAAGGGCATAGTTATATTGGGTAAAGGGCATAGGGTAAAGGGCATAGTTATATTGGGTAAAGGGCATAGGGTAAAGGGCATAGTTATATTGGGTAAAGGGCAAAGGGTAAAGGGCATAGTTATATTGGGTAAAGGGCATAGGGTAAAGGGCATAGTTATATGGGTAAAGGGCAAAGGGTAAAGGGCATAGTTATATTGGGTAAAGGGCATAGGGTAAAGGGCATAGTTATATTGGGTAAAGGGCAAAGGGTAAAGGGCATAGTTATATTAGGTAAAGGGCATAGGGTAAAGGGCATAGGGTAAAGGGCTATATTTTTGGCTGTATGGTGACTTCATTTCACTGTGCCAATTGGCATGTGACAAATAAAAATCTATCTGTATCTGTATAGTTTGGATGGTGGGGATCCTCGATGATAGGCGAGCCTTCTTGAGGCAGTGTCTGGGCGGAGATACTTTCAATGAAGGGGAGGGCCAGAGGTAAGTCCCCCATTCTATGCAGTCTGGACGCAGAGTGCTGGAGTAACTCAGCGAGTCAGGCAGCATCTCTGGAGAACATGGATAGGTGACGTTTCACAGAGTGCTGGAGTAACTCAGCGGGTCAGGCAGCATCTGTGGAGAACATGGATAGGTGACGTTTCAGGAGCATCTGTGGACGTTTCACAGAGTGCACTTCTGTGGATGTAGTAACTCAGACAGGGAGAAATCTGGAAAAGGGGAGAGGCAGCACAAAGCAGGGCAGGAATTACGTGGACATAGGCAAGGGCAGTTTTTCATAAGAAGGATCTTGACCAAAACGTCACCTATCCATGTTCTCCAAAGATGCTGCCTGACCCGCTGATTTACTCCAGCACCGTGTCCTTCTGTGTAATCCAGCTTCTGCTGGTCTTTGTTTCTATATTCTACTAGACGGCCGGTGGACCCCTTGGATCAAGTTCCCCCAACGCAATATTCCACCAACCTGCGCATGCGTGGCTGACTGACCCGCACTGCGCAGGTGCGATTGCCGCATTCTAAAAGTTATGCCGTTAGTTAGTCACTAACTTTATTTGGCTACAAAAAATCATAGAATTAAATAAACGGCTTAGCTTTACCAAATTTTATGTTCTATTATTGGGCAGTTAATATTAGAAAATATGAATTTTGGTTAGGAGAAATAGATAATAAACCAAATTGGTTAAAAATGGAAAGAGAAGACTATTTGAAATGCTCTATAATATTTGCTAAGTACCTAAGTTGTGAAAATCTGATCGTATTTGGAAAACAAATTAAAACTAAAATTTATACCGCTGTTTAAAACGATGGATAAAGCTTTTATACAATGGAAAAATAAAGGAATTCTAAACATAGGGGATCTTTATAAGGATAATTCATTTCTTTCATTTCAAGAATTACAACAAACTTACGGGCTTCATAATAATGAATATTTCAGATATTTACAAATCAGAAACTATATTTCCGCAAATACACAAGAACTTAGAAATAGAAAGAGTGAAATTTTAGATGAATGCTTGAATAAACACCCAAATACAGAAAAAATGATATCATACATTTATAATATTTTGTTGGAAAGTGATATCCCATCATCGGAAATACATAGACAGCGCTGGAAATGAACTAAGTCAAATAATAAGTCCAGAAATATGGAAGAAAGCCTACAACATATACATTATTGCTCCATGCACTTATACAGTTTAAAATCTTACATAGATTACATTATTCTAAATCTAAACTACATAATATATTTCCAAAACTATCACCTATATGTGATAAATGTCAAATCATGGAAGCAACTCTGTCACACTCATTTACTAATTGTACGAAGATTTTACAATATTGGAATGAAATATTCAAAACAATGAAAGTTATTAATATTACTATGATTTATGACCCAAAGTTAATCATACTTGGAATACCGGAAATGGAACAAATAATTACAAGGAATCATAGAACTTTTATCGACTATTCTTTAATAATTGGGAGGAAAGGCCCTGTATCCCCAACAATTAAAATGTGGAATACAGAAATGACGGAGACACTTCACTTGGAGAGATTGAGACTTGTCCTCATGGACAGGTTAGATCTCTTCAAGGAGATATGGTCTCCCTATATTAATATCTACAGGGTCACAACGGTAGGGACTTGACTGAGGCCTGAATATCTGAGTGGATGAAGAAATACGAATGTATCTCCAAGATTGGATTACTTAGTAATACTTTAATCTCCATCAAACTTTTCATACCTTCTTTTCTATTTTCTATTCCTTTTTTCTATTTCTCTATCTTTAATTAAGGAAAAAATTATAGAAACATACTATATAAATTTTTAATATGTACACACTTATCTCTGTTTGTATGAAAAAGATTATAGATGTCTTAAACTTGTAATTATATAAAACTATGTACTTTCAATTATACAATAACTATGAAATATAAAATTAACAATAATACAAACATTATTAATATATTTGAGTAGAAATTAGCGGGGATTTCTATTTGGTAATTAGAAGAATATCTATGATTTGAGAAAATCTAAGTGTATTACTTATATTAGGCTACATATACTCCCAATTATATAAAATAAATAATAACGGAATGGGATAATACTACAATTATCATAAATAGTACTAATTAATAATCAATACGTTATAATTTTACACATTGTATAAATCTCAATGTCGTATAAGAGTGTACTTGGTATATACTGGGTTAACGGCAGAAATTAAGTTAAAGTTAATAAAGTGAATAGAGGACCCGTGAAGCCGTTGGATCCCTGGTGTGAGGCCAGGCAAGTACACGCGGAAAAAAATAAATGGCGATGTGAAAATCGGCAAATGCCCCAACCGCGCACGTGGAGATACCTGTCCAACTGCGCACACGTGGGGAGACGGCGCCAGTTTCTGCGTCACTGCCGCATCACCGGCACCATTTTCAACTGTGATGCGGCTGACGTACGTCCCCCAACTGCGCAGGCGTGGCCGGCAAGTGGGGGCGCCGTTTTAAGCGAATTTAAGTTTAAAATGTCAATAACTTGAATATGATCGTGGGTGATCATTCGTTATGATGATGGGTGATCATCCACAATCAGTACCCCGTTCCTGCCTTTTCCCGATGTCCCTTGATTCCGTTAGCCCCAAGAGATAAATCTAACTCTCTCTTGAAAACAGCAGAACACCACATCAGAATTAAATGGATCAAACAGCAAATGATCTGCAGAATAAAGTATAGGTTACAGCCGAGACATCAGGCTCTTGAACACCGCACAACGCTAACCTCAGCAACTAAAAACTTTTACAGCCTCTCTGGTTTCACTGAGGACTTTGGTTTTGGCACTATTATTATTGTTATTAATTAGTTTGTGGGCCCGTTAAGTTGATGCCAGATAGAATCTCATTGTTCTATTCCTGGTACATTTGACCATAAAAATGCCTCTTGACATCGCTACCTCCGGAATATTGTAAGAATTGCTGAAGTAGGTTCCCCGATTCCCTGACTCACCGTGCGAGCACCAGTGGGATTGATTTTGCTTCTGGTGTGACAATAGATGTGATACAGAGACATGAAGGACCATGTAAACAGCCGACTCCCTCATAAGTGGAAGTTCACATGCAACCCCTGGTACGGTACGGACTTTACTGAAGCTATTCACACTATCTGGGCCCTGGCCAACTCTTCAGGAAACATCATCAACAGTTCAGGAGACAACTGCAAGTTGACTTCTGCCCCCCCGTCACACTGGGGACATTTATCACAGAAGCGGCTCAAGGTTGGAAGCGATTAAAGTGAAAGGATTGAACGATGTGGATGAATGTTTAAAATGTGAACACACTCCCTGCTTCCGCAATGTTTCAAAATTGAACCGACATTTCCTTGAGGGTTTCCGTCTTCATTTCATCCCAGTGGAGAGGTCTGAAACGTTGGCGGCACAGTTGCACAGCCTCGCCACGCCAGTGACCCGGGTTTGATCCTGACTATAGGCGCTGTCTGTATGGAGTTTGTACGTTCTCCCTGTGACCACGTGGGTTTTCTCCGATTGCTTCGGTTTCCCCTCACACTCCAAGATGTACAAGTTAATTGGCTTCAGTAAGTAGGATAATGCCAGTGTATCGGGGTGATCGCTGGTCAGCACAGAATTGGTCGGCTGAAGGGCCTTCCACGCTGTATCTCTAAAGTCTAAAGTAAAACCGAGGGGTTTGCTTGACCCTGCTTCTCGGTTTATTTTCCTTCTTCCACTATGGATATTAATTTGGAGTCACAGGGAACTGCAGGTGCTGGAATCTTATCTCATGAAGTGCTGGAGTAACTCAGCAGGTCAGGCAGCACCTCTGGAGGGCATGGATAGGTGATGTTTCGGGTGGGACCCTTCTTCATATTTATTTGTCAGCTGAGAGTGAAAAAGTCCAAGTCAGAGTCAAGAGTATTTAATTGTCATATGTACAATGAAATACTCAAACCTTGCTGATACTTAAGAGGCGCATAAACATAATAACACACAGATGATGCATGATAATTATTAACAATGCAATAATTTAATGACTGGAATACCAGAGCACAACTTAGTGCAACCGTAGACATTACACGGAAGTTGACGGTTAGTGCTGCGGTTAGTGTTGTGCAGTGTTCAAGAGCCTGATGGTTGTTGGGAAGAAGCTGTTCTTGAACCTGGTATTCAAATCCAACTCCAGACATTCAGGAGTGATGAGTTGGGAAGGGTTGCATCACTGGTACAGTCATCACTCTCTTTGCCCTCTCACGTTGATGTAAAACCATCCCACAACACTATTCTTGATGAGAACTAACAAAGCATCCCGACCTGCCAACTCCCACTGGGGCCTCAGGGTATGGCGTGCCTCCAAGGCCCCCGACCACAGAAGGCAGAAGGCATCCTTTCGGGATGTATCGCAGCTTGGTATGGCAACTGCTCTGCCCAAGACAGCAAGAAATTGTGAACTCAACCCAATTGATCATGTAAGTCAGCCTCCCCACCGCTGATTCCATCAACACCACACTGCCCCAGAAAAGCAGGCAACATAATCAAGGACCTTCCCCTCCCCAGTCATTCCCTCTTCTCCCTTCTCCCATCAGGCAGAAAATACTAAAGCTGAAACACAGGCACCACCAGATTCAAGAACAGCTACTTTCCCCACTGGCATCAGATTCTTAAACCAAACTTTATGTTTAGTTTGTTAGTGCACGTGTGCCAATTACAGTGAGAAGCTTTTGTTTGCAAGGTTGCAAACTTACAAACTTGCTCAGAATGAATTTCCCAAACTTACAATCGACCTCAAAGCGGCCATTGTGCATTTGTTTTTCCACTTTCTCTGCAGCTGTAACATTATATTCTACACTCTGTATCCCTTTTCTTTTGCACAGCCTATTGAACCCATGCATAGTATGATTTGCTGGCTAGCACGTGTAACAGAACTTTTCACTGTATCACCGCTCCGAGATAGTGTGAAGAGCCTTGTTTTACATGCAACCAAGACAGGTCAGAACGATTAATAAACCAATACCAATACACTCCAAAGCGCTGCGATGAATTGAATGGGAATACGAGAATCTAGTCTGCCGCGACTGGGAGATGAATACGAAGACTGTGGTCCCCACGTCAGGGAAAATATCACTTGGTGAAGCATCGGGATTTCTGAACGGAGGAAGAGCATTATATAAGCGTGAGTCATTAAAAAATGCAAGACTGGGTGACAAACTGATCATCCGTTTATCATCTCACGCAATAGGCTGGGCCTCTGACAGTGCAGCACTCGCTCAGTATAGCAGTAGACAAGCGGCGGACAAGCAGCGGACAAGCGGTGATAATCAGTGGACAAGTGGTGGACAATCAGTGGATAATCACTGGACATTCAGTGGACAAGCTGTGGACAATCTGTGGACAATCGGTGGACAATAGACACAGATTGCTGGAGTAACTCAGTGGGACAGGCAGCATCTCTGGAGAGAAGGAATGCGTGACGTTTCGGGCTGAAAAGGGGTCTTGACCCGAAACGTCTCACATTCCTTCTCTACAGAAATGCTGCCTGTCCCACTGAGTTACTCCAGCAATCTGTGTCTATCTTTGGTGTAAACCAGCATCTGCAGTTCCTTCCTACACAATCACTGGACAATCACCTCACCCAACATTCTGTGCCTCTGAGAGTGCAGCGCTTCCTCAGTCCTGCCGTGGACAATCGGTCAGACCCTTTGAGCTCAAGTCTCTGGAGCTCACCATCAAGCCACCATCATCTTTCTCAGAACCACGAACGCAATGCCCTGAGTCACGGCTGAGGGGTTATAAGATAAACTTTAAAAAAAGGATTACGCCAACTCCTCGCATGGAATGACTGTGTGAGGCCATGCTGAAGATATTTCCAGGAGCAAGAGTCGGAAAAATACTATTTATTTCCGCTAAACTCCGACAGTATGTTTAGATTGCGTTGCCACCCATTTGGTGTCGTTAGGAAACATTCTGTGACCCCCTTCACAATTAAGGCCAAAGCTAAAATATTTCTGTTGCCACTTTGCACACATGTCCCACACTGCAGCTGGCACTAAAATCACAAGAGTCAATGACATACTCATTCACCCAAAGGCAATGAGCCCCTGCACTAAAAGAAGCACAAATACGCAGCAGAGGATTGATACCTCTCAACTTGCTCTATGTTAATAAGACCAGGTCTGTTCTACTTTAAGTGGACTCATCAATGAGTTCCCAACCAGTGGGTGGCACTGATTGTTTTCATTCATTGTTCCTCCCCTAAATCATCTATAGCTTCTTTGGTGATAACATTGGAAAATCCACTAGCCGAGGGCAATGTTGCTCAGAGAGAGATTATGCAGGCAGTGACTGCAGTAGTGCAGCAGAGATGGTCATTCTGCAGGTACACACAGAGAGTCAGGTAGTGGAGGACTCTCCCTGTGGCCATTCGCTACTCAAAGGTGATAGGAGTACCGTTGGCATGGGTAGGAGAAAGGATGAGGTGTTACAACATGAGATTAGGAAGCAACGTGGCAGTTACAAGCAGGACCTCATATCTCCGACAATAATATCCAAGTCCATAATGTGCATGACAAACAGCAAGAGTCCCGGCGTTGTTCTTTGTTATACACCACTAGTTCCCAATCACAAAACACCACCACCCAATGTTTGGTTTCAATTTGTCAACTTCCCCTGAATCCCACGGACTCATCACTTCTGTCGACACTTATGCAATAGTGCTCCGTTAAAAATGTAACATATAGCCTTTAGTACTTTTCGCTAGCAGTAACAAAAAGAATGATCATTATTGAAAAGGCCTTTGTTTTTGTAAGTCTCGTGGAAAAAATAGTCTGATATTATCTAGCCCCTAACTTATGGGGCCTGTCCCACTTAGGCGATTTTCTGGGCGACTACAGGCGACTGCAGCAAAATGTTCAACATGTTGAACATTTACCGGCAACAGTGGCGACCAATTTTGCTGTCGTAGGTTGTCGCCAGGTGTCGTAGGTGAATTCCATTAAAACTAGTCCCTGGCAGTCACCTAAAGAGTCGCCCAAGTGTGACAGGCCCTTAACCCTCTCTTCCCAATTGACACATCGGTGGATATTTTTATAGCAGCGATAGATAGATTGTTGATTAGTGCGGGTATCAGGTTATGGGGAGAAGGCAGGAGAATGGGGTTAGGAGGGAGAGATAGATCAGACATGATTGAATGGAGGAGTAGACTTGATGGGCCAAATAGGCTAATTCTACTCTTATTACTTATGTCCTTATGATCTGCCTTTCTAACGTGATTTTCAAAAATCCTAGGTCTCTTCAGAACAAAACTATATAGCGTTATAGCAGAACAATCTGTAAGCACTATCTCTGTGATGGAAGAATGAGGACAGTATCTCCATAATATGTTTGCGTCCCTTTAGGATGAGCTGAGAATTAGTCTTCCAAGTAGAACTATGGCTGTAATGTATGAAGTTCTGCAGCTAACTCAAACATTGCAAACTCTCTCAAACTTCAGAGTGTTCACCTTCACATTATCAGGTGAAGAAATGTTGATTGAGGGATGATTGTTGGCTGGGCTATGGGTAGAATTCTCCTGCTCTTCTTCAGAGTGTCATCATGGGACATATTTTACATTTGGAGAAGCATTGCCTGAGCCCCAGGGTTAACCAAGACACTCCTCTTCCTCCCTCTCTTCACCACTGAAACATTGCTTGAGATGTTTGTGCCGATGCCTCTCTGACTGGGCAACCTTGGGGTTCAGGTGCCATCGACTGAGCCATGGGTCAGCCTGGCTCAGATTTGAACCGCTTATCCGAGCCCAACTCCATCAATGGAGTCAGTTTCTATCTGTACTAGAAAGATCCTAAAAATAAAATAATCAAATGCCTTAAACATTCCAGGGAACCAAAGCCTGGTTTATGTATTTCTCTTCATAATATTACCCTGGCAGCCATGGCAACGATCGACGGGTTTGCTGTGCGGCCTCGGTTCCATTGGAATTAATGCTGAAATAAGTTGGGGAATTGCTGGCATCTGCAGGTAATGTACAGGTTGAGATGTGGGTGATGGGAACTACCTGATGCTCTCCGGGAGCTGTCTCTGTCTCAGCTTAAATGGCAATGATAATTTTGATCATTTCACTTAGTTTAGTTTTGTTTCGTTTAGATTAGTTTAAGATCCAGCGTGGAAACAGGCCCTTCAGCCCACCAGGTCCATGCCGGGTCCGATCCCCGTACACTAGCACAATCCTACACACTAGGGACAATTTTTATAATTTTTACAGAAGCCAATTAACCTACAAACATGTACGTCTTTGGAGTGTGGGAGGAAACCGGATCACCCAGAGAAAACCCACGCGGTCACAGGGAGAACGTACAAACTCCGTACACACAGCGCCCGAACATCAAACCCAGGTCCCTGGTGCTGTAAGGCAGCAACTCTTTTTAAATATATTTTTATTATAAGCATATACATATCATAACCAAAGCACAATTTGCTTACCAATTACACATTAACATAGCTTCTATTTTTTAATAATTTTTTTTGAAAGATAGAGCTATCGAAAGAAAAGAAATAAGAGAAAAAATAAAGGAAACTATAAGCTAATAGAGCTTATAGAGGGAGGGAGACAAAAAAACCAAAGAGCATTACCAATAACACAATTTTGGAGACAGGTCCATAGATTATAGAGTAGAATTGTTCACCCACTCCTGGATTCAAGTTGCAATCCAGCTTCCGTGTTGGACCAGTTTACCGTTTTAGAAAATCAATAAATGGAGACCATATTCTAGCAAATAGTTCTGATTTGTCAATTAAGACAAGTCTAATTTTTTCCAAGTGTAAGGTCTCAGACATTTCCGTAATCCACATTTTAATTGTTG
The DNA here is from genome assembly GCA_035221665.1 of Okamejei kenojei. Lineage (NCBI taxonomy): Eukaryota > Metazoa > Chordata > Chondrichthyes > Rajiformes > Rajidae > Okamejei > Okamejei kenojei. Next base: position 27,744,678 of record CM069165.1, on the reverse strand, counting down.
GGGTTGTTGGATGTTTCCAAAATTTGAGTATTAATTTTTTTCCCAATCAAGAAAGCAGCAGTAAGCAGTAAGGCAGCAAGTCTACCACTGCGCCATTGTGTCTTTATGTGTGTGTGTTTGCGGGTGCCTCACCGTGTTATATGTGAGAAATATATTTAAAATTCAGAACTAGGGAATTCGGGGATGTCGCAGTGGGCAGAGTCGCTGCCTCACAGCGCCAAAGACCTGGGTTCGACCCTGACTATGGGTGCTGTCTGTACGGAGTTTGTACGTTCTCCCCGTGACCGCGTGGGTCTGTGTGGGGTTTGTAATTCTCGCATGGGTTTTCTCCGGGTGCTCCGATTTCCTCCCACATCACAAAGACGTGCGAGTTTGTGGGTTAATTGGCTTCTGTAAATTGTCCCCAGTGTGTAGGGAGTGGATGAGGAAAGTCCGATAACAGAACTAGTGTGAACGGGTGATTGATGGACTTGACTTGACGAGTCAGCATGTTGTTGCCATGATGTATCTTTCAATCAATTCAATCAATGCAGCCATTGCACATGGAAACAGTCCCTTCGGTCCACTTGGATCAACTCTTTGAAATGAAGTCTCATTTCCTCCCTGGCCATAAATAAATCTCACTGTTTCCAATAAAGAACGGCAGATTTACCTTCAAGTGTCTCTCCACACAGTATTCATAGAACATCGAGCATCAAATAAAGAATAGCTCAGCACAAAAACAGGCCCTTTGGCCCATAGTCCCTGTGCTGTACATGTGTGGAGTTAGCATGTTTTCCCTGTGACCAGGTAGGTTTCCTCCAGTGGCTCCGGTTTCCTCCCACATCCCAAAGACGTGCGGGTTTGTTAGTTAGTTGGCCTCTGTAAATTGCCCCTAGTGTGTAGGGAGTGGATGAGAAAGCGGAGTATTATAGAACTAGTGTGAACGGGCAATCGATGGTCGGCATGGACTCAGTGGGCCTTAGGGCCTGCTTCCATGCTGTATCTCAAAACTGAACTAAACTAAACACTTTAACAGGTACATACTGTAGATAGGAAAGGTTTAGAGGGCTATGGACCAGTCAAGGGTAAATGGGACTAACTTCTGGTCGGCAAGGCCAAGTTGGCTAAAGGGCCTGTGTCGTGTTGTATGACTCTATGATTCCAGGTGAATAGTGAGAGATTGTCGAGCCATGAGATACAGGTGATTAGGGCGTTAAAGTGCATGATTCACCAAAGGTGAGAATGTAAGCACAGCAAAAAGTTCAGAAAGATAACAAACTAATCATTTTATTATGAGGGGAATTGAATAGTGCAGTGGAGAGATTCTACTTTGGGACGAAGATAGACACAAATGCTCAACGGGACAGGCAACGTCTCTGGAGGGAAGGAATGGGTGACGTTACGGGTGGGTCGTGACCCTTCTTCAGACTGAGTGTCAGGGGAGGGGGAGATACAGAGATAAGGAAGTGTAAGGTGTGAGAACGAGACATCAAAGGGGGTGGAGATCAAGGAAAACGTAGGTTGGATCATTGTTAGTTATAAGAAGGTGACAACAAGGTAAACAGAAATAAAATGTAATCAGGGACAGTCATACTGATCGGTGAACTGGGAAGGGGGAGGATGGAGAGAGAGGGAAAGCAAGGGTTACTTGAAGTTAGAGAAGTCAATATTCATACCGCTGGAGTGTAAGCTGCCCAAGTGCAATATGAGGACATTTTGGCACACTGGTGAGACCACATCGGGAATAGAGTGCACAGTACCAGTCTCCTCATTTAAGGTAAAGATGTTATTGCATTGGATGTGATCAGGGATGGGTTTCCTGACTACTACTTGGAGTTTAGAAAGTTGAGTGGGAAGAAAGGCACAAATTGCTGGAATAACTCAGCAGGTCAGGCAGCATCCTGGAGAGAAGGAATAGGCGATTTTTCGGGTCGAGACCCTTCTTTGGACTGTGGTTGACCCGAAACATCACTTTTGGTGTAAACCAAAATCTTACACAAGTTGAGAGGGAACTTCATTCATACATAAAATCCAATGGGGTCTTCTCAAGGTGAATGTGGAGAGAGATATCTTCTCTTGCTGGAGTCACTGTTTCAAAATCAGAGGTTGCCTGGCTATTCAAGATCAAGGAGCTGAGAATGGAGAGACTTTGGAACTATGTTTTTCAGGGGGTAATGGAAGCAGAGTTTTTTGAATATTTTTAAGACCAACGTAGGCAGTTCTTGGTAGGCAAGGAGGTGAAAAGTCTCCTTGGGTAGGCAGGTGATTAAGGTTGTAATCAGATTCGCCATGATCCTATTAAATAGCCAAGTGACCTACTCCAGTTCCTAAGTTGTATGATGGTATCTGCTTATATGTTCATGCTCTCCTAATGGAGATTGTGGCACTATATAAGAAAGCTTTTCCATTTCACTCTACAATCCCATGAGGGGCAAATGGACCCGATCGTTTACTCTCAACATTTTAGATTTTGCCACGCGGGCGACACGGTGGCGCAGCGGTAGAGTTGCTGCCTCACGGCACCAGAACCCCAGGTTCAATCCTGACTACGGGTTCTGTCTGTACAGAGTTTGCACGTTCTTCCTGTGACCGTGTGGGTTTTCTCCGGATGCTCCGGTTTCCTCCCACACTCCAAAGACTTAAAGGTTTGTAGGTATATTGGCTTTGGTAAAAATTGTAAATTGTCCCCAGTGTGTACTGGTGTACAGGGATCGCGGTCGGCGCGGATTAGGTGGGCCGAAGGGCCTGTTTCCACACTGTATCTCTAAACTAAACTAAATTAATCTTACAATTATTTAGTAAGAATTCTATATTATTACATTTAGCCAGGATGTCTTGTGTTCTGTGTTCACAGAGACATCAAGCAGATCCTGGCCCTGTTAACTTAGACAAAGGAGGATGTGGTAACATTGTAAGTAAATGCTTATTGATCCAGAGACACAGGTTCAAATCTCTCATCAACAGATGGGGAATTTTAATTAAGTTAATTAAATAAACCTGGAGTACAAAGCTATAATAATAATGGCAGTCTTGAAATGTACGGATTATCGTAAAATGCCATCTGGTTCACCGACATTCTTCAGGGAAGTAAATCTGCCATCCTTGTTCATCCTAGAATGAGCGTGTGAGTGTCCAAGTGCCACAATGGGACAACCTTTGCATCAATGGTCCGCTCAAACAGTTCCAAATCACAGTCGCACTCTTCACAGCAGTTCAAGGAAGTGTCTCACCCCGGAACTTCTCCAGATATGTCAGGGGCGGGCAAGAAAGGGTGAGCTTCCCACCAATGTCAGTACCCTGGACAGTAAATAGACGGCATTCACAAGAATACGTACCCACGCACTATTGTTTGGAATTTATTTCCAAGCAATTATATTTGTAATCAGCTTCAGATAGTACGCCAGCAAGGATCGGGCCACGGGTAAATGATACCAGCTTGTGAAGCCTTATTAGTATTGATCGAGCTGACCCTGTCTGTTCATCAAGATAAGGATTACATACACAGACTGCTCCTGCAGATTACCGACAGACAGTCTGAAAGCTTACAGCATCGCTTCCTGTATAATACATAGAATAGTCTGAACTCTAATCACCTTCATGCATTGCGGACACCCAGAAGCATCAGTGGAACAGTCAGATGAGAATACCGTGGCATTCTCCCACTCTCAAAAGCAAACAATCAATGTCTGACTGCTTCCCCTTGCCCATCCATTATCACCCTCGCTGCCTGAGGCATCACCTTGAGTCGCGCAAAGTGGACTGGGGAGATCTTGTCACCCCACCTGAATTCCATGAACAAATCCGGAGAGCAACAAGACTTTGGAGAATGGTGGGATATTATACCCAAGATATAATTCCTTGCAGAATACCTCATAGAAAAAGAGACTCAGCTCTACGGAGAGTCATTCTGTCAGTCCAATCTCTCCCCCCCCCCCCTTTAGATCTTCCCTTCCAGTATTCAGATCAATCTGATGGGTCCTGACTCGAAACGCCATCTGTCTATTCCTCCACAGATGCTGCCTGACCCACTGACCTTTTTGCATCTTATGTCCAGACTCTTCCAATACAAAAGGGCACTTAAGCACCACAGAATCTTACACGGCAGAGGGTGGGCCATTTGGCCTGTTCTGTCCATGCTAGCTCTTTGGGTTTTAAGGCAACACTCGAGAAAAGCTTGTGATCTTTATCAAATCTGTATCCAGCCTGTAAACTACACATGCTGAAGCCCGTAAACATGACGGGAAAATATATTATGATTGTCAAGCCTACTGAGGTACAGGGAAAAGCATGGCATCCAAAAAGATTGGATAATATTCTACATTAATGCAATCAAGCTAAACTCACATACAATAGGTAAAATAAAGAGAAAGATGGATTTATATTTAGGTTACATTTGTTGTTAATGTAATCCTGATCCCTATGTATCAATATCACTGTTATGTTTATCTTTTTTTTTTTCTGAAAGATTAATAAAAAGATTTTAAAAGAACGAAAATAAAGAGAAAGATACAGAGTGGTATACAGTTCCCCGCAATGTAGGGCAACTATTCTTGAGACATGTCCTCGTAACATTCTTCTGCCCATTTATTTTGTGGAGATGTGAACCAGGTAAAACAAATAGGAATGCTGAGTTTAAGAACAAACCTCTGATGAATGTGTTCATCTATGGACTAATTTTCAGTGACAGCTTCTAGACATACCGTGTGAATTATTGAAAGCATCCTGAGTGAAGCAATTAAGATTTCTCAAGAGCTACTGAAGGAACAGTGGATGACTTAGCATCAGTTATCATCGATTCTGGCTCAGATAAAGTTGCTGAACAGGACACGAGAGGAAGCCAGGAAGACAACACCATCCTGGATCCTATATCATCAGTTGTTCAAAGACTCCTGGCTTCCAGCTTTGTTGTGCGAGATGAACCGGAGATGTTTTCCTCACAGAGGGCGGTGGGTGTATAGAAAGAGCTGCAGGAGGAGGTAGTTGAGGCAGGTACAATAACAACCTTTAAAATACATTGAGACAGATGCATGGATAGGAAAGGTTTAGAGAGACGTGAGACGGGAGCAAAGACACGAGCAGCTTGGATGGGGCATCTTGGTCGGCCTGGACATGCTGAATGAAGGGCCTAATTCTGTGGGGGAAGGGGTGGGGGGGAAGAACTGGAGGCAGCAAAAGACCAGGACAAATGTCCACATTTAACAAGAGAGAGGCTGACCATACCAGGCAGAAACTCAAGAAACTCCTAATGCTGGAATCTTGAGCAAAGCACAAAGCGATGGAAAAACCCGGCGGGTCAGGCAGCGCCTGGGAAGAGAAATAATTTGCCCATTCCCTCCACAGGTTTTGATTTGATTTGATTTGATTTTATTACTTGTCATTCGAACCTCAGAGAGGCTCGAACGAAACTCCGTTTCTACAAGCCATACAAACAAACAAACAGAACAATTCATAAAAAAACACGCAAACAATTAAATTCACACAAACATCCATCACAGTGGATCCCTCCTCACTGTGATGGAAGGCAAAGATGCTGCCTAACCCACTCAATTCCCCTAGCACTTTCCTTTCTGCTCAAGGGAACAAGCTATTGCGCTGATAGATAAAAGATGAGAGAAGTGGGCGAGATAGAAATGAGACATAGATCCCCACTATCGAAGGGATCTGTGGGAGTCGCTGCCTCAGAAAAGACAGCCAGCTTCATCGGAGACCCACACCACCCTGGCCACTCTCTCATCTCACTCCCACCATCGGTAAGAAGGTACAGGAGCCTGAAAACCGTGACTACCAGGTTCAAGAACAGCTTCTTCCCAAACAACCATCAGGCTCTTGAACACAACACAACACAAACCTCAACTATAGATTATCTTTGGTCACACAAAGGTCTTTTGGCTTTATTCCACCACCATTGGGGTTATTAATCTTTGTATTTTTGTTTATTTTATATGTTCTGCATTCATTGTGTTTTCAGGCCTTTTATGCTTCTACAAGAAAGAATGTAATAGTTAGTACAAATGACAATTAAACACTCTTAACTCTTGACAGTGGTATTCTGGTTAAATTACTGGCCTGGACAATTAATCTTGAAATGAAATCCCACCGGGCTAGCTAATGATACTTAAATTCAGTCAGTTGAATTAGCTGTGTTTGGCACGAGTGTTTTAAAATCTGATGCATTTCAGCAAAGGATATTGGCCTGTCCTTGTCTCTGTCTGACCAATCTTTGGTTCCAGTCTCGGCAATGTGGCTGATTCTTAGCTGAAATGCCCTTGCAATGAAGAATGTACGATCGCTCAGTTTAGTTTATTGTCACGTGTACCGAGGTACAGTGAAAAGCTTTTGTTGCGTGCTAACCAGTCGGCAGTCATCGAGTAATTTACAATGTATAGATGCATGATAAGGGAATAACATGGACAGGTGACATTTCAGGTCTGGACATAGAAACATAGAAACATAGAAAATAGGTGCAGGAGTAGGCCATTCGGCCCTTCGAGCCTGCACCACCATTCAATATGATCATGGCTGATTATCCAACTCAGTATCCCGTACCTGCCTTCTCTCCATACCCACTGACCCCTTTAGCCACAAGGGCCCCATCTAACTCCCTCTTAAATATGGCCAATGAACTGGCCTCAACTGCCTTCTGTGGCAGAGAATTCCAGAGACTCACCACTCTCTGTGTGAAAAATGTTTTCCTCATCTCGGTCCTAAAGGAATTCCCCCTTATCCTTATTCTGGACCTCCCCAACATCGGGAACAATCTTCCTGCATCTAGCCTGTCCAACCCTTAAGAATTTTGTAAGTTTCTATAAGATCCACCCTTAGTCTTCTAAATTCTAGCGAGTACAAGCCGAGTCTATCCAGTCTTTCCTCATATGAAAGTCCTGACATTCCAGGAATCAGTCTGGTGAACCTTCTCTGTACCCCCTCTATGGCAAGAATCCTTTCCTCAGATTTGGAGACCAAAACCCAGGAAGGGTCTGAAGAAGGGTTCTGATCCGAATTGTCACTTGTTCATGTTCTCCTGACCTCCTGAGTTAATCATAATCATAATAGTAATTTATGAGCCAAGTATGTTTTGCAACATATGAGGAATTTACTCCAGCACTTTGAGTCTTTTTTTTGTGAACCAGCATCAGCAGTTCTTTGAGTCTGCATGTACGTGATGACCACGTATTATAGACAATAGACAACAGGTGCAGGAGTAGGCCATTCGGCCCTTCAGTAAAGTGGGGGCCGCGTGCAAATGGCAGGCTTGTGCTCTCTCCATTTTCAGGATGTACTTTCTTCAAAACCCCAAGCCTGTGATGCCGGCCATCCCGAGGGATGCATTCACCGGAAGACTGGAGCTCTGGCAGAGTTCCCATTAGCTATATTCAGTTAACTCATTCCCTGGAAAACACTCATTGAAATCACCAGGGTACAAGAGATAGAAATAGATGCACAGAAACAAACCCTTCACTTTGTGCAGATGCAGGTTTAAACCGAAGATAGACGCAACATGCTCGAGTAACTCAACGGGACAGGCAGCATCTCTGGAGAGAAGGAATGGGTGACGTTTCGGGTCGAGCCCCTTCCTCAGTGTCTACCTTCACTTGATTAATTTCACAGTAACAAACATTACAGTTCGAAGGTCTGTCTGAAAAGTCTTCACAAACAGGCAATATCTAAAATGTCTCTTGGACTGTATAAATGGAGCAAACATTCATTTAGAGAATCCATCATCTATTCTACACCATATCCGGAGCTGGCAGTCAGTGTGAACACATCAAAATTCATCTTCAAAAGACAGTAAAAGGTGGCACAGCAGTAGAGTTGCTGCCTCACAGCGCCAGAGACCCAGGTTCGATCCTGACCTACGGGTGCTGTCTGTACAGAGTTTGCACGTTTTCCCTGTATCCGTGTGGGTTTTCTCCGGGTGTTCCAGTTTCCTCCCTCACTCCAAAGACGTACCTGCCACAACTAACTCCCAGGTGAGAAGGGTGAAGGTGAGGGGGAATAGATTTAATAGGAACGTGAGGGGCAGCTTTTTTACACAAAGGGCGGTAGGTATGTGGAACGAACTGCCAGAGGTAGTTGAGGCAGTTACTATCGCAATGTTTAAAATAAAAATTGGACGGGTCCATGGACAGGACAGAGGGACACAGCCCAAATACAGTCAGGTCATGGGACATGTTGGTCGGTGTACACTAGTTGGGCTGAAGGGCCCGTTTCCACGCTTTATGGCTCCATGTCTCCATGACTCTCTGTGCCCAGTCTCAGAGGAAGGAATGTAGTAACCAATTAATCTACTTTCATAAACATTGATTAAAGACTGAGTGCTTTCCAAGAGACAAGGAACCGCCTTACTCTTCTTTAACCAGGGACATTCCATTAGGCAAAGGGCACGGCAACAATGCAGCTCTCCACCAGTGCTGCATTAATGTGCTGCCATCTCTGCAGTGGGGCTGACATCCTTGGATTTGTCGAGGACCACAAATGAACAAAAGCTGACCTTCCACCATCGACCACAGTAAACCAACCTACCCATTAAAAATACATCATGCACTCGACAAACACACATTTATACATTTATACATGACCCAGAAACGTCTAGATAAAATGCTGCAATCTTGTCATTACTTGACTGCATCATTTTACATGTCACAACCAAAGTATGTGAGAATAGTTTCATCGTGCAATCAGATCTAGTTATGCATATCACAATCCCAGTAAACTCACTAGTAATTTCTTTAAATGTCTCACCCTCTTACTCTGGAAGTTTAATAATTGAAGCAATATTAAGACATTGGACACCAAAATCCTCCACTGCTTTTTCTCTCCAGCTCTCTCAGGGTTTGGTGTGGTACACCCACCAGGCTTGCAATGAGGAATAGAGCGGAAATATGATCCAAAGGTTGAGTATGAGGCTACGCAGACCAAGGTCAACAGAAGTAAACTACCTGTGCAGAGCACAGGGAGATTTACCACAAGTCACCACTTACGTTGTAAGATGACCATTTATCATACAGATGGTGTATGGCTGCCAAATAAAGTCGTTGAGACAGGTACAATAACGATATTTAAAGGATATTTGGTCGGGTACAGGGAAAAGAATGGTTTGGTTGGTTAAGGGCCAAACGTGGGCAACTGGGTCTAATATGGATGAGGCATCTTGATCACAAACTGGTCCAAAGGTGTCAGACTCTCTGACAAATCATTGCTACACGGCCCCAGTCTGTACCTCGGGTGCCTCTAACTCCATGCGTTCTGGGAGCTCGACACACAAGCCTTCTTCAATATTAACCAGGCAATAGAGCACTCCTCAATAGACCTACCGATATTAGGATGTTTCAGGAGCCGGCAGATTCTTGCCTCGCGTTCCAGCTTCTGATGATCTGTAGGTTAAAAAAACAGACCAAAAAAAAGGTATTAAAAGCAGCTGGTAATGAATACAATTATATACAATTATTTTATGGAGCAATGATAGCGTTGCAAGTGCGTTATCAGTGAAATTCAACGGTGAAAATAGATCATGGAGGCTTCAGGGTCATCCTGCAAATTGCCCAAATTGGAAATACTTTCACAAACATTACTGTCACTGCCCGGTCATTGTTCATCGGTTCAAAAACTGTTTGAACATTAAATTTGCTGCACTCGAGCTGCTTTCAAAGTGTGCAGAGGCCAATAAATGTAACGCTCAGGCAATGTTTGCAGCGATTATCCTAATGGATTCGTACAGCTGCTCCTCGACCTACGATGGGGGTCACGTTTCGATAAACTCATCTTAAAACCGGAAATATCGCAAGAACATTGCTTTTAATACGTTGCGATCACGTGACCCGGAAGTGAAGTGCGGCTCGCTGTTTGCCGATCGTAAATTCGAAATATCACAAGTCGAAGCATCGTAAATCGGGGAGCGCCTGTAGTCCAGAGGTTGTGAGTTCAAATGCTCGTAGTGGCAATGAATTAGAGCATACAACAGTACAGCACAGCACACATCCCTTCGGCCCACAATGTCGTGCCCAACACAATGTCACGTTAAACTGATCTCCTCTTACTGCACGATCCATAACCCCCCATCTCTTAGTTCAATCTTATTTTTTTAAATGAGCATTAACAGTGCAGGACTGTTGTGGTGGCAGGGCAGCACAGCGGTAGAGTTGCTGCCTTACATTGGCAGATCACCGGTTCAATCCTGACAACGGGTGCTGTCTATGTGGAGTTTGCACGTTCTCCCCGTGACCTGCGTGGGTTTTCTCCAGGTGCTCCTGTTTCTTCCCACATCCCAAAGACGTGCCGGTTTGTAGGTTAATTGGCTTCTGTAAATTGTCCCAGGTGTGTAGCGTAGTGCTAGTGTATGCGTGATCATTGGTTGGCACAGACTTGGGGGCTTCAAGTGCCCGCCTCCACACTGAATCTTTCAACTAAAGTAAACTAAAGAATGCCACGTAAAACCCGCTCGATATACTTCAAGAAAGCAACCAGCCTCTTCTAACCGATGCACAATCCAATCTCGCACAAGATTTATTTATCACTGCTTCATGGGAATGAGGACTGGCATTTATGGTTTATCTCCTTGCACTGAGCACTGCGCCTCAGAGTACATCACTATTAAACTGTCCCTGAAAATTGCCATGTTACTCGTACAGTTCAAGGGCAATTGGGAATGGGCATTAAATGTCAGGAAAATTCATTCCCAACTTGATTTAAATGTAAATTATGGTACAGCATCTTCTCAAACGTCATCCTATTCATGCTTGGTTCAAGCTCCTGTCTGCTCGACAATAGAAGCAGATATCAACAACAATTTCAATCCTTCTCTCACATTGAATGTGGTGAAAACATCTCAATCAAGTGCAAGGAGGAAGCGCGGTGGAGTGTATGCTCCAATTAGCATCAATAGTTGAGAGCTTCAGGTGCCTTGACATAAATATTAGCCGGAACGTCACCCATTCCTTTTCTCCAGCGATGCTGCCTGTCCTGCTGAGTTACTCCAGCGTTTTGTGTCGACTACCAACAATCTGGACAAACTACATTAAAGATTCGGCCATATAAAAAAAAGCACAGCACTCGCATGCCTCAACTTTCTCAAGAGGGCGAATGAACTTTGGCATGCCTCCACCAACACTTACCAACTTCTACACGCGGTCTGTAGAAGGCATCCTACCGGGCTACATAACAGCTGGTTTTAGGTACATCTCCGGTCAAGACCGCAAGGAGTTGCAGAGATTTGTGAATGTAGCCCAGTCAATCACGCGGACATGACTCCATGTGACTTCAGAAAAATGGCCAACATAATCAATTACCTTTCTCACCCCAAACATTCCCTCTTTTTCCCGCTCCCATTGGGCATAAGATACATAAGCTTGAAAGAGCGTGTCATTAGATTCAGGAACAGCTTCTTCCCCAGTGTCATCAACAGTCCTCCTATCAGCTAAGGGGTAGTCCTGATCTTCCAACCTACGCCATTGTGGACATTGGACTTTCTTTCTGGAATTGTAACACTGTCGTGCTGAAAGATTATATTCTTCACGCTGGGATTTTTCTTGTTGCACAGCCTGTTTTTCCTCAGCTCCCAACTATTTCAACTTTGGCGCCACTGTGTATAACTTCATTCTACTCATGGATAATATTATCTGACTTGATTGGATAGCACACAAAGGGAAGCTGTTCACTCTAGCTTGGTTCCCATGACAATAATCAACCAATATGAATATCGACGGCAAAAGGACACAGAAATACTGATCAGTAAGGAGGGATTGGAGGGGGGAAGAAGGGCAAAGTGCCGGAGGGGTTCCGGGAATGGATTGCAGAGCTTATGACCTCAGGAGAGCATAGGTTTATGGTCAGAGGTGGAAAGTTTAAAGGAGATGCGTGGACAAGTTTTTTTAATGCCGCTGGCTACGGGTGTCAAGATCGTCGGTCAACGGAGGGTTCAAGGCCCCCGACCACGGGAGAGGAAAGAAGGGAAGAGATTTGAACTTTTTTTCGCCTTCCATCACAGTGAGGGATGTGGAGGAGTCACATCACTGTGGTGGATGTTTATGTTAAAATGTATTTTGTGTGTTTTGTTGCTTTTTATTTGTATGACTGTCTTGGCAAATGAAATTCCTGATATGTTGCAACACATACTTGGCTAATAAAGTATTATTGTGATTGATTGTGATTGATTAGTGCAGGTGTCTGAGGTTATGGGCAGAAGGCAGGAGAATGGGGTTAGGAGGGAGAGATAGATCAGCCATGATTGAATGGTGGAGTGGACTTGATGGGCCAAATGGCCTAATTCCACTCCTATCACTATGGCCTTATGACAAGGCTGGTCAAAGGCCAATTGAAACATCCGTGCTGTTCTGCCTGGAAGCTGTAAGTGCTCACAGGGACTACAATGAAGGCCATCAGTCTGCGTAACGTGATACCAGGGAATGTAACGCCTAGCAGTCAGCTGCAGCGACTGTGGTGGAACTTCCATCCCTTGTGGCAAGTTCCTCAAAAGCACCTGTTAATATGTGCAATATTTTCCAGATATAAACTACTTTCAAACTCTAGGTTTAGGATGACCCACGGGCTAAATATATATTACTTTGCCGGGATTGGAATGGTTTGGTAATAAACACTTTGCTGGGACATTTGTCAGGACCGCTATTGGAATCAAGCTGCCTGGATCTTCAATCACAGCAAGTGTCGTTCAAGCATTCTCTCCTTAATTTCCCCAGCACCCACTTTGCTCACAAACCACCTTTTCATTTCCAGTTCGGAAATATTTCAGATTTGAAAGCTTTCAACTTGACGTTCAAGTTCCTTCAAGCCCTCCCTCTCTGTCTCCTTACGAATGAAAACCCCTTGGCAGTTGAAGATCATGCTTTCAGATCGCAATGCCCAACACTGTCGGGTTAAGGCGCGAGGGGAAAGGTTTCATAGGAAATAGAAGGGGCGTATTTATCACACAGAGGGTGGTGGGTATATGAAACGAGCTGCCAGAGGAGGTAGTTGAGACAAGTACCATTGCAACATTCAACAGGCATGTGGACAGGTACATAGATCGAAAGATTAAGAAGGATATGGGCCAAATGCTGACAGGTGGGGCTAGTTAGATGGGATATCTTGGTCAGCATGGGCAAGTTGGGCTGAAGGGTCTATTTCCATGCTGTATGACTCTATGACTCCTGGATTCCCACCCTATACTGGAAGTTCACCTCTCCCCATCTTTAAGAAGCTCCTTAAAAAACCTGTCTTTTTGACCATTAACCTGTTCTGATAATTCCTTCCGTCGACCACTCCTAAATTTGATTTATTTTAATATCCCTGGGAAAACGATTAGGCAGTTTTACTGAATTGAAAATCCTCCATTAATAAATATTAATCTGTTCCCAACGGAGAGAATGCACTATAATCGTTACCTGGTATTGCAGTTATTCATTTATTGCATTATTGATTAATATATATATTTTCTGTGTGATATTGTGGACCTGTTAAGCTGCAGCAAGCAAGAAATTCATTGTACAATCACAATTGAACAGTCTTGAGTCTTGGCATTACATGACAACCAGTAAATGCAAATCGTTGCGATAGACGTGAAACTCCTGCTAGTTTCTATGCCTCCAATTATGAAGCCAGTAACTGATGAAGAGTCTCAACCCGAAACGCCACCTATTCCTTTGCTCCATAGATGCTGCCTCACCCGCCGAGTTTCTCCAGCATTTTTGTCTACCTTCGATTTTTCCAGCATCTGCAGTTCCTTCTTAAAGACAGTAACTCAATCAGCGACACAGCTTCAGCCAGCATCTGATCTAAGGTATGTGTATGAAGGAACTAAAGATGCTGGTTTTCACCGAAGATAGACACAAAATGCTGGAGTAACTCAGCGGGACAGGCAGCATCTCTGGAGAGAAGGAGTGGGTGGAGTTTCAGGTTGAGACCCTTCTTCAGACAGGGGAGAAGGAAACAAGAGATATGGAAGGGCAAGGTGTGAAAAAGAGAGATCAAAGGAGTTGGAGATCAAGGAAAATGTACAATAAATCATTGTTAGCTAAGGTAGCCAGCCTCCGGGATACAGCCAAGGTTATTTGTAAGACATCATTCATGCACACTTCACTGCAAGTCTAACAGGGAAGTGTTCCACTCATGCCAGTAGTGGTTACATGACTGAATTTGTAATGTCAGGAGTATTCACCTGGAGAGTTCTAATCCCTCCAAATCAGCCAGAGATAAGGCTCACCACCGTTGTGATGATCAGAGTGAGAACCAGTATTTAGAAAAAATAATTCTGGTTCAAGGTCCTTCAGGAAAGAAAATCCAAACATCTATCCCATGCACAACTCCATCCACAAACAACGTGACTGATTCTGGATCGACACATAATGTTGTAACGGCTCAGGCAGCATCTCTGGAGAAAAGGAATAGGTGACGTTTCGGGTCGGGACCCTTCTCTCCAGAGCTGCTGCCTGGCCCGCATCTGCATCCAGCATCTGCAGTTCCTTGCTACACTTGGATTGACTGGATTGGCCATGGAACGGCCAGACAGGCCATTCAATTGGTAAGAAAGCAACTCCACGCCACCTTTGTGGAGATCAGACGCTGACCAAGTCCTCTAATGGAAATGTTATTGCTATTTCTCTCTCCAGGCACACTCTGATCCAATGAGTATTACCACCATTTTGTTTTATTTCAGACTTCCAGCATCTGCAGTATTTTGCTTTTTATCACGTTGACTTGTTATTTTTGTGTCACATTTGTTCTTTTTCCATGAGAAAAGGGAAAATGACTCCCTGCATTCACGCTATCTATTCTGCTCTTGATTTTATGCACCAGAAGATGACTCCTCAGCTGCCTGCACTCTGAGGAATGTAGTCCGAGCCTGCCCAAACTCTCCCTGTAGCTCAGGCCACGGAGACCCGGCAACATCCATATAACGCTGCTCTGCACTCATGCCAACTCAATGGCATCTTTTCTAAACAGGATAAGCATTAGTCCAAGCGCTGTCTCACCAACATCTTGTATAAACTAATGCTCCCCCAGGATCTTTTACGTTTCTGTAAGATCAGCCCTCATTCTTCTAAACTTTGAAGAATACAAATCCAGTTTCTTTAGCCTCTTGTAAAAGGATAACTCTATAATCACAGGAATTAGCCAAGTTAAAACCCATCTGGACTGCCTCCAAAACATCTTGAAACACACTGCAAGCTTTAATAATCATCTCACGCACTCACATGAACTTTGGGCCATAGTCTTTTCTTTCTGAAATGGAAGCAAACTGCCCCAACCGACCTGTCTAAGCCAGCAAGTCCAATATCTGTAACATAACGTAGAAACAAGCAACTGCACGTGCTGCTTTATAACCAGAGATAGACAGACACAAAGTGCTGATGTAGCTCACTGGTCAAGCTGCATCTTTGGAGAAAGAGGATGGTGATGTTTCAGGTTGAGACCCTTCTTCAGATCCTTTAGAAGGGTCCTGACTGAAATGTCACCCGTCCTTTTTCTCCAGAGATGCTGCCTGACCTGCTGAGATCCTCCAGCGCTTTCTGTCTGTCTGTCTGTCTATCTGTCTGTCTGTCTATCTGTCTATCTCTAATCATCCATCCATCCATGCATCCATCTATCTGTATATCCATCTGTATATCTATCTATCTATCTATCTATCTATCTATCTATCTATCTATCTATCTATCTGTCTGTATATCTATCTATCTATCTATCTATCTATCTGTATATCTATCTATCTGTCTGTCTGTCTATCTATCTAATCGTCTATCCATCCATCCATCCATCCATCCATCCATCCACCTATCTATCTATCTATCTATGTAATCCTTCCAGCAGGTGGCCTCTGTAAGCAGCAGTATGCGGTGTTTGACAAGAGAGTACGCTGGTGGGAGCTGATGAAGATTAATCGCCAGCATTTACATTGTAAATAAATATTATTGTAAACCGCACTTGTACAGGAATCCTTTGAAGTAGATTTGCCACTATTTCCGATAGAGCCATGGTTACTTCCTCTAGTTGAGAGTAATCGAAGTCCCACTCCGCTACGGTGAATTACCTGTCGATTAGCGCTGCTACCAATCAATACATTTCCCAGTGATTCATTTGTGGATGTACAAAATGGTTGGTTAATCAAGGTTTGCACCAGATCTGCACCTCTATCCATGTCCACCAGAGATGCTGTCTGATCCGCTAAGTTACTCCAGCACTTTGTATTCTATGCAAGATTTCCGCACCTGCAGTTCACTGTGTATCCCTGACCCATCCAATTTGAACAAGAGATTTCAATCTTCATTACACAAATGCCTTTTTAAAAAAATCTTAGATTAAGTATGAATAGAAAAAATCCTCAACAGTGGAGAGGTAGACACCATCTGATGCATGGAAAGTCGTTTTTTAACATATTACTAATGAAAGAGATTCCCATAGAAAATAGAACAGCATAGACACAAAGTGCTGGAGTAATTCAGCGGGTCAGGCCACATCTCTGGAGCACAATGATAGGTGATGTTTCGGGTCAGGACCCTTCTTCATCACTCATGTTCTCCAGAGACCTTCCGAGTTATTCCAACACTTGGTGCCTTTTTTGGGGGTAAAAATCAGCATCTGCAATTCCTTGTGCTAAGAACCCTACACCACTGGAGTAGGCCCTCAGCCCACAGTGCCTGTATAGAACATGACACCATGTTCAACTAATCCCCTTTGTCTGCCCGTGATCACTATGAATATTCACCATGAAACGCTTCGTGGAACGACTACACCAGGGTTTACTGGATGTAATAAACTTTTCGGTGTAAAACTTTTAGTGTAGAAAAAGTTACCCTGAGGTCCCTGTCAAATCTTCCCCCCCCTCACCTTAAATTTGACAACCATGGCATTTTTTTATTTGACGAAGTGATTTTTTTTCCTGCAGGTTTTGAGTTCTTGTCACCCACATCCCCATTTCACTTCACTCATAAGGTCGTAAGGAATAGGAATAGAATTAGGCCATTCGGCCCATCAAGTCTACTCCGCCATTCAATCATGGCTGATCTATCTCTCCCTCCTAACCCCATTCTCCTGCCTTCTCCCCAATGTTAGAGACATAAGAAACTTGTTTCTACAAGGTAGACAAAAGTGCTGGAGAAACTCAGCAGGTGCGGCAGCATCTATAGAGCGAAGGAAATAGGCAACCCAAGGGTTTTGGCCCAAAAACGTTGCCTATTTCCTTCGCTGCCGCACCCGCTGAGTTTCTCCAGCATTTTTATGTCTACCTTTGATTTTCCACCATCTGCAGTTCCTTCTTAAACATTGTTTCTACAAGGTGCTGGTTTACACACAAAGTGACACGATGGGTCAGGCAGCATCTCTATAGAAGTTTAGTTTAGTTTATGTTAAACCCCTGTCCCACTTTCCCCAGTTACTCACAAATTCTCCCGAGTTTTCCCCTTGATTCATACTCGGAGAATGTCCATAGCGAGTTCGTAGGAGTCCGTATCAAGTCCATAGGAGTCCGTAGATATTTTGTAGCGGCTCGTAATGCCAGCCGTAGGTATGCGGGGCATCAGGTAAGACGGGACTTTTTTCAGCATGTTGAAAAATGTCCACGAGTAAAAAACCTAGCCCAAGTGCCTACGGCTGGCAACTCCGAGTTTGACTCAAGGGAAAAACTTGTGAGAATTCACCTACGACTGCATACCTGTACATGGTACCAACACCAACATCAAGTATGCAGGTGACACGACGGTGATTGGCCTCATCAGCGACAACGATGAGTCGGCCTACAGGGAGGAGGTTCAGCTCCTAACAGCATGGTGTGCCGACAATAACCTGGCCCTCAACTCCAAGAAGACCAAGGAGCTCATTGTTGACTTCAGGAGATCGAGAGGCTGCACGCACACCCCCATCCATATCAACGGGACGGAGGTGGAACGTGTCTCCAGCTTCAGGTTCCTGGGGGTCAACATCTCCGATGACCTCTCCTGGACCCACAACAAATCCTCGCTGATCAAGAAGGCTCACCAGCGTCTCTTCTTCCTGAGGAGACTTAAGAAGGTCCACTTGTCTCCCCAGATTCTGGTGAACTTCTACCACTGCACCATCGAGAGCATCCTTACCAACTGCATCACAGTATGGTATGGTAACTGCTCTGTCGCCGACCGGAAAGCTCTGCAGAGGGTGGTGAAGATCGCCCAATGCATCACAGGCTCCTCACTCCCCTCCATTGAGTCTGTCCATAGTAAACGATGCCTGCGCAGGGCGCACAGCATCGGCAGGGACAGCTCACACCCCAACCATAGACTGTTTACCCTCCTGCCATCCGGGAGACGCTACAGGTCCCTCCGCTGCCGGACCAGCAGGCTCAAGAACAGCTTCTTCCCTGCGGCTGTCACACTTCTCAACGCTGCACCTCAATGACTGCCTGTCTCCACACCCCCCCCCCCCCCCCCCGGACTATCCAATCACCAGCAAATTACATGGATACCACTGTATATGTATAGATGTATATACTCATACTACTGTGCAGTCTCTGTATTGAACACTGCACAATGACACTTAAAGATTGAATTGAATTGAATTGAAAACTCGGGAGAATACATGAGACAATAGACAATAGAAGCAGGAGTAGGCCGTTCGGCCCTTCGAACCAGCACTGCCATTCAATGTGATCACGGCTGATCATCCACAATCAGTACCCCGTTCCTGCCTTCTCCCCATATCCCCTGACTCTGCTATCTTTAAGAGCCCTATCTAGCTCTCTCTTAAAGCATCCAGAGAACCGGCCTCCACCACCCTCTGAGACAGAGAATTCCACAGACTCACCGCTCTCTGTGAGAAAAATTGTTTCCTCGTCTCCGTTCTAAATGGCTTACTCCTTATTATTAAACTGTGGCCCCTGGTTCCAGTCTCCCCAACATCGGGAACATGTTTCCTGCCTCTGGTGTGTCCAAACCCTTGACAATCTTATGTGTCAATGAGATGCCCTCTCATCCTTCTAAACTCCAGAGTGTACAAGCGAGTGAGTAAAGTGGGACAGGGGCTTTAGTTTGTTGTCATCACAAAGCAGAACATCTCTATCTTGTGACCAATGCCACTGGAACCCAAAGCAGAGATAAAATCTGCACCTGAAACATGAACTATTCCCCTCTCCACAGGTGCTGCCCGACCTGCTGAGTACTCCCTACATTTCCTGCCTTTATTTATATTGCCGGCATTGGTAGTGTTTTACATTTTCTACTGGGAATTTGCTCATTGCCATAGATGGGATAGTGCAGCTGTGTGGTTATGTTGTGAACTTCTAAAGGTCTTGCTTTCAGATCAGGAGACGCACGATTAAATCCCACCACGGCAACTGGGAATTGCAATTCTGTTAACTAAATTACATAAATCTGGAATAAAGTAAGCATGAAACTAACAGATGTTGTACAAACTCATCTGCTTCACCAATGACCTTCAGGCAAGACAACCTGCCATCCTTACCCAGTTCAGTTGGGACCAGGCAAAGCTACCATGTGGCACAGCACTAGAGTTGCTGCCTTACAGCGCCAGATATCCGGGTTCGATCCTGTCTATGGGTGCTGTCTGTGTGGGGTTTGTACGTTCTCCCCACGGACATGGATTTAAAGTGAGATGGGAAAGATGTAATAAGAGCCTGTAGGGCAACTTATTTACTCAAAGATTGGTGAGTGTATGGAACAGAAGTGGTAGATGCGGCAGGTACGATAACAGCTTTTAAAAGACAATTGGACTTGGACACTAGGAAAGGTTTCGGGGGATATGGGCCAACGCAAGTTAATAGGACCAGCTTAGATGGGGCATGTTGGTCAGCATGAACAGTTGGGCTGAAGGGCCTGTTTCAACGCTGTATGGTGATGACTCTCTGAGTCTGTGAAACCAGAGCACCCACGTGGTCACAGGGAGAACGTGCAAACTCGACACAGACAGCGGCAGAGTTTGGGATCTGGCGCTGTGAGGCAGCAGCTCCACCAGTGCACTGTCCCCGATCACAGACAATCCTATCTGACCCACTCGCTCACTTAAAAAGGCCACCAGCATCATCAAAGACCCCCACCACCCTGGCCACGCTCTCATTTCACTCCTGTCATTAGGAAGAAGGTATCGGAATCTGAAAATTGTGACCTCCAGGTCACATTTCAAACATCTGCACATCCCAGGTCGTCCCCCCATGTCCGATCTGTGACTCCAACCCCCAGCCATGCGGTCGACCCTTACGCCTTGGAACATAGTCCAGAGCTTCAGGAACAATTAGGAATGGGCAATAAACAGCACCCTTTCCAGGAACTCCGCACGGTCCGTGGATGGATAACATTCACACCCATATTAAAAATAAAATCAATACTGTATATCATATCCGTAACGTGCATTCTGCAACACCACCCCTCCAGTGACACAGCTGCAAATGACCTCCTTGCTTAAAAGAAATGTCATAATTATCTGTTTTGAGAGATCAGCTTACACGTACAAGGTTACTCGCTGCCAGTTGAGCCACTGCATTAAACCTGCCAGCAACCTAGCTCAAGTGCTGCCTCAACTACCGAGGCCTCCCACTCTTACACATTTTCCCAGCTTCTTCCATATCTTGGAGACACAAGGAACTGCAAATGCTGGAGTTTAGTTTAGAGGTTCAGCGTGGAAACAGGCCCTTCGGCCCACCAAGTCCGCGCCGACCAGTGATCCCCGCACACTGGTTCTATCCTACACACCAGGGATAAGTTACAGAAGCCAATTAATCTACAAACATGTACGACTTTGGAGTGTGGAAGGAAACCGGAGCATCCCGAGAAAACTGGCGGTCACAGAGAGACTCGGTACAGACAGCACCCATGGCCATGGTGAGAGACTCCCTACAGACAGCACCCATGGCCATGGTCGCTGGCACTGCAAGGCAGCAACTCTACTGTGCCGCCCTGAATCTTGAGCAAAGCACAAAGTGCTGCAGTAACTCGGCACTCAAGCATCACCTGTGGGGGGAATGGATTGCCGATGTTTCGGATTGAGACCCTTCTGGTATACCTTAAACCCTGAGGATTCTTGATGGTGCAGGCTGCATTTGTGAGGCAGCACCTCACACCAGCAAAGGGATCTACAGGAGGCTCTACCTTAAAAAGGCCACCAGCATCATCAAAGACCCCCACCACCCTGGCCACACTCTCATTTCACTCCTGCCATTAGGAAGAAGGTATCGGAATCTGAAAATTGAGACCTCCAGGTTCAGGAACAGCTTCCTCCCAATAACCATCTTCTCCTTCTTGCGTGTGGCGTGCACAGCCTAAAGTTGTAGGACAACTTGTTGTATTTGATCTTATTTGATTGTGCACGCCGGGTTGATTGCATTCGTCGATACAGGGCGGACCACGTGAAGGTTGCAATCTCCCGCCCCCCAAAAACCAGCAGGCTCTTGAACACTACAAACACCAACTAATTTATGAACTATGAACTGGTTTGGTCGCACTATGGACTGTGGGATTCTTTGCACCAGTATTGGGGTCCCTTTTTAAAATTTATTTGACTATGTTTGCTTTATTATGTTATCTATAAGTTCTAAATATACAGACATCTTATATCGCTGCAAGTAAGAATTTCACTGTTCTGTTATTTCAGTGCATATGATGATTGAACACTCTTTCCCCTTGATAGATACAAAGTGCCGGAGTAACTCAGCGGGGCATGCAGCATCTCTGGAGAAATGGAACAGGTGATGTTTTGGGTCGAGACCCGTCTTCAGCCTGAGAGTCAGGGGAAGAGGGAAGCCAGAGGTGTGACAAGGTTCAGGACAAATCAGGACAATCGGGCACTAATGATTCTCTTTATCCTAGACTATAATTGGGTGATAGTTTGTCCTGGTCATAAGGAATGGAAGCAGAATTAGGCCATTCGGCCAATCAAGTCTACTCCGCCATTCAATCATGGCTGATCTATCTCTCCCTCCCATTCTCCTGCCTTCTCCCCATAACCTCTGACACCCGTACAAATCAAAAATCTATCTATCTGTGGCTTAAAAGGCAAATTACTTGCATGTGAATACTTGGCCAATAAACATATTCATTCATTCAAAATATCCACTGATGGCCTCCACAGCCTCTGTGGCAAAGAATGCCACAGATTCACCACCCTCTTGTCTAATGAAATTCCTCTTCATCTCATTCCTAAAAGAACGTCCTTTAATTCTGAGACTATGACCTCTAGTCCTAGACTCTCCCACTAGTGGAAACATCCTCCCACATCCACTCTATCCAAGCCTTTCGCTATTCTGTATGTTTCAATGAGGTCCCCCCTCATTCTTCTAAACTCCAGCGAGTACAGGCCCAGTGCCGGCAAATGCTCATCATAGGTTAAGCTGCTCATTCCTGGGATCGTTCTTGTAAACCTCCTCTGGATTTAAGAGTGAGTTGGATGTGGCCCTTGTGGCTAAGGGGAATCAGAGGGGTATGGAGAGAAGGCACGGGATACTGAGTTGGATGATCAGCCATGATCATATTGAATGGCGGTGCAGGCTCGAAGGGCTGAGGCCTACTCCTGCACCTAATTTCTATGTTTCTATGTTTCTATGTTTCTCTGGACCCTCTCCAGAGCCAACACATTCTTCCTCAGATATGATGCCCAGAATTGCTCACAATATTCCAAATGCGGCCTGACCAGCGCCTTATAGAGCCCAAGCATTACATCTCTGTTGTTGTATACAAGCCCTCTTGAAATAAATACTGGTCCCTCCACTCCCCTCTATTCAGTTTGAATTGTCAAACAAGTCAATATTTACCTTTTTCTCAGATTTTGTCAGGAAAACCTTAAATGGGCTCCACATGTCATTAGCCATGGCTGTGCTATTTATTTGCTATCCTGGTGACTGAGTGTAAGATCGTTGCTCATGTAAAATCTCCCTCTGGGACTCCAGGTAAACATTTGTAGAAATGATTCACCCCATCGCTGATAAACTTTAAATGTCAAATCAGAAAAAAGGAAGATGGTTTTCTTTTTAACCAATTAAATGAAAAACAATTATCAGATACAAGGTACCCTTAAATAGACAGATGTATCCCTTCCAGATTGAAGATGACCTCTGAAATGATGGTTACGCCTCACCGAGTCTCACTGAGCTGCTGGGTGTCAATGCAAGGTAACGCCTTGCCTCCCTGGGTACCAATGTCTTGAGAATGAGTGTGTAGCGGTGTGTGTCTGCGTGTGTGGTTGTGCGTAGTCCGTGTGTGTCTGTGAATATGGGTGCGCGTGCAGTGTATAAAGTGTGAGTGTATATGTGTGCATGTGTGTGTCTGCGCATGACTGTGCACATATGTGTGAGTCTGTGTGTGTGTCTGTATGAATGTGCGTGCCTGTGCGCTTGTATATGGACAAGAGTGTGTGTGTCTGCCTGTGTGTATGCATCTATGTGCGTGTCTGTGTGTGTGTCTGTACACGTATGTGCGTGTCTGTGCACGTGTGTGCATGTGTCTGGCCGTGTGTGTGTGTGAGTATGTACATACGCGTGAGTGTCTGCGCACGTGTGTGTCTGTGCACGTGTGTGCGTATCTATGTGTGTAAGTGTATCTGTGTGTTTGTCTATGTCTGTGTGTTCGTGTGTGTGTGTCCGTGTGGACGTGTGTGTGGACGTGTGTGTGTGTCCGTGTGGACGTGTGTGTGTGTCCGTGTGGATGTGTGTGTGTCCCCATGTGGACATGTGTGTGTGTCCGTGTGGACGTGTGTGTGTGTGTGTGTGATGGTGTCTGCATATCAGTGACCAGAGCAATATGTACCAAGATCAGAATTTGACTCTGGTGAAGCCACTTAAAACTGTCTGATCCTCAATATTACAAGGAGTTGGAATACACGTCCCACATAAATCCTCCAGCTGCAAGCCTGTAAGCCTCCTATAAAGTTCTAACAAATTTGATGCTGTAATCTAATTTGTTACAATGATAAGAGAGCATAACGAGGTGTGTGAGCACCGGTTGAATTAGAGGCAATTATTGAATTATAAATCAGCATTAGTGAGCGGCTCAGCTGGTAACGCCACAGACTCACAGCACCAGGGACCCAGGTTTGATCCTGACCCCGGGTGCTGTCTGTGTGGAGTTTGCATCTTCTCCCTATGACCTTGTGGGTTTTCTCCGGGTGCTTCGTTTTCCACCCACATTTCGAAGAGGTGTGGTTTTGTGGGTTAATTGGCTTCTGTAAATTGCCCTAGCGTGTAGGGAGTGGATGCCAAAGTGGGATGAACGAGTGATCGGTGGTCCGCATGGACCCGGCTGGCCCAAGAGCCTGTTTCCATGCTGTGCACCTAAAGTAAATGACAACGCTGACCATTTTAAACTGTTGTGCCGGTGGAAGAGGCGGATGGTTTGCTGAAGCAGGAGGTTGCATGTTTTGTTTGACCAGCCCATCATTCGCAGTCCCATCGCCAAGAGCCCAGTGTAACACTCGGCAACATGTGGTTCATTTAACACTGCACACTCCTCATTCAGGCTCATTCACTTGCTCTCCTGTTCCCATTCACTGCACCCAATCTATTTCAGTCAAAGTCACTCAAGCCCAGCCAACACATCAACATCTGCCCCCTCCCTATACCTGACAGCAAATGAATGGAAGCATGACCCAGACCACTCAGCCCCTTGAGTCTCTTCTGCCATGCAGTAAAACCATTGATTGATATAATGAAAGATACAATGATGAATTGTACCTTTCAATTGCAATTTAAAGATTGCAAACCCCATATTCCCACCAAGTCCACGCCAACCATCAATCATCCTCTCAGACTAGTTCAACAGTCTCCCACTCTCATCCACCCGCTACACACTAGGGACAATCCACAGAGGCCAATCAGCCTACAAACCCGCACATCTTGGGGATGTGGGGAATAGATAGGGTGAGCTTTTACCCAGTGTAGAAGAATCAAAAACGAGAGGACATATGTTTTGGGTGGGAGGGACAAGATTTAATGGGATCTTGGGGGGGTAACGTTTTTGCACAGAGGATGGTGGGTATATGGAAGTAGTTACCAGAGGAGGTTTTTGAGGCAGGTGCTGTAACTTTGACAAGATACCTGGACAGGTACATGGACAGGAACGGTATAGAGGGGGATATGGGCCAAATGCAGGTATATGGAACTAGGTTAGATGGGGGCACCTTGGCCAACATGGACAAGTTTGGCCAAAGGGCCTGTTTCCGTGCTCTGTGACTCTAAAGGGTTTTTGGCATGTCCTCTGGTCCAGAATGGTGCTACAGAAACAAGCCTGACCAATTGCAATACACTTATAGCTGTTACTCTGTTGAAAAGAAACAGAATATTACCCTCAGGAAACATTTCCGACCACTCTCCACATCCCTCCAGCTGTAGTTTAATCCGGACCCAGACAGTAACGTAGCCAATTTAACCCTGATACTAAAAATCTATTCAGCCAATATTATTTTAAAAAGACATTTGAAATTTAAATCTTAACTAAATGTTAATCCTAATCTGAAATCTTAAAATTTAAGATTTTAAAAGACATTTTTAAATCAGATGTATGGCAATGGAACTAGCTGAATATGGCAGCTTAGAGAACCGAGAGGTTGGTTGCCACACTGTACAGCTCGATGACTCCATGCATGTGTTGAATAATGTTTTTGTTGATTGGAATGAATGCTGTGCATCAAACACTCTTCCATTGGGAAGGAAATTGTTTATGGTTTTGTCTCAGAAGAGCAAATTGTAAACATGTTTATGCGGGATCATTTTTTGCTTCTGAAGGCACTCGGCAAACCTCACCCAGACTCTTCCACTGTCCTGTCATGTAACAAAGTCATGCTAACAGGGTCTCGGAAGAGAGATAACAGGGTCTCGGATCATGATAAACAAACTTTGTTACAACGCTGGAGTAACTCAACGGGTCAGGCAGCACCTCTGGAGAGAAGGAATAGGTGACGTTTCGGGTCGAGACCCTTCTTCAGACTAGGTCTCAGCTGGGGTGGATCGCCCACCATGACCCATTGCAGAGGGCCAATGTGTTCTTACTCTTCCAGTGGCATTGCCAGCATCAACCAAGCTCAGGGTGGGTGGCAAGAAGACAGGAAGGGAATTGATCACAGCATTGCAGGTTGGCACCATTCATCAGAATGATCAGTCTGATCCGAAACATCGTCTGTCCATTCCCTCCACAGACGCTGCCTGACCCGCTGTGTTCCTCCAGCACCTTGTGTGTTGCTCAAGATTCCAGCATCTGCAGTTCCTTGTGCCATTCAGCATTCCTGCTCCGTTGTCGTTTGGCACACAGAAATGATTCAACAGGATTGAGTTCCAGTTACCTCACCCATGGGAAACTGAATCTCGTTCCTGTTCAGACGAGCGGAGTTCCGAGGTGAAGGTTTGCAGAACACCAGTTGCCAATTGCAAATGCAGGATTCCACTTCATCCTGTTGCCGTTTCATAATCTCACACTGGGAGATTTGAAGCAGTGGTTTAATCAGACATTCTTCCCACGTATCCCTCCCACACGCTGGCACCTGTTTCTTATTCCCCTGTGAGGGAACACTTACATTGGAGGAGGAATTAAATTGTTCCAAGAAATGATTGTTTTTCCAAGTTAATTCAGAATCCATTAATTTTATTAATGTAATTGTAACATCTCCACAATCTAATAAAATTCATTGTTGGAGACACAGAGACTGCAGATGTTGGAATCTTGAGCAAACGACAAAGTGCTGGAGGAACTCAGCGAGTCAGGTAGCATCTGTGGAGGGAATGGACAGGCGATGTTCTGAGTCAGGACTCTTCTTCAGACTGGCTTTGGTGCTCACCATTTTTGATAGGTATCTCAAATTTTTACTGCTGTATATACACTAACCTATTTCCCGTCCCATTCCCATACTGACCTTCCTGTCATTGGCATCCTCCACTGCCAGAGTGAAGCCACATTTAACTGGAGGAACAGAATCACGTATTTTGCTTGGGTAGCTTCCAACCCAATGGTATCAACACTGAATTCCCCAATTTTAGGTAATCACCCTACCCCCAACT
The DNA here is from genome assembly GCA_035221665.1 of Okamejei kenojei. NCBI lineage: Eukaryota > Metazoa > Chordata > Chondrichthyes > Rajiformes > Rajidae > Okamejei > Okamejei kenojei. The sequence goes on along the minus strand of CM069165.1, from coordinate 27,717,749 downwards.
CACCCCCCCTTCCCCTACCCCGAACTCACCACCCCACCCCCCCCCCCCCCCCCCACCTCCCCTACTACCAATGTTCCACGCCGGTGAACACACAGTTCTCCCACATCTTCCATCACCGCTACTCCTCTGCTCCTTGCCCACCTACACACTCATCTTCCATCCTTGAGTCCCCATTTCCTTTTTTATCTCCCCTCTTTCTCTTCCATCCAAATCCCTTCCCTCTGACTTTATCTTTCAATCCTCCTCTTCTCTCCTAATCTGACATCCTCTTGTCGCCTCTAGCATTTGTCACTTACTCCAGCCATCTTCCAAATACAGGTGCTCCTCAACTTACGATGGGGTTACGTTCCGATAAACCCATCGTAAATCGAAAATATAGTAAGTCGAAGATGCATTTATTACACCCGACGTACCAAACATTCTCTCTCTTCATGTTATGAATTGGTTCAGCCTGTGAAGGTCAAACCATTGATGTTAGCATGTTGTATTCATTTGGGCTGACACTTCACTGTTCAATTTTGCAGGCTGCACCCTTGATGGCGTGGCTGACTGCGACCTGCGGCTCGCTGCCGTTGCCCAGCATCACAAGAGAGTATCGTACCGCATATCGCTAGCCCGGGAAAATATCAAAATTCAAAATTTGAAGTACGGTTTTTGCACCATCGTAAAGTCAAAATATCATAAGTCGAGGAGCATCTGTACCTCCTCCCCCTTCAACCTGCATCCACCTATCACTTGCCAGGCTTTGCCCCACCTCAAAGATAGACACAAAGTGCTGGAGTAGCTTAGCAAGGCAGGCAGCATTTCTGGAGAAAAATAATGGCTGTCGATTCGGGTCTGGACCCTTCTCCGTTGTCCCACCCCACCTCTCTTTTCCAGCTTATTTCCCCCTACTCCATCGGTCTGAAGATGGGTCTCAACCCTTGACATCATCTGTCCACACCCCACCACAGGTGCTGCCTGACCCGCTGTGTTCCTCCAGCATTTTTTAGCTCAAGATTCCAGCATCTGCATTCTCGTGCATCTCTTCTGCCAAAGTCATCCATCCTAAAAAGGGGATATTGTGTCGTGCAAGACAGGCATGGAAGATATCTCGTGTGTGGTCACGTTTCTGAAAGCTGCATGCAACAACCTGGAAACGGTCTCTGTTACATTTCACTCCAAGAGACAGAGATGGTTTATGAAAATTGATGCATGATGAATACAAAATAATGAACTGATTTAATTCCTAGGTGAGCACTTTCCTTCTGCAAACCCACGTACATATTTTGCCAAGTATTTATTCCTCAGATGCAGCTCGAGATGCTCGGTTATGTCAAAGGTGCTGAAAAAAGTATTTCTTATGTCTTTTACTAAAGTACAAATGCTTCACAGGAGGGCTCTACACTAAACTACTGACTGCCAGCTCCGGTGAGAGCTATCAGTCCAAGTGATAAAAACCTTAGTGTAATAGATATATTGTGGGGGAACATCATGTTAAAGGAAGGCATAGAGAGGAAACTCCCGAAAAAGGATGGACTTTGTTGAGTTGAGAGATACAGCATGGAAACAGGCCCTTCGGCCCACTGATTCCATGCCCACCATCAATCTCCCATACACCAGTTCCATGTTATCCCATTTTTGCATCCTACACAATAGGGACAATTTACAGAAACCAATAAACCTACAAAACTGCACATCTCAGGAATGTGGGAGGAAACCAGAGAATAGAAACATAGAAACAGAAAATAGGTGCAGGAGTAGGCCGTTCGGCCCTTCGAGCCAGCACCGCCATTCAATATGATCATGGCCGATCATCAGAATCAGTACCACGTTCCTGCTTTCTCCCCATTTCACTTGATTCCGTTAGCCCTAAGAGCTAAATCTAACTCTCTCTTGAAAACACCCAGTGATTTGGCCTCCACTGCCTTCTGTGGCAGAGAAAAGGTAGAAAGAAGATAAGACCTCCATCACAGTGGGAAATGTGGAGTATGCTTATGTCAATTTTTTATGTAGTTGTGTGTCTTGTTGCTTTTTGGAATGTCTGTATGGCAAACCAAGTTCCTCGTATATGTTGCAAAATATACTCGGCTAATAAATGACGTTTATGATTATGAGATGGCTGCAGTAAACTGGTTCCACCATGATACAGCGCAGAACACCACAGGAGATCCTTTTTCCCTGTGACTATCAAACTGCACAACTCCTCCCCCTTCTGTCAAGGGCCTGTCCCACTGTACGAGGTAATTCAAGCGTTCTCCCGAGTTTCCCCTGATTCGAACTCGGAGAATTACGGTAGTTGCCGCTCGTAGGTACTCGGGGCTCTCGTGGACATTTTTCACAGTGCTGAAAAAAGGCCCGAGTTACCGCGTTTCCCGAGTACCTGCCGTTAGCATTACGAGCCGCTACGAGACATCCACGAGCTCCGACATAGCCGCTACGTACATTCTATGTACTCATCACAAGTTTGATTTTTTTTTAACTCAGGAGAGCTCTTGAATTACCTCGTACAGTGGGACAGCCCCTTGAGACTGACTCCCCAGCCCCCCAATCTTTGCACATCCCCAGTCCTTTCCACTCATCACTTTAATTTCACGTTTCATGTATTTTGTGTTTTTATGATTGTTGGCAGATCAATTTCCCTCCTGGGATAAATAAAGTTCTATCGTATCGTAGTGGGACCAGCTCGACTGATCTTTCATGGAGTCGGTACAGTAATGACAGAATTGCCAGCGGTGTTTGTGTGCCGTCTATTTGAATACCATGGGTATGCAAGCAAAGAATTTCACAGTGCTTGTCACATGTGAAGCCTTCCATTCCATTCCTGACTGAATGGCCGCATTCCATGCTCAGATCTTTATACAATGCTGTCAATTCTTACAATGAAGCACAACAAGAAATCGTGCAAACATAAAACAATTGCAGAAGGGACGACATTGAAAAGTTGACCAGTCCTGCATTTTTCAAAAACTAGATTGCTGCCAATACACTGTGGACAACACAATGTTCTTTCCCTTTGATCTGCAGAATGCCTCAGGTGTTGGGGAGGCAATTATTTCAAGGTTAGGATTAACCTGTCTATCTATTCTGTCTGTGGGGAGACGCACAGCTCTGGTTTTAAACATTAGCTCAAGGATGTTTTTTTAAGCAAACTGCTCAGAACAGCACAGTTGCTCGTTCTAATCCAATGCCATTCATGAACTGCTTTCCTGAAAGTGCGTACAATTTGTTGTTCCAAATTCCTCCGATCTATCAGACTGTTGTCTACCTCCTCTTTGAAGCAGGTACATATCAGTTTCCGTGTTATTTAGCGATATGGTAACAGCCAGAGGCTAATACAGCCACAGTGCCAAAGTGATGTTGCCCCACCTGATCTTCCCACTGATCCCATTAACAACCGGCTACAGGAGGGTGCCACTTCCCCATCCAACCTTGCGTCAATAATGGTAATGCAGAAATAACAAGATAGTCATAAAAACACATCTGCTTCACGGACAGTATGCTTCAGGGAAATAAAGATGCCCTGCTTACTATTGCCCCCACGATCCCTTAATAGGTCCCTCAGTTCAGCGCTAATCGGGATGCACAATGATTGATGAAACTGATTGAATGAAAGATACAGCATGGAAACAGGCCCTTCAGCTTACATAGTCCATGCCGATGATCGACACAAAATGCTAGATACTCAGCCGGTCAGGCAGCATCCCTGGAGAAAAGGAAAAAGTGACTCTTCATGCCAATCACTGATCACCCGTTCACATTAGTTTATGTTATCCCACTCTCTCGTACACTGGGGCCAATTAGCCTAAAACTCCACACATCTTTGGGACGTGGGAGGAAACCGGAGCACATGGACAGCACCCACGTGGTCACAGGGATAATGTGACAGCTCCGTGCAGACAGCATCCGAGGTCAGGATCGAACCCGGGTCTCTGATACTGTGAGAGCAGTTCCATCCACTGTGCTCCGCCCCGACTAGATCTTCTAATTGTTAGATCTGCGGGCATTGCCGGTGTAGACGGCATCACATGAATGTAAAAAGCCCAAAAAAAAGAAAGACCCAAAGCTGCCCACTGATCCCACTCCTAATGAGATCCTTACTACTCTTATAACAAATGTAGAGCATTTTGGTCAACGAGAGTTGTTTTTTAAATGTGCTATATAAATAAATGTGACTTGACTTGACTTGACTAATGTGTCCGCAGCTGTAGGTGGACTGGCAATGGTGCGGAACTCAGTGACAATTCAGTTGTTGGGTGAGCACTGAAATGTTTTTAGGTGAGAGAGCAGCACAATAACGTTACAGTAGAGTTGCTGCCTCACAGCGCTAGAGACCCCCGGTTCAATCCTGACGGGTGCTACTTGTACGGAGTTTGTATCTTCTCCCTGTGACCGCGTGTGTTTTCTCCAGGCGCTCCGGTTTTCTCCCACATTAGAAGGACGTGCAGGTTTGTAATCGAGCTTCCATGTGTCTACCTACCTTGTGTCAAGCACTGGCTCACCTCTGCAAACATGCCTGGTTGGAAGAGTGGCCAAATCCTGACCACTGCCCCTCCAATCCCCACCACCCCTACAACCCTGAACAAGTACCAGGACCTCACCCTCTCCCGTGCTTTGTAACGTGTTCACTCACAGATTGCGGACATCACGGGCAAAGCCAGCATTTATTGCCCATCCGTAATTGCCCTGAACTGGCGAGATAGTTGAGACCCAACCACAAAGGTTGGTTTGGAATCAAATGTTGACCAGACCAGGTGGGATCAGTAGAGTTCTTCCCCTGAAGGACATCAGCAAAGCAGAGGTAGACAGAAATGCTGGAGTAACTCTGCGAGTGAGGCAGCATCTATGGAACAAAGAAATAGGATGACGTTTCGGGTCGAGACTCTCCTTCAGACTGATGTACACAATTTAGCAACCATACTGAATCCGCCTCTTCCTTTCTTCTTCCCCCCCACCCCCAAATCAGTCTGAAGAAGGGTCTCGACCCGAAACGTCACCTATTCCTTCGCTCCATAGATGCTGCCGCACCCGCTGAGTTTCTCCGGCATTTTTATCTACCTTCGGTTTTTCCAGCATCTGCAGTTCTTTCTTCAGCAAACCAGATGTATTTTTTAACAACACTTCAATGGATGCCATCATGAAGGCTTTATTTTAAAATTAGATTTTTCATGAATTGGAATTCTCTAGTTGCCATGGTGGGGTTTGAACGTGTGTTTTGATCCAGGATTCCAGCTGATCATCTAGTAACTGAGCTGTTGCTACTACTGTGTCCAGCCAACTCTTTGGCTTTGCCCTGGACTCTGGGGAATGCAAGGTAATCTCTAAGCACTGCTACAAGAAACACGAGAAAAGCATTTGGGCATTGTAATTTTCCTTCTTGGTTAAACACCTCTATTTTATCATCATTGACGTGTGTTGGGCTGACACATCCATGCTAGCCAAGATACCTTCCTGACCGAGCCTCTATATCCGTCTAAATCTTTCCTATCCTTGAACCTGAGCAAATGCCTCCCGACGCTTGTAACAGCACCCACTCCACTCTACCTATCTCCACATACCCGCCAACTTCCATGTGGAAGATTTTCCTGATCCTTTAACTCTTTCCTCCTCGTTCATCAACTGCAGAAATGTAAGTATGATGCAGCTGGATATCGGACTCACGAACAAGAATAGTCTAATCCGATCACCGGGAACCTGGTCAATGTGTGTTATGGGAAGCAATTCTTGCTGCCCTTGTTAAATGAAGGTACTGGCGTAATGCACCAACACAAGGCGATCGATCAATATATGTCAAGGTCTCCATGAAAAACAATATGATAATGGCTTCATAATACGTTTCAGCCTGTCTGACTGAGTACCTGGGATCATTTCCTGTTTTCCTTTGGACAGACAAGGGATCTTTTACACATATCTATGATTTAGTCTGAAGAGTCTAAAGAAACATCCCCTGTTCCTTCTCTCCAGAGATGCTGCCTGTCCCGTTGAGTTACTCCAGTATTTTGTGTCTGTCTTTGATTTAAGGTCTTGTCCAGAGGCAATAGCTCAGGCTCAGCAGCAATCTCTCTGTGTTGCATTAGAGTGATAGTTAGAGTGATGTGCTTGGGATTCTGAAGTGGGACTTGACCTTATGATCTGCTCACTCACGAGGTGCATGAACTACCCGCTGAGATGGGGCTGGGTATTTTATCTTCTGCCCTGTCTCTGACTCATTACCACAAACAGTTGACAGATGACGGGGATGGAGTTTAGAAAGTCACAAGATGAAACCACCAGCAACATCTCCAATCCCCGGAGCCATCTTACCCACTTCCTAGAGATGATGCCATGGTCTCTTATGGGCCTGTCCCACTAAAGGCTATTTTTAGGCGACTGCTGGCGACTGTCATAGTCATAGCAGGTTGCCGAAAAACCGGTGACTGGACCCCCCATTCGACATAAAATTTGAAATAGAATCATTACTTTAACAACAAAAGAAAAACAAAGTCAGCACCGGCGACAACCACGACAACACCTACGTCAGGAGAAGTCAAGCTACGCTCATTGGCGCCAAATCCACTGTCACCGGCTGTCTCGGAAAATGTTTGAACATGTTGAAAATCCAGCGGCGACCTGAAAGTCTCTACAACTCTTTGGGTGACCGAGGAGACGACTCACGACCGTACAGGCCTAGTCACTTGTAGTCGCCAAAAAAATCGCCTAAGTGGGACAGGCCATTTACTCTTAAAGCTACCTCATTCTGTTATTCTGTTATTGTATGTTAACATATTTTTTGCACTACACCAGATCATAATCCCTGCACCATTCTGCTGGCTTGCACGCGTTATATTTATTGTTGTATTTATCATTGCTGTACACCGTGCTTTATTTATGCTGGTATGCTCCCACAAAGAATTCCAGCACCTCGAAAAAATGTAGTTTGCAGATGCAACATGGAAACAGACCCTTCGGCCCACAGAGTCCACGCTGACCCGTTCACATTCGTTCTAGGATTCCCTCTTTCGCATCCACTCCATACACACCAGGGGCAACTTCACAGAGGGACAGCAACCTTCAAACCCGCATGTCCTTGTGACGTGGGAGCAAACCAGAGCACCTGGAGGAAATCCACTCGATTACAGCAAGAATGTGCAAACTCCACTTAGACAGCACCTGAGGCTAAGATCGAACCCAGGTTTCTGGCGCTGTGGGGAAGCAGCTCTACCAGCTGTGGCACCCCAACTAGGTTCTCCCGTTGACCTGCGTGGGTTTGCTCCAGGATATCTGGTTTCTTCCCACACTCCTAAGACGTACTGGTTTGTAGGCTAATTGGCTTGGTTTAATTGTAAATTGTCCCTAGTGTGTGTAGGAGAGTGTAAGTGTGCAGGGATCGCTGGTCGGCATGGACTCAGTGGGCCGAAGGGCCTGTTTCCACGCTGTATCTCTAAACTAAACTACATGTGGACTTTTTACTCTGTGAGATTCAGCTGGACAATGAATTGCTTTGTGCTCCAGCATACAATGCGTTGATCTGAATTGAATCAAAGGACATTTTCTTGGGCACCGTAGAACTGAGTTAATCTCTGGAATATCGGGTAGCTCTTCAATAGACGAGAGCAAAGCCGATTGCCATCCTGGGATGATGGCGATAATCTCAAACCCAAACTCTCACCGTCAGCAAGGCAGGTCCAGGCTCCATTTCCTGCTCTCTCCCAGTGGGCTTGCATATATTAACCCCATCCATTACTACTCACCGAGGCAAAATAAAAGCTTGAACGAGATGCCAGAGGAAGCTGCAGAAGCGGATGCAATTACCACTTGTAAAAGACATTTTGGCAGATGTATGGATAGGAAAGGTTTAGAGGGATAAGGGCCAAATGCAGGCAAATGGGACTGGTCTAATGTGCCAACTCACTCAGCATGGACAAAGGCACACACAACCCACTGGAATAAAACGGAATTCATTTCATCTTGCAGTAAATTATCTTCATTGGACCAATGGGACTTGTGCTAGGCAATACCAATTGAACTGCACGGCCAATCCATATGTGACCTTAACTGGTGTCAAGTTAATCGATATCAGTAAGCTTCAGCTAACAGAACCTAGTTTAGTTTAGAGATGCAGCCCAGAAACAGGCCCTTCGGCCCACCGAGTCCGCACCGACCAGCGATCCCCGCACACTAACACTATCCTACACACACTAGGGACAATTTACAATTTTACCGACTGCAATTAACCTACAACCTGTACGTCTTTGGAGTGTGGGAGGAAACCGGAGCACCCGGATGAGGCCCACGTGGGTTACGGGGAGAACGTACAAACTCTGTATAGTCAGGATGGAACCCGGGTCTCTGGCGCTGTGAGGCAGCAACTCCACCGCAGCTCCACCGAGCTGCCCCAACAGTGTCTAAAGCTTCCCGAGTGCAATAATCTGTTAGCAACGTTGGAAGCTGGGCTGTCTAGCTGATTTAATGATTTGCAGGGTTGATACACAGACTCCATCAGTTGCTAACCACACTGTCTGCTATGGTTACCAGATCAAAAATGTTTTTATGACTAGATTCTTAACAGCAGTAGAAATAAAAACACTCCTTAAAATAATTCAACCATCCAACAGATTTTCAAAATTGCAAGTTTGCTCACAACTGCATTGGCCGTGCTTTCCGCGCATCAAAGAGCAACATACAATTTTTAACAAAATAATTTTGTCTGATGTCGTTCCCCATTCCTGGCATCTGGCAATAAATAGGCTTCTTGCTCTGGCACCCTGCACAAGCTTATGGAGGATGATTAGAATTGATGCTGTAAATGTTTCTAGGAAATAGCAAAGAAACAGGCCACATGGCCCACTGGTCTCTTCAAACAAACCTACTGCATTAAATATTTAACGTCTGTGTGTGTGTGTGTGTGTGTGCATTTTCTTTTCTATGCTGTGTAAGAAAGAACTGCAGATGCTGGTTTGAATCGAAGGTCGACACAAAATGCTGGAGCAACTCTGGAGAGAAGGAATGGGCGATGTTTCGGGTCGAGACCCTTCTTCAGACTTTTCTATGCTGTTCTAAGTCCTGGCCGAAAACACAATCAAAATAGAAGGCTCGCAGATTGAGCAGAGCATCAACAGGATTCCTGCTAATATTAACATCAATGCTTCTATTAAATGCTAATTATCTACATCCATCTATTCTTGTCAACTAAAGCATACCATTGGTGTGGCTTTGCCATATTCTTGTGTCAACTTTCCTCCCTGATAACATCTCAGGTTCATACAGTCACAGTTATAGTGCTGGAGCGTGGAAACAGGCCCTTCAGCCCAACTTGTCCATGACAGCCAAAGTGCCACAACTAAGCTAATCTCATTTGCCTGCATTTGGCCCATATCCCTCTAAACCTTTCCTATCCATGTAACTGACCAAGTGTCTTTTAAATGCTGTTATAGTTCCTGCCTCAATTATCTCCTCTGGTAGATAGACACAAAATGCTGGAGTAACTCAGCGGGACAAACAGCATCTCTGAAGAGAAGGAATGGGTGAAGTTTCGGGTTGAGACGTCCCTTCAGACTGTCTGAAGAAGGGTCTCCACCTGAAACGTCACCCATTCCTTTTCTCCAGAGATGCTGCCTGTCCCGCTGAGTTACTCCAGCATTTTGTGTCTATCTTCAGTGAAAACCAGCATCTGCAGATCCTTCCTACACTGTACCTCCTCTGGCAGTGCGTTTGTACACCCACCACCCACATAGAGTACATGGAACACAAGCCTCATTGTGCTTTCCTGATTCAATGCACTGTGAAGATAGACAACCGACAATAGGTGCAGGAGTAGGCCATTTGGCCCTTCGAGCCAGCACCGCCATTCCATGTGATCACAGACTGGGTGGAAGGTCGTGCCGAGCCTGTGATGGACTGGGCTGTGTTCAGGTTCAGGCGTTCAAGAGCAGAGCTGTTGCTGTGCCAGCCTGAGATGCATCCCGTCAGTAAACCTTCTGTTGCACATCTAAACCTTCCCAATCTAATGTACCTTTCCAAATGTCCTTCAAAGGTTGTTATTGAACCTACTTCTTCTGGCAGCTTCTTCCATATTCTCACCACACTCTATCTGAAATCTTTCCTCTCTCGCCTTAAACTTAGACAATAGACAATAGATAATAGGTGCAGGAGTAGGTCAGCACCACCATTCAATGTGATCATGGCTGATCATCCCCAATCAGTACCTCGTTCCTGCCTTCTCCCCATATCCCCTGACTCCGCTATCTTTAAGAGCCCTATCTAGCTCTCTCTTGAAAGTATCCAGAGAACCCGCCTCCACCGCCCTCTGAGGTAGAGAATTCCACAGACTCACAACTCTCTAAGTGAGGAATTGTTTCCTCATCTCCATTCTAAATGGCTTACCCCTTTTCTTAAACAGTGGCCCCTGGTTCTGGATTCCCCTAACATCGGGAACATGTTTCCTGCCTCGAGTGTGTCCAAACGCTTAATAATCTGACATGTTTCAATAAGATCCCCTCTCATCCTTCTAAATTCCAGAGTGTACAAGCCCAGCCACTCCATTCTCTCAGCATATGACATGCCATTTAGGTCTTGATTCCACTATCCTAGGGAAAATAATCTGTGCATTCACGCTATCTATTACCCTGAAGATTTTATACTCTGTAAGATCACCCCATGGCCTCCTGCGCTCCAAGGAATAAAGTCCTAGCCTGCGCAACCTGTCTCTCAGGCCCTTCAAGTGCTGGCAACATCCTTGTAAATCTTCTCTACTCTCTCTCTAGCCCAATGGTATCTCTCTTATAACAGGGTGACCAACGCTAAGCATAATAGTCCAAGTGAACTCGAACTATTGGATGCTGAGAGTCTGTTGCCCAGAGTAGGTGAATCGAGGAATGGAGGACATAGGTTTAAGGTGAAGTGGAAAAGATTTAATAGGAATCTGAGGGGTAACTGCTTCACACAAAGGATGGTGGAGTATGGAACGAGCTGCCAGAGGAGGTAGTTGGGGCAGGGACTATCCGAATTTTTAAGAAACAGTTAGACAGGGACTTGGATAGGACAGGTTTGGAGGGATATGGACCAAACGCAGGCAGGTGGGACTAGTGTAGCTGGGACATGTTGGCCGGTGCGGGCAATTTTCCACACTGTATCACTCTATGAACCTCACCAATGCCTTGAAAAAAAATGGTACTGGCTTCTATCTTCAACCATACAAAGAAGGCAACATGTAGGCAGTCACACTAAAGCTGCACTCTACAATCCATGATAATGCTTTAACAATTCACCTTTATGTCACCTTCCTCTTTCTGATGAACTAAATCCCTTAGCTCCAAACAACTCTGCAACACAGATAACCACATGTTTGTTTTCTGACAGTCACCCACAGAAAATCAAATCTTCCTTTAATAATAAAGGCAGCACATATGACTTTGTTACATGGAACATTATAGCTGACCCAGCCATCCAGCTGGTAAACTGGGCCTTAATGTCCATTCTCTGTGGATTGTCACCTTGTCGTGGTGGAGAAGCTTGTGCGGACCTGAGATCCTGAGAGCGATGCCGTCTGGAGCTGTGCTCCTGGTAGGGCCACCCGTGGCGGTAAGGTCGAGGGGGAGGTCTCTGACAAAGAGCAATCCAACCAAGACCTCAATGGTGGAACAGACGGAGGATGATGGCTGACCTTAGTGGAGCATCACAACGGCAGGGAAGGCGGATGAAGGCTGCAGCAGAAAAGGGTCTCCGGTCGTCTTGGACTCCATGCCACTGGATCCTGACCCAGATCTGTCAAGGACCGTGGGGTGGCTGTCTGTGCACCAGTCTCCCCACGTTAAACAAAGTCACGCACAGGCGTCCTCCATATAGGGAATAGCACCCTGGAGACACCCATGGTCATCCATGACCAAAGGGGGCCTAAGAATGCCCATTCATAAACTGGACATTGACTGCTCAATTCTCAGTGAAAGTACAACTTAGATGCATATTATTTGCTATGTGATGAGAACACAAAGCGCTGGCGTAATTCAGCGTGTCAGGAGCGAATGGCTAGACGATGTTTGGATTGGGACACTTCTTCAGGTTGAGATAGAGGCTTATTATTATCAGGTGGACCGAGGTACCGTGAAAAGCTTTGTTTTGCATGTAATCCAATCAGATCAGATATACCAAACATAGATGCAATAGGTAGAGCAAAGGGGAAGATACAAAGTGCAGAATATAGTTCTCAGCGTTGTAGTCATCAGTTCCAGAGACAAAGTCCCGTGTCCATGGTGAATCAGATTATTTGGTTGACTTGATGATATTGTCCGCGAGCATGGGAATTTGAAAAGCATTCTCCACCAAAGAAAGTCAATTCAAGTATTCTTTACGCATGTGAAATGCTGTAAAAAATGATATTGTTAATGACCTTCACACATGCACTTGCCACTGTTACACCTCCTCGCTCACCAACCAGGGTGAACCTTCCCAGCGACTGATGGCGCCTTGGTCAATACCATCACACACCCATCAAAGGGAGGAACGGCTCTAAATGCAATCTTGCTAGTAGCGCACGTACCACAAGATGAGGTTGTCACATTACTATGACAGATAGAGAGCACTGCACTGTGGACAAGATGAACAGCAATGATACCAGAACTGTAGGATGCTGCAGGGGAGCAAATGATAAACTGTTTGCGTTTCCTTCAATTGAAAAGGTGCCAGATCGCCCTATGAATAACCGGCGACCTTGACAGTAAAGAATGGTTTTGGGAAATCATATCGTGTGTTTTCATTGATGAAAATAATCTCTGTGGTGGTGGAGCGGTGACGCTGGCAAAGCTGCTGCCTCACACAGACTCGTGTTCCATCTCGACCTTGGCAGCTGTCTGTGAGGAGTCTGTGCAGCTTTGTAGGTTAATTGGTTTAGGTAAATTTGTAAATTATCCCTAGTGTGTTGGATGGGGCTAGTGGGCGGGTGATAATAGACAATAGGTGCAGGAGTAGGCCATTCGGCCCTTCGAGCCAGCACCGCCATTCAATGTGATCATGGCTGATCATCCCCAATCAGTACCCCGTTCCTGCTTTTCCCCCATATACTTTGATTCCGTTAGCCCTAAGCTAAATGTAACTCTTTCTTGAAAACATCAAGTGAATTGACATCAACTGCCTTCTGCGGCAGAGAATCCCACAGGTTCACAACTCTCTGGGTAAAACGACTTTCCTCATCTCAGTTCTAAATGGCCTACCCCTTTTTCAGTACCCTGTTCCTGCCTTCTCCCCATATCCCCTGACTCCGCTATTTTTAAGAGCACTATCTAGCTCTCCCTTGAAAGCATCCAGAGAACCTGCCTCCACCGCCCTCTGAGGCAGAGAATTCCACAGACTCACCACTGTCTGTGAGAAAAAGTGTTTCCTCGTCTCCGTTCCAAATGGCTTACTCCTTATTCCACAGACTCACCACTCTCTGTGAGAAATGTGGGTGATTGCTGGTCGGCACAGACTCGGTGGGCCGAAGGGCCTGTTTCTGCTCTGAAGTAAAGCCAATTCAAGGAAAGGTTGGGGGGGGGGGATTGAAAAATTCTGCCGATCGCCCTGACCACCATTCACCTCCCAGCTGACTTCCAAACCGGACTATCTAGGGAGCAGCGACATGACTGTCAGTGTAACCTCACTGTTTGCAACTGAGCAGTGTTTGCACAAAATGGTAGATCCTTGCTTCTTCAGTGTGAAAATACTCCTTTATCACCAAAGCAACTCAGCTGGACACTTTCGCAAAGCCACAGCGAGAACATTGCAAACGATTCATTATCTCACACTATCAAGATATTCAGGGATTGCCGTCTCTCTGGCTCAGACCTCAGAACCCATCTTCTCACAGAGCAATATAGATTAGTTCACACAGCAAGTGTATTTTTCTTTTAATTACAGATTCTGTTGGTAAACGGGATACGTGCCTAGATTTTAAAAACCCACCAGAACAGAAGGAAGCAAGTGACAGAGGCTTGGCTCCCTGCTTCAAGGAGAACCAGTCACCACTGATCAGTACAAAATCAAAATCAAATGGCACCTCTTTCGCAGATTACATTTTTCTCCTTTTTCTCTCTGATCAGTGCAAGAAACTTGTTGTTTTGCAGGCGGCCAATACAAAACACACTGTTTAGCAGCATAACAAAATCAAGTCATCGATCCCACTGTCTAGTGGAACATGCCAAATTCAATGCAGTGCCATTGATCACACCTGCAACAGCATCAAACCTAATGGAAGGAAGCCTCATCCAAATTTGAAATCCAATGATGGCAATTATTTAGTAGTTGATCCCGCGGGCCAGAGCAAAAAGAGTTTGCTACTTTGGGTCTGTCAACCTTTGATGCATCCGTCAAAATGCCCGCAGGAAATGTAACAGGAAGCACAATAAACTACTTTGGAGTAGAATCGCAGTTGAGATAATCAAGTCGAGTATAGGAGCAAAGAGGTCCTTCTGCAGTTGTACAGGGCCCCAGTGAGACCACACCTGGAGTATTGTGTGCAGTTTTGGTCTCCAAATTTGAGGAAGGACATTCTTGCTATTGAGGGAGTGCAGTGCAGGTTCACCAGGTTAATTCCCGGGATGGTGGGACTGTCATACGCTGAGAGACTGGAGCAGCTGGGCTTGTACTCTCTGGAATTTTGAAGGATGAGAGGGGATCTTATTGAAACATATCAGATTATCAAGAGTTTGGACACGCTAGAGGCAGGAAATGTGTTTCCAATGTTGTGGGAGTCCAGAACCAGGGGCCACAGTTTAAGAATAAGGGGTAAGTCATTTAGAACAGAGATGAGGAAAAACTTTTTCACTCAGGGAGTTTTGAATCTGTGGAATTCTCTGCTTCAGAGGGCGGCGGAGGCCGATTCTCTGGATGCTTTCAAGAGAGAGTTAGATAGAGCCCTTAAAGATAGCGGAGTCAAGGGATATGGGGAGAAGGCAGAAGTGGGGTACTGATTGGGGATGATCACGTTGAATGGCGGTGCTGGCTCGAGGGGCTGAATGGTCTACTCCTGCACCAATTGTCATGTCTATTCTGCATGCTGTATAGTGTTTGTTCTTCTGACAAGTTAATATGTGGTCCATCCCCACTTACAGTTTAGGAAGGAGGTAGACACAAAAAGCTGGAGTAACTCAGCGGGACGGGAGGCATCTCTGGAGAAAAGGAATGGGTGACGTTTCGGGTCGAGACCCTTCTTCAGAGTAGGAGTAAGTTGAGAGCATACTGACCGGCTGCATCACGGCCTGGTCCGGCAGCGTCCTCATTTCACAACTCCAAGAAGGTACAGGAGTCTGAAAACAGTGACAAGCACTCTCAAGAACAGCAACCATCAGCCTTGTAAATACTGCACAACACTAACCTCAGCAGCCGTGATCTTCTATGGAACGATGGCCTTGGTTGCACTGCGGACTTCGGTTTTGCACTGTCATAGTTACCTAGTATTATGGTTCTTCATTTATAATATTGTGATTAATATATATATGAAAAATGTATTTGCCGCACCTTATCAATTAGTCCTTACCCATGCTATAGACAGGTGTGTGTATACATATAAACACATATATAGATATATATACACACACATATATGTGTGTGCATATCTGTGTGATTATATGAGTGTATATATATACACATACATATATATATATTTATATACACGTGTGTGTGTGTGTGTGTGTGTGTGTGTGTGTGTGTGTGTGTGTGTGTGTGCAGGTCTGATTATATGAGTGTATATGTGTGATTATACACATGTGTGTGTGTGTGCGCATGTGTGTATATCTAGGTTTGGTTGGCAGTACATATGATAATTAAATTCTCTTGACTTGAGTAAAAAGCTTGCATTTATGTAGGGCCTTGCAAACAAAAATTATTCTTCAAGTGCGGCCGTTGTTATTGTAACCTCAGCTGTCCTGTACACGATGAGATAAATGACCAACAGCTATTTTTTACAAGTGATAATTGAGAAAGGAATGTTGGCCTTCTCACAGGGAACGATGCCTGCTCTTCTACGAATTAGTGCCATTCATCCGAGCAGCAGACTAGGCTCTGGGAGTAGAGTGCTCCCCCTGTTTCAGTCACACATTCAGGATCTCTTTCTTTTCCATTTAACTTTCCAAATTTGGGCATTATTGATTTTACAGGATCGTTCTTGCAGCTAACCAACCTCTGAGACTCTGAAAAGCTAAGAATATGGGTAGTGTTTGGCCAATATCTCTCTAAGCCTTTTTATCCATCTGCCGGTCCTGATGTCTATTAAAGGCTGTTATTGTTCATGCCTCATCTCCCTATTCTGATTTAACATGACTTGCCAAGTTCCCATCAAGATCGGACACAATGGTGGTAAACCTGTGTCATTCATTGCCATAGATGGCTGTTAAGGCAAGTCATTGGGTATTTTTAAGGAGTGAACTGACAGATTCTTGATAAATACAGGTGTCACGGGTTATGGGGAGAAGGTAGGAGAATGGGGATGAGAAGGAAAATAGATCAGCCATGATTGAATGGCGGAGTAGATTTGATGGGCCAAATGGCCTAATTAGTTTAATTTAGAGATACAGGGCCTTCAGCCCACCGAGTCAGCGCTGACCAGCGATCCCCGCACACTAACATTACCCAACACTCTAGGGACAATTTATAACGTTACCAAGCCAATTAGCCTACAAACCTGTACTTCTTTGGAGTATGGGAGGAAACCAGAGCACCCGGAGAAAACCCACGCAGTACGTACAAACTCCTTACAGACAAGCCCCTGTAGTCAGAATCTCTGACGTTGTAAGGCAGCAACTCTACCGCTGCGCCACCATGCTGCTCTATTGGCCTATCGCCAATTCAACTCCCTGAATAAAAACTATTCTCGTTACCCCAAAATGGTGCCATTCATAAGAATTACAATCATTCAGCAGCAGATACCACCAAGCATGCTGAACAGCCAATCAGTTGGAAAAATTCTAGCAGAACATAAAATAGTTTATCTTTATACAAAAGTACACGATACACTAGGCTGAGGAAAAGACTGAAATATAAAATTTAAAAACATCTTTAAACATTAATAGGGTTCAGTGGAAGTTTTCTCACGGATGAAGTGACAGACATACCACACACATAATTAGCTTTTCAGAGTCACAGAGATTGCTCAGTAACAGGTACGATTCTGCTTAAAAACTCAGAAACATACCCTGTTCAACAAGGGTCAACATTTTCACAGTGTTTTGCTTTGAACAGGTGGGTGGATGAATTGTCAAAGTTCTCACCGATTTACTGATTCCGTGTTGAATGCTTTAGTGAAGACAGAAAATGAAAAGCCAAGCGTCGCGACACAAACTCCTAGATTTCCGCATTTAACTGCAATGGCCTCTGGAATTGGCATCAATTTCATTTAATGCTGAATGTTTTGCAGCTGCATACCCCATCAAATGGGTACAAACTCTTGTTAAAACACAGTGAAAGCTGGAAATATGCAGTAGGTCTATGTCTGGTTTTGGTTTATCATTGACACATGTATCACACGTTGTGTTGGATGCTTTCATAAAGTCATGGAGTCTTACAGCGTGGAAACAGGCCCTTTGTTCCATCTACACTAGTCCCACCTGCCTGCGTTTGGCCCATATCCCTCCAAACCTGTCCTATCCATGTACCTGTCCAACTGTTTCTTAAACAAACTATCCATTCAGACAATACTCCAACTGTGATTATATAAATACAATCATCAAACTTGGTAAGGAAAGGGTAAGATACAGAGTGCAAATATAGTCCCCAGCATTGTGGCACATCAGTCCAATGTCCACCATTGGGGTAGACGTGTATTGGCCAGTACCCTAGCTTATGGAAGGGCCGTTCTGTAGTATCTGGGTGAGAGGTACAGGATTAACAATTCAGGTTGATAACCTTTTATCAAAATATAACCCCTTCTCTCTCCGCAGGTGCTGCCTGACCTACTGAGTATTGCCAGCATCAAGCTGGAAAGGGGACAAAAATAAACTTAGTCGGATGTTATCCGGTGTGGATGATATAAGGAGAGGGCCGGACAAGTGGGCTCTTTGTTTCCCTGGAGCTTAGAGGCCGAGGGGCTGAGCTAATGGAGGTATATAAAATCATGAGGAGCGTAGATAAGGTGTGTGGTCCGTGCCCTTTTCTCCCCAGAGTAGGGGAGTCTACAACTAGTGGGAGGAGGTTTGAGGTGAGGAGGGAAATATTTAAAATGGGACCAAAGGGGCAACTTTATCAAACAGGGGGTGGCGTGTACATAGAATAAGCTGCAAGAGGAAATGGCAGAGGCAGGTACAATTACATCTTTTAATAGACACTTATACAGGTATATGGAAAGGAAAGATTTGGAGATATGGGTCAGGTGCAGGGAAGTAGGACTAGCTTGGTTTAGCAAGTTGGCCAGCAAGTTGGGCCAAGTCAAGTCAAGTCAAGTTTATTTCTATAGCACATTTAAAAACAACTCTCGTTGACCAAGGGTACACAAAAGGCTGGAGAAACTCAGCGGGTGCAGCAGCATCTAAGGAGCGAAAGAGATAGGCAACGTTTCGGGTCGAGACCCTTCTTCAGACCCGAAGATCTCGTTGACCAAAGTGCTTTACATCAGTGCAGGTGCTAACGTTCTACAAACAGTGGTACATAGATCTAACAACACATACATAAATACATACATACAGTTCTCCCTCAGATGACCTCAAGAAACGCTTGTGAGTAGAAATAGGTTTTAAGTCTAGACTTAAAGGAGTCGATGGAGGGGGCAGTTCTGATGAGAAGAGGATACTGTTCCATAGTCTAGGAGCTGCAACAGCAAAAGCGCAGTTGCCACTGAGCTTATACCCAGACCGCGGGATAGTCTGTCGCCCCAAGTCGGCCGACCTGAGGGACCTGGAGGTAGAATGGTGGGTTAGCAGATTTTTGATGCAGGTGGGGGCAAGCCTGTAAAGTAAGGGCTTTGTATACATAAAGGAGGAGCTTGAAATTGATTCTGAACCGCACTGGGAGCCAGTGGAGAGAGGCCTTTTCAAGGGTCCTGTTCCATGTTGTGTAGCTGCACGCTCCACGTCAGATTCTCATTACTTTTCTTCCATTTCAGACATAAATGGGCAATCTATTTTGAACACCAAGGACTATACTCTCTACCGTGCTCTGGGCATTAAGGTGAGGGAACAGAACAAACTTCCTACACATTCCACGCTGGAAATCAGAGGGTATTTAATCCCGTCTGCTTGATCATCGGTAGAGAACGGAATTTGCATTTGAGCATTTTAATTGAGAATTGGGGAAACGAGGCTGAAATTACGAGACACTGGAGCCTTTTTGAAGATGTGTTCAGCCAGAGTTTCGAATCTTCTTGTCAGCATTTTAGACTGCCATCAATTCAAAAGCAATTAACGTCAAGTTTGCTGGCAGTACAAAATGGGTTTGCTCCAAACTAGTAACTTCCTTTACATGTGGGATCATTAG
This sequence comes from Okamejei kenojei, assembly GCA_035221665.1. Taxonomy (NCBI): domain Eukaryota; kingdom Metazoa; phylum Chordata; class Chondrichthyes; order Rajiformes; family Rajidae; genus Okamejei; species Okamejei kenojei. Next base: position 27,698,360 of record CM069165.1, on the reverse strand, counting down.
TACATATCCACACGGAGGTCAAGGATCAATAGGAAGGAAACAGAGCATGTTTAAACTGTATCAAGATATTACTGAAGGGAGAGGCAATAACACATCGACTTAAGATGTTAATTGTTCGTGGTAGTGTGAACACTAACATTTCTATTCCACGAGATTGCTTCTGATTTGAGCTAGTTTAGATGTGATAGAAGAGTTGCCAGCAACTGAATGTCAAACTTTAGTACAACCAATGCGTTAGTACAACTCATGATGATCAGCTCTCAGCTTCAATGTCATGAGTTCAAGACCCACTCCATAGCCTTGAGCAGAAACTTCCATTGTGGTAGTGCACCATCGGTGGAACCGAGGTCAGTAACCAAGGCTCCGGGCTCCCTCTCTGGGTTCTTTAGTTTAGGTTACTATTGTACATGAGTTTATGAGTTCATGAGTTCTAGGAGCAGGATTAGGCCATTCGGCCCATCAAGTCTACTCCGCCATTCAATCATGGCTGATCTATCTCTCCCTCTCAACCCCATTCTCCTGCCTTCTCCGCATAACCCCTGACACCCGTACTAATCAAGAATCTAAGTATCAATGCCTTAAAATTATCCATTGACTTGGCCTCCGCTGCCTTCTGTGGCAATGAGTTCCACAGATTCATCACCCTCTGACTGAAGAAATTCCTCCTTATCTCCTTCCTAAATGAACGTCCTTTAATTCTGAGGCTGTGATCTTTGGTCCTCGAATCTCATACTAGTGGAAACATCCTCTCCACACCCACTCCATCCAATGTCACATGTACCTGGCTACAGTGAACAGCTTTTAAACAGTTAACATACAACTAATGTGAACGGCTGATCGATGGTTGGTGTGGACTCGGTGGGCCAAAGCGCCTGTTTCCATGCTGCATCTCTAAACAAAACACAGAGAAAAACACCAGCATGTGGCACCTCTAAAAATCCGTGCCCTGGCGTGAGTTCCAGTGGGGAACATAGTGATTGGATGGAGAAAGATGAGGTGTGAAGACTGATTTTGGAGTCCTTTTACCCACTAGTAAATATAACCGGAAACAAAGCAATCATGTTCTTCCAAAATTTAGTTGCTCAATACATTATTCTCTTTTAAATATATAATGAGGAGGCCCGTGGAGACTGGCCACCTCTGGCCTCTGCTCTAGACTCATGGGCATACGTCAAGCACTCAATCTCTCAGCTATTGATTATTCACTCACTTTGAATGGTCTGTCAGTTTAAGAACAAGGTCATCAGGCTTTTTTGTTGCAGACTGAGCGGGTCAGTCACAGGGACTGATGTCCAGCCACGTGTGGCTCAGGCTGACCAGCCCACCACGGACAGGCATGGGGGCAGTGAGTGTGCTGGTGAGCATCTCACATACTGGAAATTGGTGGTGAAGTTAACAAAGTGGGTGCCGGACGCAGCACGACGCAGTCGTCAACGTAACGGAGACAGAGTTCGGGGATAGGGCCAGTGTACACCTGGAACAGGGATTGTTCAATGTACCCGACAAAGAGGCAGGCGTAGCTGGGGCCCATGCGGGTGCCCATAGCTACGCCTTGGATGGAGGAAGTGGGAGGAGTCATAGGAGAAAAAGTGGTTAGGGGACCTGCTAAGTTACTCCAGCACTTTGTACCCTTCTGTGAATTACCTGTTATTTTGGTCCAACAATAAAGTTAAACTCAAGTACAACAGGGGAAGATGCAGCATGCAGAACATAGTTCTCAGCATTGTAGCGCATCAGTTCCATAAACAAAGTCCATTGACGGTAATGGGGTAGAGGTGAATCGGACAGTACCCTGGCTTATGGAAGGGCCGTTCAGAAGCCTGATAACAGAGGGGAAGAAGCTGTTCCTGAGTCTGGTGGTGCGCTCTTTCAAGCTTCTGTACCTTGTGTCCTGGTGTGTGTGGTGGTTGGCTGCATCATAACCAGAGAACAAGGGAGCGATAGAGAGCAAGCCAGCACTCAGTGAGCGGTGAGTTCACAGTCAGATGATTCTGGTCTAAATCAATGCTTTCAAATGTGATTCAGACCCGAATAACTGTGCTGCAACAGTTCCCATGGAGCCGCAGCGTAGACCTTTGTGGTGACACCACTGATTTTCTGGATGGCGAGTAAGCAAAGCTCCAATTACAGGTGACCAGGTTCTTCCCATACACTGGTCCGTATTACGCCCTGCTTTGTGACTTGCTGTTTGTTAAGGAGATTATTTGGCCCTGGGATGAGTGAATCCAGACTGCAAAGTTACAAATGATAAAAACATTCTGTGAAGTCAACAATAGGATATCCAGTGGTGCCAAACACAAGTGGCGCAGCGGTAGAGTTGCAGCCTAACAGCGACATTTCACCTGCATCTAGCCTGTCCAATCCTTTAAGTATTTTATATATCACCTTATATATAAGGTGGGAGGGGAAAGATTCAATAGGGTCTTTTCACACAGAGGGTGATGGGAATGTGGAATGAGCTGCCAGAGGTGGTAGTTGAGGCAAATGTATCACAGCATTGAAAAGACACTAGGACAGGTAGATGGGTAGGAAAGGTTAGAGGGATATGGGCTGAACAGGGACAAATGGGACTGGCTTGGAGGGGGCATGTTGAACATGTCCCATGTACCATGTACAGTGGGGCCTGGCCAAAGCTGTTGACTGCACGACAAGCATGTTCCCGACTGAGTCACTGCCTACATCAGGTTGCCCTGGTGACATGAGAATTCTCTGGCTCTGTGCCAGCCATCGTCGTTAGACTTTTGTAGGCGTTTCATTTAACAAGGATGGAGGAAGCGGGAGCTTGGTTATTGAAAGTAGCCACCAGTGAATGTTGCAAAGAGATGCAGAACGGTACATAGCTATCTAGCTGCAGACAAAGCCTCACGCACGTTAACACACGCTACTATCATACGCCCCAACCTGCAGATACAGCTGCCAGTCTCCAGCATTAGTGTACCCTGCGATGGAGAGCCTGTAATCTGTGTCTCCAACCGGCTTTATATCACGTTGCCTCGGCAAGGCCAGCAGCGTATTCAAGGACAAGTCGCACCCTGGCCACTCCCTCTTCCCGCCCCTCTCCCATCGGGCAAAAGGTATAGAAGTGTGAAAACGCACGCCTCCAGATTCAGGGACAGTTTCTTCCCAGCTGTTATCAGGCAACTGAATCAACCTACCACAACCAGAGAGTGGTCCTGACCTCCCATCTACCTCATTGGTGACCTTCGGACTATCTTCGATCGGTCTTTGCTGGCATTACCTTGTGCTAAACACTGTCCTTTATCATGTATCACACTGTGAATGGTTCGATTGTAACCATGTATTGTCTTTCTGCTGACTGGTTAGCGCGCAACAAAAGCGTTTCGCTGTACCTCGGTACACGTGACAGAAAACTACACTGTATTAAATTAATATGAGCAATGACGGAGCTTGTCCTGACACAACTCATCACCAATATTTATTTAATTGTGCAGTATTCTGTCCTGCCATCAAGTATGCATTTAGTTCCAAGGTTTCAGAAGTCTAAGGAATTGAAGGCTGAACCTCAGAGGAGAAATCTTTGGGAGGGGTGCAAGGTGTATGTGTGGGTGGAGGGGGGAGGGCGTTGTTTATAAACCAAAATGAGTTTTCCATTTTTCTAAATACTTTTGTGTGATTACTTCAGCAAGGCAGAATATTAAGCGGTGCAAGACATGGATGTCACCCTATGCGTGAAAAAGTTACCCCTCAGGTTTGTATTATATCTTTCCCCCCTTAACCTTAAACCTATGTCACAGTTGTGGCAAAACCCAGAGGGCAAGAGTGTCACAGCATCAACGGAAGCCAGCAAATATCTTGCTGATGAAACTCAACTTCCAGCAAAGTCTACAATGGAAACCAATTTCATGGCTTTTTTACCAGGCTTAGTTAATTGGAAAGCAGACGTCACGATCATACGCTCCAACACACAGTGCTGTCAACTGAGAGTACTGCATCTGTCGACCAAATTAATATTCCCAAAGCAAGACAAAGCTGCTACGTCACACGCAACACATCTGCACCAGCGAGTGAGATTTAATCTAAAATTGCACAGCTTCAGAACGTATTCCTTGAAAAACTGAACGTTAATCCAAAAACAAGGTTAAAAGAACATGGTCATTTGTAATTCCAATGCAGGTTTAACAATGGGCATGTAACGAGTGTCTGAAAATTGCTCAGTGTAAACGTGTCAGCGTGCAATGTAAAGGCAGAATCCCTTTCCAAATCTTTAGAATTCTCTATCCCAGTAGATTATGGATTGTGAGCCAGACAGCATGGAAACAGGCCCTTCGGTCCAGAAGTGGGATCCTGACCAGAGACATCGTCAGTCCATTCTCTCCACAGATGCTGCCTGATCCGCTGTGTTCCTCCAACTAATACACTCTATTCTGATGAACCATATCTTCTGCATCCTCTACAAAGCCTCCATCATCCTGTAACCATCTGACTTGTATTAGTGGGAGACCGCAACTGGGTCTGCAAATCCTGCTCTCTCCCCTAAGTCCCCTTGTTTACATTTGGTGTGGTTCATCAGAGGGAAGAAAAATAACCATGAAAAGGAGGAAAGGACTTGGAACCACAATGAAAATGCTGAAACAGTACTGGCAACTTCACTTAGACGTACTGCCTTGTGTAATCTTATAATCACTACAACTGAAGTAAATATTCTTCCTTGACAATGCCAGACTGTCTTGGTGCATTTATCAAAAAACAAGATCTCTGCCTCAACCCGATTCAAAATGATGCTGTCTGGAATTACAGAGGGAAATTAAAGCCCAGTGAAGATTCTTAAACCGTGGCAAGTGGTCTTGCTAGGTGGGTTGCACCAACCAGCTCGAGTCAAATGAGCAAACAGTAGGTTGAGACCACCAGTGGGAGCAGCACGCAATGTACCGGATGACTTGGAATATCTGCAATATCTGCACTGCAGCAGCTCAGACAGAAATCCTGCCACCTCAGCAATCTCTTAACGTCCTTCCCAGTGAAGAGATGCATTCTGAACCAGAATAAATAGAATATGGCACTTTTCCCCCATTCAGATTTATTTCTCAGGTTAAACCTTCATGAACCGTGTCCACAACATATGAGCCACCTGCACTAGTCTTCACAGGATGGTGCAGCAGATCAAATAATCGAACTGTTGCCTTGCAGGGCCAGAGATACAGGTTTGATATTGACCTTCAGTCCTGTCAGTGTGGAGTTTGCATGTTCTCTCTGGGACCTTGTGGGTTTTCTCTAGATGCTCTGGTTTCCTCCCACATCAGCCACTGTAGGTTGTATTGATTGTGCAGGTGGGTGGTAGAATCAGGGTAGGGGCAGAAGGATTTATGGGATAATGGTGTGGATATTGGTACGTTTTTGCCACGTGTATTGAGATATAGTCAAAGCAGACCATTTACGAGCCGTACACAAGTACAACAGGAACTTCACTGTGTCACTTCCCCAAAGTAACTGTACAGATTTTCTATAGACCATAGAGTCTTACAATGCGGAAACAGGCCCTTCAGCCCATCCTACCCACACCAGCCAACATGTCCCAGCTACACCAGTCCCACCTGCCTGCGTTTGGCCAATATCCCTCCAAACCTGTCCTATCCATGTACCATGAAAATCCATGAAATGCATGTTCCCACATTTAGTAGTCTGGTCATCGGTGAAACAACAAATGGTGGTGTATTTACTAACTCATCTGTTTAGAAGGTTGACATTGTTTGTTTTGTATATAATATCTGTTATTACAACTAATCTAACCAGAAAGTCTCATCTCCCAGCCCCATCCCCACCAGCCGGGCCTCACTGCTACCATCAGACAGGAGATACAGATCCTCAGGTCCAACACAGGTAGGTTTAGGATCAACTACCTCCCTCTATCTAAAGACACAAAGTGCTGGACTAATTCAACAGCTCAGGTAGCATCTCTGGGTGACCATGGATAGGTGAAGGTTCTCCTGAGGTGCTGCCTAACCTGTTCAATTACTTGCGTTTTTTTGTAAACTAGCATCTGCAGTTTCTTGTGTCTACTTTCCTGATATCATCAGGTTCTTGACGACCCCAATCCTCTCTCAACTAGGACACTATGTATTATGAACCAATGTCTCGTTATTTTGCGCATTTATTATCTTTATTATTTTTAGAATTTGTGTAATTTATGTATCATTTATTTATGTGTCCTTGTCTACATCCATGTGCGTGGGATACTGCTCAAGGAAGAATTTCATTATACCTGTACCTCACTGTACGTGACATTGAAAATAAACACAATGCAACTATTCCAAGGCCTCAGCATTTATGTGGAGTTTTAGTTTTTTAGGCCTCGCGTGGAAACCCTTTGGCTCACCAAGTCTGCACCAACCAGCGATCACCCGTACACTAGTTCTACCCTACACACGAGGGACAATCTGCAGAAGACGTACAGGTTTGTAGACGACCAACATGCTGGAGAAACTCAGCAGGTGAGGCAGCATCTGTGGAGCGAAGGACATAGGCGACGTTTCGGGTCGAAACCCTTCTTCAGACATGTTTTGTAGGTTTGGTTTGTAGACTAATTGGCTTGGCAAAATTGACCGTTGTCTCCAGTGTGTGTAGGATAGTGTTAGTGTGTAGGGATCGCTGGACAGGCAAACGGGTCCGTTTCTGCACTGGATCTCTAAACTAAACTAAAAAACTAAAATTAGTTTTATGATCATCATTAGAAAATTTTGTTATTTCTTTAACCTATTTAAATTCAACTATTAATTGCATTTAACACTCAAATTTGATGGTAGGGTTTGAACTGGATGATTGGCTCAGACCTCTGGTACAGTAATTTAACCAGCGTGTCATGAGAGAGGTCGCATTGTGAGCAATGACACAATTGCTTGCTGTAATAAGAGGCATTCACATTTTTGGAGCAGGTGAGTGGGACGAGTTATTTTGATACTAAGTCAACATCCACAGTCGTTTACAGCTGGAGTCAAAAGCTGGTCCTGTCATCAGTAAACCAGCAAAACATGATGCAATGTAATTGGATTAAGATCGCCTGAACTAATTTGGTCCCCCATTTTACCCAATGTTGCTGGGGTGTACTGACAAAACGACAGACCTTTCTGGAGACTCAACAGACTGCAGATGCTGGAATCTTGAGCAAAAAAAACTTAACACTGGAGGAACTCAGCGGGGCAGGCAGCTTCTGTGAAGGGTCTCGACCCGAAACGTCACCCATTCCTTCTCTCCAGAGATTCTGACTGTCCCGCTGAATGACTCCAGCACTTTGTGTCTATCGCCCATCTTCAGTGGCAAAATCCCAGAATATGTGTCAATGGCCATGTAAACCTTTGTCTATATGCCTCTCCCACTGTGCACGGAGCTCATACAAGTTAAAACAAAAAGTGCACCAGGCCCAGAAATGTACTTTAGTTTTAATTTGGAGATACGGTGCAGAAGCATGCCCTTCGAGTCCCTGCCAACCAGAGAGCCCCACACACTAATGCTATGCTACACACTAGCAACAATTTACAATGATACCAAGCCAAATAGCCTAAAATCTGCATGTATTTGGAGTGTGGGAGGAAACCAAAACTCCCGGAGAAAACCCACGTGAGAACGAACAAACTCTGCACAGGCAGCACCCGTAGTCAGGATCAAACCCGGGTCTCTGGTGCTGTAAGGCAGCAACTCTACCCCTGTGCCACTGCTTGGATATAGCATGTAGGCAGTGAACCAAGAAACACCAAGGTTGCTCTGGTCTGGCAGAAGATGCTAAATCGTGAAAGCACATACCACCAGCTGTTATCAGACAAGTGAATGGTCCTCCCAGGAACTAGGGTGCAGTCCCGATCTCCCAATCCACCTCATTGGAGACCTTGTTTGAAACATCTGCTCTTTCATTATAAGGTTACAACACTACATTCTGTGCTCTGGTATTTTTCTCAACACTATTTGTTGTACTGTATATGGCCCTCATGATTGTCCTCGTGTACAGTATAATTTGAGTGAACAGCATGCGGGGCTATTCACTGTGATATTGATAAACCAACACCAATACCAGTAGACTCTACTATGTTGAAGACAGACAAAAAAATACTGGAGTAACTCAGCGGGACAGGCAGCATCTCCGGTGAGAAGGAATGGGTGACGTTCCGGGTCGGGTCTGAAGAAGGGTATCGACCAGTATCGTCACCCATTCCTTCTCTCCAGAGATGCTACCTGTCCCGCTGAGTTACTCCAGTATTTTGTGTCTATCTTCGGTGTAAACCAGCATCTGCAGTTCCTTGACCCCCATCACGTTGTCCGGTGAATTTCAATCCGATCTTTTCTTGCAGAATTCCAATTGGATTGTCAATGGTGTTGAGTCACCCCGGCTTAGTCTAGATATCTCCAACCTCATCAGACATTTGTTTATTGACTCCGAGGACGTGGGCAGCAAGAGTCATGTCACGAGTAAAGAGAGCTTCATTGTCATGTGCACTGACAACACAACAATGACATTATTATTTGCGGTGCCATAACAGGCCACAATACACAATACATAAGCCAAGCCAAGCATTTACCTCCCATTTCAAGTTGTTTCTGAATGAAATGGATTGCCCGACCATTTCACAGAACATTTACTAGTCAATTGCATAGTCACGGGCTTGAAGCCAGATGGGAGCCAGACAGGGTAGGACAGCAGTTTTCCAAACTGGAATATCTTTAGACAATAGACAATAGGTGCAGGAGTAGACCATTCAGCCCTTCGAGCCAGCACCGCCATTCAATGTGATCATGGCTGATCATCCCCAATCAGCACCCCATCCCAGCCTTCTCCCCATATTCCCTGACTCCGCTATCTTTAAGAGCCCTATCCAGCTCTCTCTTGAAAGCTTCCAGCGAACCTGCCTCCACCGCCCTCTGAGGCAGAGAATTCCACAGACTCACCACTCTCTGTGTGAAAAAGATTTTCCTCGTCTCCGTTCTAAATGGCTTACCACTTATTCTTAATATGTGACCCCTGGTTCTGGACTCCCCCAACATCAGGAACATGTTTCCTGCCTCTAGCATGTCCAAACCCTTAATAATCTCATATCTTTAGCCAGACGGTGGTGAATCTGTGAAATTCACTGCCAGGAGGCCCAGTTATTGGCTATTTTTGCAGCGGAGATTGACGGGTTCTTGATTAGTAAGTGTGCCAAGGGTTATGGGGAGAAGGCAGGCGAATGGGGTTGGGAGGGGAATGATAGAACAGCCGTCACAGAATGGCGGAGCAGACTTGATGGGCCGAATGGCCAAACCACACCAGTGAACCAGCTGCACTTTTACACACTCCGACACTGTCACAGTCTTCATGCACACTTTCTATTTCAGAATGTTTCAATTAATTGAACTTTAAATTGCCTGCTGTTGTGGGAGGATTAGGTCTCATGTCTAAAGACCATTCATTAGTCCAGGTTTGTGTTTAATCCAATATTCCATTGCGCAAATCTCATTAAATTTCATTTGCAGCACAGGGGCATTTGCACTGAAACAGTTTACAACATGCACAGCTTCTGCCCGTTCAGAGCAGAAAGAACCTATTAGCCGGAAAAGGGGGCAGTCATTCACATACATGCACCCACACAGGACCCATGCGGTTCAGTGGCAGCCCTGCCTCCCTCTGTATGAAGTGGCATCCGTGTTATTTAATGAGACTCTATTTAAAGAGTCGCAGTACAGCATCCAATGAATCACCTGATGACATAATCCTGAGTTGCTGCCTGGCATCACAGTCAGCTGCCCTGTGAAAACGGATGCAGGTCGCTGGAATTTTCCAGTGTTTGTGTGCAATATGCAGCATGAAGGCACATCCGCCCCTAACCCGGAGGCTTCGTTACACCCGTCTAATTCATGGCTCTGAGCAGAGATAATATCCGTGAATCAGTAAATTGTGGACGCAGCCCAGGCCATCACACAAACCAACCTCATTGGCTGAAGAAAGGTCTCGACCCAAAACGTCGCCCATTTCTTCTCTCCGGAGACGCTGCCTGTCCTGCTTTTTGTGTCTGTCTCCCTCACATTGACTCCGTTTATACCTCACGCTGCCTCAGCATGGCCGGCAAGATAATCAAGGACCCTGGCCACTCCCTCTTCTCCCCTCTCCCATCAGGCTGAAGTATATATTCCATAGATACTTCAGATATTTTAGAATTACTGAATTGTAACACTCAGAAATGGACCTTTGGCCCACCACACCCAGTCTTGATGCCCAACCATCCCAATTCCATTTGCGCTCATTAGAACCATATCCCTTTATGTGTCCAAATGCCTTTTAAACCTTGGAACTGCACCTGCCTCGAACAGCTCCAGGTAACGTCCACTCTGGGTGGAGAGCTCGGAACTTGACGGTCAAGATGATAAAACTTCCAGGGATACGTTCAGGGCAGAAAGGTGGCTCAGCGGCAGAGTCATAGAGTCATAGTGATACAGTGTAGAAACTGGCCCTCCTGCCCAACTCGCCCACACCGGCCAACAATGTCCCAGCTACACTGGTCCCACCTGCCTGCCTGGTCCAGATCCCTCCAAATCTGTCGTATCCATGTACCTGTCTAACTGTTTCTTAAACGTTGGGACAGTCCCTGCCTCAACGACCTCCTCTGGCAGCTTGTTCCATGCACCCACTACCCTTGTGTGAAAAAGTTACCCCTCACATTCCTAATAAATCTGTTCCCCTTCATCTTGAACCTATGTCCTCTGGTCCTCGATTCCCATACTCTGGGCAAGGGATTATGTGCGTCTCCTGATCTATTCCTCTCATGATTTTGTACACCTCTATAAGATCACCCCTCTTCCTCCTGCGCTCTAAAGAATAGAGACCCAGCCTACTCAACTTCTCCCTGTAGCTCATACCCTCTAGTCCTGGCAACATCCTCGTAAATCTTCTCCGAACCATTTCAAGCTTGACAATATCTTTCCTATAACATGGTGCCCAGAACTGAACACAATATTCTAAATGCGGTCTCACCAACGTCTTACATAACTGCAACATGACCTCCCAACTTCTGTACTCAATAGTTGCTACCTTACAGCGCCAGGGCCCTGTGTCCGATCCTGACTACACATACTGTCTGTACGTTCTCCCCGTGACTGTGTGGGATTTCTGCCAGATCTTTGGTTTCCTCCCACACTCCAAAGACGTACAGGTTTGTAGGTTAATTGTCCCTAGTGTGTGTGGGATCGTGTGAATGCTCAGGGATTGATGCGGTGTGGAGTCCGTACTCACACTTTAACACTCACACTAAATGTCCTCAAGCCAGTTCTGCCTACCACAAATAATGTTCAAAAGCCTTCAAAACCCAAGGAATTCAATAAAAATCCATGCATTTTTTGAGTAAATATGATTCATTTCTGCAGGGACAGAACATGAAAGAATAAAGACTTACACAGGGCTATTCATATCTGTTTTAGAACATCCAAAAGCAATTTGTAGTTAGTGATGTACATCACTTGTTTAGAGATACACTATCAAGTGTCCCTCTAAACTAGGTACAGGAAGAAACAGGCCCTTCGGCCCACCGAGTGTATGCCCACCCATTCATACTAGTTTTTAAGTTATCACACTTTCTCATCCACTCCCTACACACTAGTGATAATTAACAGAGGAGAATTAACCTACAAATCTGGACAGCTTTGGGACAGAAACCCACACAGTCATAGAGAGCATGCAAACTCCACACAGAAAGCGCCCAAAATTAGTATTGAACCCGAGTCTCTAGACGCTGCAAGACAACACCTTTAGACTCCAGACATTTTACAATTTAGAGAAGCCAGTTCACCTACAAAGCTGTAT